>NW_010578561.1:14630-57429 GCF_000705375.1 Tinamus guttatus | reverse complement strand
CACATCTCTCTTGTATTGGGAAGCCCAGAATCGGACAAAGAACACCAGATGCATCTCACCAGGGCTAAGTATAGGGGAAGGATTTAATCCTTTAACTTGTCGTATCCTCCTAATGCCACCTGGGAGGCCGTTGGCTGCCTTTGCTGAAGGACGCATTGCTGGCCGTGTACAACTTGGTGTTCACCAGGATACTCAGGGCCTTCTCTATAAAGTCATCTGCTTTCCAGATGGCCAGCCTTCCATCTGTACTGGTGCATGGTGTTTTTCCCGGGACCAAGAGCTGTCATTTCACTTTGTTGAACTACTTGACGTTCCTCTCTGCCCATTACTCTGGTCTGGTGAGGTCCGTCTAAATGATAACACAGTCCATCTGGTGCATCAGCCACTTCCCCTACTTTTGCGTCATCTGCAAACTTGCTGAAGTGCATTCTGTCCCTTCGTGCAGGCCACTTAGGAAGATGCTAAACCACATGGGCCTCTGTGGGATGCTACTAATGGCCAGTTTCCAGATGGACTTTGAGCTACTGATCACAACCCTTTCAGTCCAGTTTTCAGTTTATTTCACTATTTATTTATCTGGCCTAGCATCATCTTTGTTAATAAGAATTTTATCGGAGACTGTGTTGAAATTATTTCAAAATTCAAGATAAACAGCTTCTGCAGATCTCCCCTCCAAGAAAGCCCACTCATCATAGAATGCTGTGGAGTTGATAAAGCATGACTTCCCCTTAATGAATCCATACTGACTGCTCCTTATCACTTTATGTTCAGAAGTGTTTTCCAGGATTATTTGCTCTATCATCTTCCCAGGAATTGAGGTGTGGTTGAAAGATCTGTAGTTCCTTGGGTCCCCCTTCCTGACATTCTTGAAGATGAGTGAGAATTGTTTTTTTTTCAGTCCTCAGGAACCTCCTTACTGTCATGACTTTTCAAAGGTAACGAAGAATGTCTTCACAGTGACACAGGCCAGCTCCCTCGGCAGCGATGTGTTGAGTTTGTTTAGATATTCCCTAGCCTGATCCTCCTTCACTGAGGGGTAAGTATAAGTTTGAGGGAGTTAATTAATAATTGCGTTCTATGGCATATAGTACATACAACATTAGAAAAATTAATGTTACAAACTACTATAGAATATAAAGACCCTATGTAGTTGTTTTAGGAGCCTGTCTATGTAACACACTGATTTCTGTAGAACATAAAACCTAATTTACAGATTTTATATGAAGACAATTTTCTGTTCATGCAGCTAAATGAAGAGCTGACTGTTGAGTTGTTAAAATGTGTCTAAAGCTGTTGCTTATTTACCTCATTTTCCCAATAATAGGAGATGATACATTATGTAATTATGAGGATAACAGATGCATTGCTGAGTCAACAGAAAGCTACAATATTGTGACTTTTGCTGGGTGTGGGATGCATTTCTATTAAGGTATCAAATACTTTTAAGTGTAATAACACAAAGAACATGAGTTTGGATTCATGTCACCTAATTTTAGATTTCAACTATGTGGACACCTTTATTTGAATAGACATTTATACTCCCTTCACAGTCATTAAAAAGAAATATGTATGTATAGAGCTCAATTCATCTGACATTTATTACATGTTTCTACTAGGATGGGAAGTTTCATGAGAAAAATATATCAATTTTTATCATTTTAATAATATTGTTTAAAATCCAAATTTGTTCTGACATAAAAAAGGTAATTTTCTATTACTACAGAGAGATCATGTGTCTCTAAAGGAATGTGCCACATTACATAAAAGAAATATAATATTAGCATACAATTATGAGATAAAAATATCAGAAACAATAAGCTCCTTATCTCTTTCTCCTTAACCAAGGAGATAAGACCAAATATTATCTTTTCAATTTGTCCATTTTCTGGGATATGGTTCATAAGCTAATCTGTCTTTGACTTTTATCTATAGTGAATAAGGTTAACTTAGCATGGCTAGTGCCAAAACCTGTGGTAATAAAGCAGGTTACATGTATTCTAGGTTGTAGCTCATAATTTAAGCACTTTCCTTAAAAGGAGTATGTATTTATGAGAACCGTTCTCTTAGCTTGTTGCTTTTTCCAGAGAAAGCAACTTGCAAATGCAGGAAAGCAAATAGTCTTGTATAATGAAGAAGGAAAGTAGTATACAAACTTCGGGAAAGAACAATGGTAAATACTAAGATAATATTTTGAAATAAGTCTGTTCTATATACTTCAAAAGAAGAAAAAAAGAGTGAGTGGAACATGATTCTTGGAGATACATGTGAGAAAATGTACATTGGGAACTAGCTTGTTTCTTGAAATTTTCCCTTAGAAACACAGTAGTTACTGACAATAACATATCATATCACTAAAAATATATATATGCACACATATATGTTATCTGTTTTGCAATACAGTGAAAACTAGGGGTAGTATCAGTCAACAGTCTGTGTGGTGATGTTTAATGTGTATCAGTACATATAGTTCAGAGCAGTTGTTTTTCCTTTTCACTCTTCTTATATTTTCCTTCATCTTGGACCAATGACTCTTCTGCTTATAAAAGGCTAAGAAACCAACAAGAGAAAATGAGAGTCACAGAAAATCGTAAGCAATGTATATATGATGTCCAGATAACATGTCCTTATTGACTTCTGACCTCTTTGTGATAACAAATGATGCTTTTGTTTAAGGATTTTTAGAATAGCTACAGGTGAAAATTTTTGAGTATATGAAAGTAGCCAAGAGTGTATCAGGGAAGCAGAACCACATCTTCAATGGAAAATTGCTGTATCCGTTTGGAAATTTGAATATTACACAGTAGAGATTTTATTTTTTGTATAATGATTTAATAATAGTGTAGTAATAATAACAAAAGAAACAAAAGCAATAAACTATCTTGTCTTATTATAAAATTCATTTAGGAAATACATAACTAATCTTGTTATCATTGACCATAGAATAAGCCCATTAGTTTGAGCTTGGAAAGGAAAAATATATATATTGTTTTGTACTCATTTTTTTTTTCTTCACATATTTAAGATAAACTTAATATAAAGCTGATAATTTCACCCATAAATGTTCAAAATTCTTAATGATATCTAAGTGTTGCTATGTGGCCCCTCTTCTGGCACGCCTCTCTGTGTGCATTCTTGAAATATTCACTCAAATACAAGTCTGAACAGTGCAGTCTAAGCCAGTACGTGAAAGCCAAGGAGTGGCAAATATTAAATCATACATTCCTTGTCAGTTTACTTAATGGTTCTGAAATGTAACGTAACGTTCTGCCATCTCCTCATTTGCTCCATTCTTGATAAATTTATTCACATACTGGCTGCTCAAGGAAGCTGCAAGATAAAATGCAATTATTTCCTTGAAGCATAAATGAAAACCTTTTGAAGTAAGAAATATTTCTTAGAACATTTTTCTTGGTGTTGAAGGAGATGGATACAGTGGTATCCTTGTCCGTTTATTTTGAAACTGCCTGAAGTCCATTCAGCAGAGATATATGAGAGGCGGAATTAGAATTCAGTAGATGTGTTTCTAATGTACCTCTCAACACTGATATGTAATTGCTGTCCAGTAGTGCATAAGTGCACATTTCCAATTGCAGGTATCTAAGAGCTAGGACCAGATATGAGCCTAATGCAACAATTATGCCGTTTAACAAGACATGTGAATAACTGAAACCCTTTTTCTAACTCCTGCACATTTCAGAGGGTTAGCTCATATACTTTTAAACTAATCTTTTTGATGACCTAAGGCCCATGCTATAGTTTGAAGGTGTCTCCAGTATTCAGACACTGCTCTTCAACTTCATTATGACTTTGTATGCAATATATACTGGTGTATTTTGAAGAACTGTTTATGTATATATATGGATATGTATATGTGTATGTATATATATATTTAGTTATTAGCTTTTTCTGGCTGCATAGGTAGCAGTCTCTGTTTTTAAAGTTGCTATATCCTGTTGCAGGTAAGTCATACATACAGTATGTTTTTTGTCTTAACTCTTAACGCTGCTGTTTCTTGAAAGCAATTTGAAGTAGCTTTTAGTGTTGTGTGAAGTAGCTTTTAGTGCTGTATGTGCTTGGGCTGTGAGACTCTTTTACTTTCTCCTGTTCTCATTTCTATATCCAGATTTTGTTCTGCACCCTTTCTGTTCCCATGAGTCTGCCATAGCAGGAACACTTTAGACAAAAACGGTCAGCCTCATTTCTTTTTCTTTTTTTCTTTTTTTTTTTTAAAAAAAAAAAACAAACTGTAAATGCTGTAACTGAATTCCATGCAGAACCTTGAGATTTGTTTGCTAGTCATATACCTGGATAGAGTACAAATTGACAATATGCACAACAAAAATTTCCTGACTTTTCCAGTTCTTTCCCCCTTAAAAACAATAACAATAACTGATATAGGCTATCCATTGTGAGACAAAGAAGATGGTGAAAAGTCATATCTCTTGAGTCTGGGAGAACATTACATTGTTAATATTAATATTAAGGCAATGCAATCTGCTAGTGATAAGACATGACAACAAATAACATATAAGCTAAGAGCCAACAGCTAGCAGCAGTCAACTAAATTATTCTTTGGTCTATTCATTAGTTAATGCCTAAAATACAGTCATTGTCATTATACTGTACAGGGTACTATAAAATTTCTGTTTTCAAATTAATTGCTTTTAATTAACAATAAAATTATTCACATTCATGTAGAACTCTTGCTTTTCATTGGTAGTTATGGGAATTTGGTAATTACTACTAACAGCAAAAAGAGTTTCTATTGCCTTGTTACTATTATTCAGGACACAATCTAAATAGTGCCTTTTTATGGAATATTTTTAATATTAATATGCATTATGCAGTAATATCAGTGTTTAAGCTCTTTTTCAAAGCAAAGCTGGTTGAATAATGAAATAAAATATTTAGCGTTATTTGACTGCACTCTAAATAGCTGTTCAGTTTCACAATATTCTTTCTCTTTATAATTAAAGGATTTTCATTCACATAATATTTGAGGAAAGCTAGTTATTCACATTTTTTCAAAGTGCACATTCAATTGTCTGATTTTTTTTTCATTTGTTGGGCATTATTCTATACTATGTGTGTGTTTGTCTTTCCAAATGAACGCAGAAAAAAATCTAAGCAGTGTGATTTACATGAGTAATTGTGTATTAGGAATGGTAATTGGCAACAGCAATAAAAATATTGATAAAAGAATATGCTGAACTTCCCCTTTCACAGGAATTGCAAGCAGAAATACCTTTCAACTTTCCAGTAATATTTTTAGTTAAATTTTTATTGGAAAACTTATTTGTATAAGAATTATTTATCAAAATGAGGAAGGATTTCAGCTATTTATACTAAAAAACTCACCTCTAAAGATACAGTTGAGTTACTTAGTATACAGGAAAAAAAATATTTCTTAGTAATGAAGGGCAATGTGGGAGAAATTGTGATGGTATTTGTTGGAGACGAACATAAGGTGAAAGAGAGTCTGACTGCCAGATGGTAAGGCATTAGCATATTCCACTGGCTTTTCATGTCATAATGTGACTCAAGGAACCTTAACACCCATCTTAATTTTACTTCGTACAGTTTATTTCATTAGATTATTTCATTAGATTCCAATCCCACTGTAAGTGCTGTACAACATTGCATCTGGGATATCACCTAACAGTATCCCAGTAGTAACACTATTGCTCTTTTTTTCCTAAAAAAATGATTTTTCTTATGGAGTACTAACAAAGTGAGATGTTTGAACAAGCATAAATGGATTTTCCAAATGGACTGAGTTCTGTGGATTTTAAGACTTTAACCCAGGGGAGATATTGCCCATAACCTTTCCCAGCTTTTTAACTTACAGTGCACTGTACATACCTATTTATTACAGCTTTTTCTGTTAGGATCCAAGAAAATTCTTAGAGTCTGCTCACAAAAAGTCTAAAAAGTGTAAGCCTCTATGGGGAAATATATATTTGTGTATATATTTTGCTCTATTATATCACAGTCAAATTGCTAGTTTTCTTAATGAACACATTACGCTTTCAAAGAGTAATTATGTATTTGTCACCATCTCCTTCCATTGTCAATCACTATAAAGTGTTCCCCGTAGGCCCATTGAACATGGGCTCTCTGTGAAATGAAGCATTGCAGTCAGGCAGTTTGAAAAAAAATATTACCACCCTAGCAGATGGAACATCAGCAATTTAGTACTAATCAGCTCAACTGGTTTTACAGAGTTTCTGCCTTTAATGTTCTGTGCCTTCCTGGTGTGTGATTTACATCTAACTTGAGCATAGCTTCAATGTTGGCAGCTATCACTAGCCAGCAGATACTATCTCTAGACCCACCTTGCAAAGGGACCCAAAAATTAGGTTTTTAGGAAGGTGCAGATTATTCTGAACATTTATAAAATTAGTTTTCTTATGTTATTCTGACGTGCCACTGGTTAGGCCAGGGTACATTGCAGACCACCAAGCAAAAACAGGGTTAGGCTGTTAGGATGTGGGGATGAGAAGACAGATGAAGATAAACAGTATATTCTGAGGCACATTTCCCCAGGCAAAGATTAATTAAATTTTAAAGTTAGGTTCTTTCTTGGACTGCAACAGCTGATGTCTTTTCATCAGTACATCGGTTACTACAACCATTTAGATAATGATTAATATTGCTAGTCTTTTCTTCCAAAGTTGTTTAATATTGCCCTTCACATAAATCTGCAAATAGCATATATGCATATAGCATAACAGACAATCTTAAATTTGTTGTCCCCCAAGACAAAAAATAATCGCTTTCTTTAAGATTTGTTTTTCATTGCAGTTTTACTAAATATTATATTTTATCAATTAAAATGCTTATCTTTAACAAATGGGTATATTTGTTATACGCCATGTAAGACATGCACCTGTCATGCACCATGACAGGCATGCACATGTCATTGTAGTAACTATGCCTTGTTACTGCAATATATTATCTTCTTGTAAGAGGAGTGCCACCTTTTTAACTATTCAGTCTCCTTCATATGGTGAACACCTACAAAATGAATATGGATATATGTGGATATGTGTGCATATATTTATGTACATACGCACACGCACAACATCTACCTATCTGTCGATCTGTCTAAAACTATATAAGGCTTTTTTCATTGGTATATTTATAGGTATTTAAATAGCCTATAGACATATTGAATAACAAGATAGTATTCTTACAGGTGATATATTCTTACAGGTGATATACTATGTTCTTAGTATATCTAAGTAAGTTAGACACTTGGACCTATACTTCTAAATGTCAGATGGAGGAGTTCCAAAGTCACTGCCTACAATAAATGAAAAAAGAAAGATGTGTTTGAAGGTCTCCAGGGAGAACTTCTGAGCCCAAACATAGATGTCTTCAGAAGCTGAAAATGAACTTTGTGGTGCTCTGTGCATCTGTTGTTGTTGTTCCATTTCATTTTGTTTTTTGCTCCTATAAGGGTGAGATCAATTTACTTGATTCACGTTGACTATGGTCCTATATCTCAAGCAATGCTTTTGGTAACAGTTAGATTGAACTTGTTAGCCTGAGAAAGGATATCAGAATGAGTGAGTCTGGTGTTGTCTCCCTTCCTAAATTCAATCAAAATCAACTCAAAAGTTCCCTCTGGCTTCACTGAGACTAGGATGTGGCCTTTGACTTGAAAAATATATCTATTTGCAGAACCAAACTTACAATGTTACTGAACTTATAATTTATAATGTATTTGAAAAATAGGACTTCAGGTCTTTTTGGCATAACCATTAAAGCTGTAAAGAAAGGCATGAGAAAGATGCTAATAAAATGTTTAGATAAATATTTTGCGAGGGATTCCAGGAAAAGAAAAGGCAGAATTTTTGCCTAAGGAGAAATAAAGAAAGTATTCTCTGCAAAATTTGAAAACTGAGGGTTGAAGCCAAATCAAATACTAAAAGGCTATGGAACTGAATATCAGCTTTGATATTCATCTTCCTTATATCCTTTCATTTGATGTGTTTGACACAAAATTGTATTATTAGTATAGAAAAATAATTAAAAAAATAGCATAAACTTTCCCTGCCCCTTAGGGAGCCTTTGGAGTTTTGACTTCTTCATGAAGCAATTTGTATTCTGAGAAACTAAACAAACATCTATTCAATGGAATATAAATTTGTCAATATAGCATCCATGCTTCATGGTGGGGAAATACAACTTTGGAAAGCAAACTGCCTGCTGTTAGGTGCTTTCTGGAATGGAGAGGAATTTTTTCCATAAGGTTGTTTTTAGCAAGCAGAGTGCATGTTTCAGCCATGTGTCAGATGGAACTAAGAAGCTAATTAAATCAGCAATTTTCAAGTGTGTAGGATAAGTGTAGTAAGATTCCTATAGGAAAAGTAAGAAAGTGAAAAGCACTTTTAGGGGTGACTATTCCCTTTATTTCACTGATTTCATAGGGGATGCTAATTATTTTTCTTTCTTTATCCCTCAGTAAAATTGTTCTTATTAAATCAATCAGGTAGGAAATCTATAAGAGACACTAAGCTTGAGTCCCTCCCAACTCTTCTTCATATTTTACTGCTGTTTTGCTATGCAAAGACCATCAAATTCTTTTAGATAATTTTTCTAGATAATTATACTAATTCAGCAGAGAAGAGCAGAACAAACTCTCCTTTTGGCCTACATCATGGGAAATCTTTTCACGTGACCCTTTAAACCAAGGGATCTCTACTTGTTAAAAATAAGCCAAATGTTCCTATTATTTAAATTTCTGTGCTTCTGAAACTTCCTGTCTGCAAAAAAAAAAAAAAAAGGATTCTAAGATTAGCAGTCTTAAATCAGAAATTGCTTGCTGTGCACAAATAAGGTATGGTAGCAAGAGTTTTTCTACTTTGTGATATCAATACACATTAGCCATTTGGACTTTTTGTAAGAGCAGTGAGTACTGGTGGTACTTAGCCAATTCGTGTCATGTCCATTCTGTGGAAACTCCAAGGCCTTCTGAGGTGAGCAATTGTCTAGGGAAATGCCTGAAAAGAGCAGAATTCCATACAATGAGCAGGCTGGTCTGCAGAAGATGGCAATTCATTTCATACATCACAAAAACAAAGAAAAAGCCTTATTGATAACTTGATATTAGCAGATTAATTTTGAAATGTAAGTAAGTGAGCCTTATCCTGTTATATAACTTTCTGCTGTGTCTCCTGGCATTTCCTATTATGTGTATTTTGCCTATGTGTGAACATAATGACTAGTATAGAAAAAATGAAAAGTGCTCTTGTAAACTGAGAAGTGCTCAAAGAAGCAAAATGATTTTAGCATTAATACTTAAATAATTTATAATTATTTTATTACTGAGTGTACCATATTATCCCTAAAATCTCAGATTTGCTAAGCAGGTCAAAGGTACAACAATATAAGAGAAAACCCTGTGAAATTAGGATGCCTTCGAGACATTTTAAAAATAATAACAATAATAATAAAAATTGGCAATGCAGAGAAACAGAAAAGGGAACAGCTGATTATTGGTCCTGTTTGACTGTAATGCCAGTGACTGGCTGTGGAAGCAGCTAGAGCACTACACACAGAAAGCAGAGAAAATTTTAGGAGACACAGATTACTAAGGAGAATTTCTGTTTAGTATTTGGTACTTTACCTACAAGAAGCTATAAGCCAAATGAAGATGTATCTATGAGATATTTTATTTATTTCATTTATTTTCTTATTTCATTATATGAAAATACTTTTTCATTTACATCACTGCTGCTTACAAAAAGTCACAGTCAATGAAGACAGTTTTCAAAAGTGTTCAGCAATGCCTTAATCAATCAATCAATCAGTTTTATTTTGAAGAATAAAACTCTTACAAAATCCAAAGGAAGCTGAATTAGGTCAAGGGTGAGTAACCTAAAGAATCTTGCACATTTCTAAAATACACCATAGTTGTAAAAAGGTTCAAGCACCACTTATTATTTTTTTTTTTTTTTTAGTTTTACTGGTTTTATACACTAAAAAAAGACCATACTTACATAGTATAGCTATGCTTCCTTAAAAATAGATAGGTATTTCGGGTCTAGCAAGGTCTTACAACCTCACAGTCCTGTAATTTATGGCATACACTAACCACTATGGCTACCTCCAAGGTCAATGTCCCCTGTTGGCTAAGGTGAGTTAAGAAAACCTGCAAAAAGTAATTAGGAAATGTCAAGGGTAAGTGTCCCTGACACACAAATAGTCTGATTCTCCTGCTGTGAAAAATATTGTTGTGGAATCCAATGAGCAGCCTCATTAATGTTGCTAATTATCTCCTGCTGTTTTGAAATGTGCATCATTTCTTTTTTTTAAAGTTTGTTTAGTTAGTAATATGTCAGAAGTCACTAACAGCACTACAAACAAGGTCACCAAATAGATGCAGTACCCTATGTAAATGTGAAGGCATGTGAAGACATCATAATGTTCCATATTCCATTTCCACTTATAACCAGATTTAACTGCATCTAAATCAGCAGTGGTTATTGACTTTATTTCTATTGCCTTTCTATTCTAGTTTATCAAAGATGTGGAATTTCATCAAATCAAACTTCTGAATATTTGACACTTGTCTTTTTTCAGTAAGATGTTGGTAGTTCAGGTGGAGGAAATCTAAACTAGCTCAGAAAATAGGAAAAATTGATCATCTGGGTTTGAGCTGAATTAAACACCAAAATATACTAAAAGTCTGATAAAAATAAGGTCAAGTACTCATCGTCCTGGAAAAGTGATAGACTTTGAAACACAGAAGTTTTCTACTGAATGTCAAAATTTCAGTAAGAGTTTAAAATTTTGTAGTCTTTACACTTTTTTGATGGGATTTTATAGATTAATATAAAAAGTAGTTTTATTGCATATCTGAAAATACTGATTCTATCAAAGATATTTATAGATCACAGTCACCATAGTAATACATTTAGATACTGCAAATGTTCTGAGATTAAAGGTGTAAAATCAACACAACAAGCAGTGATTACTTCTGTATGCACAGGGACTCCTTGTACGAAGTAGCAACACTATTCATCAAATAAGGGAACAAGTGGAAAGATGCTTTGCAGAGAGCTATTTTTTTGTTTGTTTGTTTGTTTTACTTATTTCGGCTTGGAAATTTAGCAGTTTTGCTCATCTCACTGCTTATTTGAAAATTTTTCTTTAATTGATATATGTGTGGCATTGTGCTTCCAAGAGATCCTCAAGACTGACTTTTGCCTATCACTTAGACAGTGATGGAGCTGAGGGGAAGATTGTCAGATTGTGTCATTTTATCTTATTAGAATAGCACTGTGATAGTCTAGACAAGTATATGTAAGGCTGGTTTAGACAAATGAGGGGCCTTGCCCAAAATCAGTATACAGTGTACTCAAGATACAAATTATGTGCAAAGGTAGGCAAGAAATAATAATAAAAAATGCTCTAACCAAGCAGTATAACATTGGTCATCATATTTCAACATAAGTCAACATTGAAACAATGAATGACATTACATCATCTGCATTATGCAAAATGTGAAGGCAAAGTAATAAGTGTTTCAAAGATCTTTGGCTATGTAGAAAGGAATAAAAGGCACCAAACTTTCTCCCTAGCTGCTCACTGAATGAGGAAGAAGTATGTTTTCGCCTTAAAAAAAATAGATATTTCTCCCTCCCTGGTTAGCTCCAAGGGGCTCCAAAGTAAGAAAACGAGGAACTTAAAAGAGTGAAAGAATAGTATTTTTTACAATCAAATGGTATTTGTGCTTTTAGTAAATATTAAATGGATCTTAGCCCTTTCCCAAGACCCACTGTCTGGAATGTACAGGAGAGAGTGAAAGAAAAGAGGCAAACTGTGCTATTTCACCAAACAGCTCTCCCAAAAACTAACAGTTTACAGTTAAGCAACATCTTGAGCCAGAAAGAATAAAAAACTATTTGGTACCACAAAGAAATGGACAATCACTAGGAGTATTTTCTGAAAGAACTTTGCTGTTCGTACACTTGTATACCTAATAAAACCTACTAAGCTATGATGTGTATATGAGGGGAAGGTCTGAATCAGCCAGGAAGCAGAGACTACATGCATTTCCAGTCCCATCTTTTTTCTGCATGTAAATGGTACCGTTGTAGTGGTCATTAGATCTCTTTCATGGTAATCATAACATTTATATTTTTTCCATGGTTAAAATTTAGACAACATATTCCGCATTTTTTGCATTGATAGTTATGCAATTGTGCTTTTCTAAAAATATGAAATTGAAAATGCTATGGTCTGTTTCTATAGTTTGTTAAGGATCCAAATAAAATGCTCCTTTTAGTGATTACTCACTAAAAACTACTGTTGTTTTTTAAATCGTGAAATTTTAATCACTTCTTTAAGTATGACATAGATGCAGTTTAAAATTCTTTAGGCTATGTTGTAATACTGCATATAATGAAACTGTGTTTTTGTGGGAGGTATACATCTACTTATTTCAAAGGGATATGTCTACATTATGTTTTTCAATGAAGATGAAACTGACTCAAACATTCAGATATTTTGTGGCAAGATGTATAGAATTTCAGAAAAAAACTTGGCTTTCTGCCTAAGGCCGAAAAGAGTGAGACAGTCTATTCTGAATGACAATCTTGATAGGAGAAATTGTGCCAGATGGTTAGAACAGGAGACTGTTATTAAAATCTTCTTTATCTGTTTCTATATGTGACTATGCATGACCAAAGAGAAGATAATGTAGCTTTCCAAATCAATTTCCTTGTTTTTAAAACAAGACAATGTGATATAATATCTGCACCACATCATTAAAGTCATGAAACATAAGCAGATTTGTAGAGTTCTTTGATGTCTTTTACTGAGGCAGCTATAGAGGTGTTAAGTGTTGTCCTTGATGAAGACTCCAATAAAATAGCTAAACAGAATAATTTTTAAAGGCCAAGTCAAGGCTGTTAATTTGACTACTGAAATTATAATGATGAATGGTATTCAGTGAATTTTGTATTATTCTACCTAGCAATTTGCTCACAGGTCAAATATTCAGTTCTTCCAAAAGAAATGGTAAATGGTGACAAGTTGCTAATTTCAGAATTTAGAAAAATCTTTTAAATCTTTTGCAAATGAATTAGAGATATAAAAGTACATATCTGATAGATATATATATATTTCTCTCCTCATTATGATATATGATATTTCCCCATATGATATAGTGTACTAAAAATAGAACATGCCTTGTGGAAGACAATGCTTCACATTCTTGCTGTCAAAACTATCCTTAGATTTTTAACTGTTGAGCAATTTTGCTATTTGTTTGTTTATTTGTTGAAAATAAGAGAAGTAGTCACTATTTCCTACTGTGATCCCTTATTAGCAGTATACATTTGCATTATTCTCCATTATCTTTATACTCAAAACTCTCTAAAAAGTTTCTCCTGAACAAATAATTACCCTTTTCTTCCTTAAATAGTTTGAATGTGAAGACAATGATGAATGGAAATGTACATGATTCTAGTGGATTTTCTTCCAGATTTGATTCATCTCAGAAGTGGTTTAACATAATTTAAGTACTTTGAAATTTCAGAGGAAATGTAAGTCAATACCTTCATGCTCAACATCAGCAGTGAAGCTAGATACTGTGCCTGTGAGGATATAGGAGGTGACACCAGCCTCAAGCCTTTGCATTTATTATGACAACTACATTTAAATGCCAGCTAATAATAGTAGACTATCTAATTGTTAAACTACATTTAAATGCCAGCTAATAATACTAGACTATCTAATTGTGATTTTTGCCACAAATACTGCAACGTTCACAATTATTTGTGATTTAAGTCTTGAAATTATGCACCTAGCTATTTTACATGACTATGATGTTGCAGATAGTTAGGGAACGGCGGCCGGAAGATATCGTGCTGTACGGAAAGATAGGGCCCCTAATAGCCAATAGTGTTTAGTCTATGGTGTAAGCAGACGGATGTGACGTTGTAAACCTAGCTATATAACACCTTGTTACCCATCAATAAAGGCCATTTGCCGTCCACCACATTGGTGTCAACTAGCTGATAGCCCGAGTGGTTTGGGGGTGCTCGCCGTGCCGTCCCTGAACCAGGTCGCTGCAGCCGTTTGAACTGCAACACTATGAACTAAGAAAGTTTTATCTTTCCTCTTTCATACCATCTATTTGTTTAATTTTCTTTTATTTTCTTATAAAGAGAAAACCTCTTAAGTTTGTTGCTTTCTCTTACTATGATATTTTCTATATTGCTCAGAACGATGTGCTCACAACTTAAGTTAGACCTCTGCACACTAGGGAGAAAGGCTGATGCGAGAATATTCCAGGTAGCCTGTCGGACACTGTATCTCGTGATGTTGATAGATACATAAGTTATCTTCTCTTTCAGGTTTTCACTGATGCTCTACTTGTACAGTTTAGCATGCAATTTAGTATGTGTTCCCAAATGAATTACTATGTATAATTGACAGGATCTCTTTCCTTATACATTTTGCATATACAAATATGTATAAATGCAGTCATCTCTGCCTGGCATTCAGATTCAGACATTTAAATTTTATTCATAATTTGAGTTTAGTCTGACTCAGCCAGGTTTCTATATCTGATTTTTCTTGCATTTAAAATCCAGCTTAATCAACCCACTCAGGATTTTCCTTTGAGACTTTTTATTTATAACGAGAGCAAATTCTCCACCCACGCAAATGTGTGCTCTAAATCCTAAGAATTATGATTAATTTGTTTGTCAAGATAAGGCGAATCAGAAGTAAATGGCACAAAGAACACATGAAAGAATGAAAGCATCATCATTATCTATTCAGAAAGCTTTAGAACCATTAGAAAAAGCTGGATCACTCAATCCTTCAACAGTATTGCTCACTATTTCCAATCCTGCTAATGACTTGTCTAAAAATACCTGTTGTTTTCTGAAGAAGATACAAGTTTTCTATTATGCAATATTTATCATTTTTTGTCTAGGTGTTCTTATGAGGAATAAGGTAAAAAGAGGATTCTGAAAGAAAAAATATCACCAGCAATATAATTTCTTATACTGCTTGGCCCTGAGCTGAGCATTTCTCTGTCTCTAGATTAGTCTTTTAGCCATTTTTTGAGTTTGTCTCCTGATGACTTAAAAGTTATTGTGGACATAATTTCTTTGACATCTATTTTTAAGACGATTCTAAAAGGATTAAGATGTTTTTGTAAAAGTATGTAACTTTGGAGTAAATAATAGTTTCCTCTGTTAAAGATGAATTAAATTACTCCAGGAATGACTGAATACGGTAGAGTTACACCAACGGTTTACAATGCTGAATCAGTAGAGATCTTTCCTAAGGGAGCTGTGTTCTACACCAGACCTGCAAATACAGAATGCTGTGGATGGAAGAATGCTAAATGACTTAGTAATTGGATAACAATGCTATGAATCAAAATGTATCTGTTACAGATTTTCTAGGTGGAACTTCTGGGCAGACCCAGAGCTGGAACTAATCAGAGAATGTATAAGTGATTGTTAAGGAATTAGAAGGTAATGAGAGGAATTTGGGAAGCCAAATGGGAGGAAGGAAGAAGAATTAAATCAATGATTTTGTATACATTATCCTGTCATTCAGCAACTTCTTTAAGTCCCAAAGATTCAAAGATAATGAACATCAAATGGTATAAAAAAAAATCCTCTGCAATTGGAATGAAGATGCAATGAAAATTTAGGTCTGGGAGCTTTAAGCTAGACAATAAACATTAGACCATCATGTAACACCTGAAGCCTAGTGATGACTATTTTACATGTTCAAGGCTTAAAGTCTTTCTCTAAAAATCAAAGTTCTCACAGCTGGCAACTGATTAGAATATACTGTTGTTTAATGTGCAGATGACACAAAATGTTCCTTTACAAATATTTGCACAAATAAATTGGTATTCTTTTACTGACATTCTTGGTGGAATGTGGTCCATATACAAATTTTTGTTGTTGTTGAGGTAAGATATATAAATGCATTTCTTTTTTGAGAGGATAACTCTCAAATAGCCAAACTGACCCAAACCAGTAGTCCAAATTTTTGATATTTGCTGATCAGAATTAATTATAGCATTTAGTGTTATAGAGGTGAGACAGCTAGTTTCCATGGTGCAGTTACAACGATGTGAAGAAAAAGGAGAACAATAAGAAAAAGGGGGCTTTTTTTTTATGTATCATGTTATTTCACCATTAACTTTGATGGAGTCCTTCCCAACTATAATAGAGTATGTAGGATGTACATGCACATGTAATGTAGGAATTTACTTTCCACAGTCTTTTCTCTTATCTGTCAATGAAGTTGTTGAAGCATTTCTGATAGCAGAACTTGTAACAAGTCCTACAAAATGTAGGACAAAGTACAAATTAGTGCAAAGATTGGTACTACAAAGATTAATAAATATTTCAGCCATCCAAACCATCATTTTTAGCGGTAGAGAATTCAGTTATCCTGCTACTTGGGAAAAAAAAAAGACTTAAATTGTGGAAAATGACAAATTTTTCTGAATACAAGTTGATTGAGTTTGAATGTGTTTTATACATTGTGGGTTTTTGGCAAATCCTATCCTTAAATAAATATCCTGTTGTGCATTCTGAACTGTCATCCAGAAGTGTCAGCTGTGCATTAGCTAAATTGAAGCTGTTAGATGCTCAGCAAATTAGGAAATCACATCTCTTAACAGCTTCTTTGCACAGACAAATTATTTGATAGTTTGAATTTAAAATAGATTACCTTTGTCTGGATAATTCTATGAGAAAATAAATCCTTGTATATGGTACTTAGCATTAGAATAATATTCTAACTTTATAAATATAGCTATACAAATCTCAATAAATCAAATCAATTTATTCATCTTTGGATGAAAAAAAAATCCCCCCAAATGTCTTTTTTTATCAGATTTAATCAAAAAGTCCTGAAATATCTTTTTAAGTTTATTGGGAAGCTTGTTTCTGAAAGCTGTATTTAATATGAAGGTGTGATTTGTGTTCTGTCTTTCTGATAGTTTCTTTTTTTTTCTTTTTTTTGGATGTTAAATATTTCTGACACTGATAGTACATTAATTAAAAATCTCTCCTAAAGCATGATAGAAACTAGCAATGTGTAATCTTTCAGGGAGGTACTAATCAAAAATATCATATGATGTTGCAATGAAGAGTTAATGGATGGCTAGTGCACTGAGATTTTGAGAAATTCAGATTGCAATTGCTTAGTTAATTAAATGTGAAACACCACTTCACATTTCAAGTATTCAAGTATTGTAAATACTCAAGTATTGTAAATACTTGATAGAGAAACTATTTCAAATTTCTATTTGGTTAGTCTATTTGACAGAGATGGGTCAGATGTGTCTTTGACAATTTAGAATGACTATCTCAATGTCACTACTCCGGAGTGCATTTTGCAGCTCTAGGGCAATTTTGTTGCAGTCAACATGTCAGGCTATACTTACTCTTGATATTCTGTGCTCTGAAACCAACTAAACTCAAAGCATGGAAAGGCAGCAGGGCAATCTGGCTTCTCATATTTTGGATGTGGTTTACAGGTGTGTTTTTTTTAAAAAAGTCTGTTTACAACAACTACAGATTGCTACGAAGCAGAAAGTACTTTTACTCATTATTTAAAATTTATGATCCCAAGTTATCATTTATACCTTGAAATCTGGACTATACAGAAGTTCTGTGCATCCAGTGCTTGTAGTTAATCCTGAAGTCAGACATTCAAGAAACAGTATCTCTCGGCAAAAGTAATGATGTTAATATATCTTTATTTAAACTAACAATATTTAAAACCAGTTCCCGTTTCTTTCAGATAGATATAGTAATATTTGACATTTCCATTTTAAGCATTGCTTCAGTGTTGTTTGCACTTATACATAAAAACATAGCGGACTCTAAATTTGCTTTACTTACTCTCTAAATGACTTTATTACATTTACTGCTGAGCAGTTTCTCAGTTCTAAGGTCACCAAGATACACCTCTGAATGTGATGTATAAAGAAAGCTTCTGTATCTGTGTGGAAGGATCAAGCTTTTAAATACTATGATATACAGATGAAAATAATAAAGAGCAATAAAAGGAAAAAAAACCCACGCAACTGGAAAAGAAAATCATGGTGATTGAGCATGTGCTAAAAGAAAAGTATGTGTTAAGAAAGACAGCATTGATCATATAAAATATCAAAATCAAAGACAAAACTTTCAGTTTCTTCCAGATGTTATGGCTAAGATGAAATTTCTTTTTCTCTCCTGTAGACATTTTTTCTGCTCTTTTCTTTGAAAGTAGGACTTCCTATTGATGTTTTAACTGCCACTTGCCTATCTCCTACAGAGTCCAGTGTCCTTTCTTCTTTGATGAGTGTAGTTTCTTCTGTGACTTGCAATTGTCATAAAAATACAGGTTTTATACAACCTGTAATTTCTGCTGCAGAATCCTTCAAATCCACAGCAGTTTATTACTAAACTATTACTTGAGAATTAAAGAGGTGATTAGAAATCCTGCTTTTAATTTATTGGTAAAAGTGTCACTTTCATTTTGAGACACACGTGGCTAATCTATAATATTCCACTTACTGCCAAGTCACTGATATGTGACTACTTGTCGTTTTGTGTCTATTTTTTCTTAGAGATAAATATTTAAGTATTTAAACTAAATAAAGAGTCACATGTTATCTTTAAAGGGAACCCCTAGCTTTCCTTAGTTTTTCAATATAATGCATAATTTGCCAAAAAATCATTTTTCAAATAAAAATGCATTGAACACAAATCTTTGATGCAATTAAAAGAATGTATGCATGTTTTCCTTCTGTGGAAAAAGTGTACTTTTTCCTAAAAATGAATGGTCTAAAATTAATGGAAGTTGTATATTTGGGAGTCTATTGGTCTCCTTATCCTGTAGAGTCAGGTTGTCTCACTAACCCTATAACTCCCACAACTCCTGCAACATTCTGGCACACAAAAAAAATGCAGATACTTGACAAAAATAAAAATCAAGACATATATTTATCAGAGAACTGCTGTCTATTCTGGAAGTCTAACCATTTAAAAAGACTATATTTTGCAGTGCTATATTTCTTGAGCATTGAGCATCTCAAGATTGAACATGTCTCGACATTGAATGGAAAGCTAAGAGTTTATTTGTCTTCCCCGTTGGAGGTACAAGCGCATGCATTTGCATATTTATTATACCTCTTCTATGTCATGCTTATAAAGCTCGTATTTGCACTTGGCCTGACCCTAGCTCAGAGCAAGTGTCATTGCTAGTTTGTCAGTTTGTGTTTATGTAAAGAAACAGACAGGTCTGAGTAAGAATACATCAGTATTCTAACTCATACAGTTGTTTTTTTCACTATCAAAAGAATGAAGTACCAGAATATAATTCTACTGTCTCAATAAAATTGTGTCAGAAAGCATAACAAGAAAGCTGATAAATATTTTTAAATGTTTAAAGCAGAGCTGCTGCAGGAAGAAGTGTTGACAGTGATGTCTGAGACTTTTATACAGGAACTTAGCAAGTGCAATCCTACCAACCACTCATTTAGGAGGTTAGATATCCAAGGTCCTTGCCTTACCTGTAAGGTGGGCCCAAAGCTCTCTTAGGGGATGCTCCAAATAGCATGACAGGTCAGAGCAGGTCTTTGTATCGTTCTTGCAAAACAAATGTCCCATGTGAATATGCTCTTAGTGTTATAATATAGTAGCAAGAATTTGAACTTTTTTGGGCAAAGAAGATCATAGTACAAGGCCTCCTCCTTCCTCGGGCCTTGCTCTTAGTCCTTTGCAGGTCAATGCTGGTGACTCCAGCCATGCAGGATGGAGAAAAGTAGGACTTGTAGATAGTTCGTGGGAAGGTGCAGGCTCCTACTGCCAGGAGATTATCTCAGGATTTACATCGTTAGGGAGTGTAAGGGCAACTGGGTTGTTGAAACCATCGTGCTCATCTTTCCGTCAGCTGGCCTCCAGCTGGCACTCATATCAGAGCGTAATATCCCTTTCATTCAGCAGAAGGCATATCAATTTCTGTATGGCCAAGCAGCTCATGCATGTTTCTGGAATGAATTTGGACCAGGTGGCTAAGAATTAGCTTTTGGAGAACCTAAAGTGTAGCTTTTTTTTTTTCTTTTTTTTTTTCTTTTTTTTTTTGGATCTCATTAACTGGTAGAAAGAAGTATTTTAATCATATTGTAAAAAAAAAATAAGTACTGTTCTAAAGTGGAATTCTATAATTCATCATCTCTAGGGAGCAATTTAGATTTTAACTGCTGCAAAGTATAAAGCTCATTTTACCAACTTTCTAGTCTCTGGACTTTTTTGTGATCAAATAAAAATACCAGCAGGCAGCTCCAGGTGGCAATAAAATATAAATGCTCAAAATTTAGGAAATGAGTTCAAGGACTAAAGACTAATAAGTATTATAAGGATGATGAAGTTAACTATTTTTGAGGTAGCATCATAGTAAGAGAATTAGCTTGTACAGTTGTAAAACTTCCACTTAACAGAAGTAGTGTGGATTTGAACAGAGAAAGGAATGATATAGGAACATTCTTTGCAAATATTACTGACTTGTAGCAAGTAAAGAAAAAGTAGTGACTTCAGCATATTATCCACTGTTGTCTATTCTCACTATTTCAGCAGAAGACTCCAAATTCATTGTCCTGAAGCATTTTACATTCAGCTCCATGAAAAAAAAAAAAAGACCATGAAGTCTTGTGGCTGTGGTAGAAGAAACATAAATATAACCAAAAGCCCAATGTCTCAAAATCCATTAAGGTAATAGAAATAAGGTGGACTTTTCAGATTTAAAAATAATAATTCTTTAAAAATATTGCAAAATGTTGGTCTTGTATCATTGCACTTCAGTGCTTATGTGAAACTTTTAGAGCATACCTAATCCATTTTATAACACACCTCATAATTTGTTCTGAAACTTAGATGTCAGTAATCAATATGTTTGCCTAATTACAAGTTTGAGGATATTTTCACACCCCTGAATTTGTACCCAAACACTGAGCAGTATGGTGCAACACAACAGTGGGAGATATAAGCTCTGTGTTGTGCAAACTTGAAGTAAATGCTAAAAACTTTAAAAGGAGGAAGGGGGAAAAATGAGTCCCATTTTTTGTATGCATGCAAACAAGAAAATTCTTAATTCTGAAGGAATCTTTTTTTTTCCAAGATTTTTTTAACAGATACATTTTATATATTCTAGTAAATCTAAAGAAACTGAAATAGAGAAACAATAGCTTTATTTTATTTTTAAAGGCCAAAATTGTGCTTAGTGTGGGAAATATATAATGGGGGGGTGGAATGTAAGAGGGAAGAGTAGATCAGTCAAGAGGAAAATCCTAGACTCTAGCTTCCCAGTTATTGTGAAAACCTTATCCTTTGTCATTTCCTAGCATCTATTTCTGGCATTAGGTATTAGGGCTTGAAATAAATCATCTTTGTCTACTAAAAATATTGGTAGCAACATCAATACAATAAATCCTTACTGATGTACGGATAATAAAATCAAAAAATACTAAATAAAAATATATTTAGATGCATACATGGAATTCTTTTAAAAAATATATAATCCATATATGTGTATGTACACACACACACACACAACTCCTGTGGAAGAAAATTGAAAATTATTTTTTCAGTAACAATACCAAATATTCCATTGCAGGTAGATAATGTTTCTTAATTATTATTTTTTGATTTGTGATACCTGAATCTTCAGTTCAAAAAGCAGATATTTCTTACTTACTTTTCTGGACTTTTTTTTTAGCCTGGTCCCAAATTGCCTAAACATGGTTCAAATTTCATTCCAGTCAGCAGAATTTTGTATTAAATTTGGCTGGAATTTGAACTGGGCTTGAAAATCCTGAGGGTTTTACTTTATCCAAAGAAGCTTATTTTGGTTTCTCTGAATTTCTACAATTGTTATTATGATGCTGTTTGCTGGATTTTCAAGAACTAACCTGTGTTTGGTTGAGTGTGTCAGAAAGGAAGTGACAAGATGTTTCTCTTTTGTTCCCGATCAATTGAAGCAATCACCTTTAATTATGATGCTCAGCTGAATGCAACAAGCTTCTGGCTCCCCCAGGTTGAGGATTGCTGCTTTTCCTTTGTGCATTTTCAGTCTGCTAGAAAAATAATCCCACTGTGAATGTGCCTGTAAGGATCTAGTGACTCAACAATTTATCTACTTTTTATTTTGTTGGCTTATAAATCTGTGTGGATCAAAAAACGCAGGAATAGAATCATAGAATCATAGAATCATAGAATCATAGAATGCTTAGGGTTGGAAGGAACCTCTAGAGATCATCTAGTCCAACCCCCCTGCATACGCAGGGACACCTAGAGCACGTGGCACAGGACTGCATCCAAGTGGGTTTTGAAGATCTCCAGAGACGGAGACTCCACAACCTCTCTGGGCAACCTGTTCCAGTGCTCTGTCACCCTCACTGTTAAGAAATTTTTCCTTAAGTTCCTATGGAATTTTTGGTGTTTCAGTTTCCGGCCATTTCCTCTAGTCCTATCAGTGGCCACCACTGAAAAGAGACCATCACCGTCCCCTGCATTCCCTCCCTTGAGGTATTTATATACACTGATTAGATCCCCTCTCAGACTTCTCTTCTCCAGGCTGAACAGGCCCAGCTCCCTCAGCCTCTCCTCATAGGGCAGATGTTCCAGGCCCCTGATCATCCTTGTAGCCCTGCGCTGGACTCTTTCCAGCAGCTCCACATCCCTCTTGTCCTGTGGCGCCCAGAACTGGACACAGTACTCCAGATGTGGCCTCACCAGGGCTGAGTAGAGGGGCAGGATCACCTCCCTCGACCTGCTAGAGATGCTCTTCTTAATGCAGCCCAGGATTCCATTGGCCTTCTTGGCCACGAGGGCACACTGCTGCCTCATGGTCAACTTATCATCCACCATGACGCCCAGGTCTTTCTCTGCAGAGCTGCTCTCCAGAAGGTCGGTTCCCAAGAATAGAGAAAATATCCATCTCTCTTGGTTTGGATTTCTTGGTCCCTGCTAGACAGTGGAGGCAAGAAACACCATTTGGAAAGATATAATTTGGTTGCATGATGCTTATTGCTGAGACGTCATGCAGACTCTCTTCTCAAAACCATACAGCAGTTAGTTTCAGAGGTTTTGTCTGATCAAGCAATCAATATCCACTTTTATACAAGGGCATCAGGCTTTGCTGATGACTTTATAACTGAATTCTGTCTGCTTGATTAAAAGATGTTGTACATCTAAGGCTGTTTGAGATAACCCTTTGGCAAAACATGTAGTGTGGCTAGTGGATAAGTTTTCAGTTATCAGTTTTATCAGTTGATTTAGTGCCTGTATTTTAGGTGGGATAAAAGAGATTGCTTTCTTCTTGCTGAGATTCCTAGTTGGAGTCGATTACGCTTGTGATAATTAATCTGGAATATGCTAGAAATCTTTACCTGGGTCATCCTGGATGTGATTTAGAATTTTATGACTGACATGGTGTCCATGCCTCAGGATCCAAGGTGAATGCTAAATATTAAAGTGTAATTGAAGCTCAGCAGAGCTCCCCAAACACTACTGTTACCTTATTGCTCTTGGCATTAATGCACAGACTATGCAGATCTAAACCATGTAGAGGAAGGTGTTAGCATTTGAACAGATCATCAAAGTGTCCATCAACATGGGTATTTCTGGCATTTAGCTTTTAAACTTTCAAACCACCTTAACAAAGATTTCATGTGCAATCTCATAAAGTGAAATTTTACCAGTGAAAACAAGTTCTGTGGCATGAGATGGACATTCCTCTGCCATTTATGAACCTTCAGCTTTGCCTCAGAGACCTCTGCTTGCTGCTGGAGCTGTGGGTGGGATCCTGGTCATCCCCATGGCCTGGTCACCAGCATATGAGGTCCAAGGTCTGCCGAGGGGATCCACTAGTATTTCCTGGGTTGACAGGGAGACTCTGGGCTTGGGAGCATGAAATTTTAGATTAAAGTGGTTTGACTATGCTCAGGAACTGTTTCTACACCCTGCCAACAAAAATCCTGTTTTCCTTTCTCTCTCTCTTTCTCTCTCTACTTGTCTCTCTCTACTTGTCTCTCTCTCAACTCCTTGTCATGGTCCTTATGTCCAAGTGCACATGAGTTCTGTAAAATAAAACAATCACATCAAAGAACCTTTTTTCACATTTCTCCTTCTTCTGAGTGAAAAGTACATTTTAATCTCACACTGAAATCTGATTTTGTAGGCAGTGACTGCCCTGGCTGATACAGAGAAATTTATGCCTCTTAACCTGACACTTGCTTCTAAATACTAATAAGCACTGCATAAGAAATGATTGTGTGTATTCTCATTGAAACTCTTTAAAAAGGGAAAAGAAATAGTCTCTTATATCCATATTATTAGAGGTGATTTTTATTAATATGATAATAATAATAGTAACACACAGTAAAGGGATAAATGTTATGAGTACATAGCCAGATGCATTTTTCCTCTAAGGCAAAAATGTGAATCAATTAGGATTCTAGCAAACCTTCTTTCTTATTTTGTATATATTTATCACAAACTATTCTTAAATATAATCACTAAAAATTTGGCAATAATGCTAGTTTGTTTGCATGAAGTCTTTTCAGAAACCTTTGCAGAGTGAAATAAATTTAGGTCATGATAGTTAATAGGAGACTTTCATTGATATGATTAAGCATTACTTTCCAGCTTGATTTCCACTGACCTGTCATGAAGTTACAAGGCACAGAAGAAACCCATATATCTTTAAGATGTCCTTAGTGACAGAGTGAGAACTGAAAACATGCGATGCACTAGTTTCGTGGTACATACACTTGATTAGAAAAAAAAATGTGAGGAAGGGACAAAACAAATTAGAAAAATCACTATTAACATTATTATCATTAACACAAACCGAAAGTATTTTGACTGTTAATCCTCTGAAATGTTGTTTTGTGGAAAATGTTTAGATTGTTCAGCAATTTTAAAAGTCTGATAATAGCAGGGTTATATTTCAAATATTTCTAGTGAACACTGATTTTTCATTTATAAAATATATATTTTAAAGCAATCCAGGCTGAACTGTGTTCAACTATCATATTTAGGTTTTGAGTGAAATTGGGTCAGTGAAAGCATCCCCATTCTCTTCCATGCAGCTGAATCAGTCTTTGCTGACCTCTTAAAGCAATTTATTTATAAAATCTGAAATCTGTTTGCTGGTAAGGAATTAAATTATTCATTGTTATTGCATACATCTAGTAACCATTTCAGTTGTTTACTAAGTAAGCGCAGTATGCGTTTACTGATACTTAATGGTATACATTACTTTGAATTAAAGTACATATACTAGTAGAAAGCATCAATATCAAAAGAAAACACATTATTATACTTTAATGTGACTCACATATATAGTTATTTAAAAAGTACTTTCTTTCTGAGGTGAGATGTGAAAAGTCTTATCAACTCTGTTAATTGTATAGGCTGATAACCCAAATAATTTAACACATAGTTGAGATGATTGTTTTAGTAAAGAAAACGAAACAAAACAAGCAACCTACAGAACCTCCAGATCTGGATTTTTGCAATTAATGTCATTTGGTGTCAAATGTTATCTGTAATTTTCTCTGAGTAATTCAAAGTACATTATCAGCATTCATGATATAAAAAAAGAAAAGCTTAATAAATGTTTATTACACAGAGTAGGCACAAGTGGGTAAAACCTTCACAACTGCAAACTAATTAAGATAGTTTGCTAAATATTCTTAATTTAGTCAAATGGGTTTCATTTTCAAAACTTTGAGAAAAGGAAGCTTGAAGTCCAGCATAGTTGGGAGTAAGTCTGGAACTAGTGAGTGGCTGTTTACATGCTGAATATTGCCACATATTCCATTTCTGCACTATGAGCAGTGTACATTTTAAGTTAATGGAACACTCAGTTTCTAGATTACATAGATTATATGAAAGTGATGGATATTTGGTCATATGATAAGCATTACCTAGTGAATCTTTTTACTTGAAAAGCACAGTGAGAAGGCATACACAGATCTGATCACTCACTTCCCATGTTGCCCATGTTGGCCATGAAAAGAGGGGACCAAAGGTGTTAGTATGAAAATCATGATGATTTGGAGAAGGGCAGAAGAAATCAATCATTCAATATTTCTCATAAACCAAGAGACAGTGGACACTTGATAAAATTAGAAGGACATTTTTAAAGCACAAAGGAGGACATTTCAAAGCACAAGGCTTTTTTTTTTTGTTGTTGTTGTTGTTGTTGTTGTTGTTTTGTTTTCACAGTATGTAAACTTGTTTATACAAAAGGACATTTTAGATACCAAAAGTGTAACTATTCCAAAAAGAATTTAGGTGACTGAATTTAGGGAGAACCATTTCATCCGTATTTATTAAATGCAATCATCTAAGTACAGCTTCCAAATTTATTTGAGAAGCTGGAAGGAAAAGAAGGGACAGTTCCAGCGGAAGGATCCAGCTGCCACACTGCATGAGCAATGTGCTTAACAAACACTAGTAACAGTGAAGACCTAGATCAAAATGTGTCATAAAAACTCTTTCTGGATCCTAGCTGGCATCATTTGAAGATAGGGGCTCTGAAAAAAACAAAAACATCTACGCCAACTGGCATAACTTTATGTGGAAAGAAGCCTATCATTCCTACTCTTGTAACCTAGGACCACAAAATATCTCAGAAATTTGCACTCCGCTCATAATTGCAATGCGTGCTGATTATTAGGTTCTAAAAAGCCACTCTTAATATGGTTTAATCACACAAAATATTTATGATAATCATGCTGGCCAATTAATAGTGCAGCACAAGTAACTCCCACCATGTTTTACACTGAACATAATAAAGCAGAGTTCCAAATCTGCTGCAGTATCTTCCTTGGTGATGCTACTGTGCACCAGGCACAACTACAGTGCTCAAAGTCTAATTTCAAATGAGTGTTCCTTGGCAACTGCAGTGCAATGCTCATGTGGTGGTGCTGATGATTTGAACCACAACATATGCTTCATGAAAAAAGCAGGTTGTGTTCTGCTATTTAACCAGTGATACTCAATGAGACTATTTTATGGTACAATTATATAATACATCCCTGTGATTCATTTGAGAACTACACCTTTCACCAAAAGATTTAAATATTAATGGCTTCATAAAACACATTCCTTACAGCCATGCAGTTCAAAATGTGTGCTTTGGGCCTTCAGTGCTGCCTATTTTTTTCTGATTTTTTAAAACCATATTTTTCAATTCCTCCTCTAGCTCTGTCCATTTCTCTTTTTTTCTAAGCTACTAAGCCACAGAAAGGACTTTGGAGACATTTGTTGTATGAAAATGAAGTAGGGAACACTTGCACAAAAAGTTGCTTCTGTCCTTCGCTGTATGTTTCTATTTATAAAAGGAGATAGAGGTAATGACAGAGTTTACTGCGGCGGGTGAGCTCTCACTGGTTCTTTCTTTCAAATGAGACAATTTGATATATTTTTTCTATGGTGGAATGACAGTACAAGTGGAAAGAACAGCTAAAAGCAGCACTTGAGCAGAGGAACACGAGAGTTTTAGTGAGCAATTGAGGATTTATGATTTAGTCAGCTAGGACTTCTAAAAAGCTCAGATCTTATTTGAGCATCAAAGTTAATAGTCTAAGGAGCTCAGTTTTCTGGGTCTGGGTGCTGGGTCTCTATGAAAAACATGCTCTTTTGAGGCATGCTGGAGCTGCTAAGTTATGAGTGCACCTGGTTGCTTGGATTGTTACTTTGGTGCAGTGTGACTGGTGGGAGGGCGTGGAGATTGAGCTGGGAAAGAGACTGGGAAGAGGAACAACTCTGTGATGCTAGGGAAACTGATGTGCTGCCACAATGAAAGCTTCTGCCAGTGTTATGAGTGGCTCTTTATAACACCTAGGTTTGGCTTAGTAAAACAGAACTGAAAAATCTTTTCTACAAAAAGTTAGAAGCCTGTCCCTTTTTAACTTCAGCCAAAAATGTTAAATAATATTAACATCCAGATATGCCTTTAGAAATAGGGTTTCTTCTTGCTCAACTTTTTGCAGGCTGGAGAAGACCTGTAAAGCATACTATATTACATTAATTACAAAAGGAAAATAAGCAAACTGAAAAGATTCCTTGAAGTATCAAGAGTCCTTCGGGATGGGTTGCAGAACCTGCTGAAATTTCCTCCACCCTGCTGGCACTTTGGCGTGGTGAAGCATGTTTCGTGCTTTGCAGACAGGGCTCTCCTGTCACACCTGTGACAAGGATTAAGAGATTTTTTAACATTTTAAGGGTGGTCTAATTTTTAAATAATACATATAAATGAGTGAAGGTGTAAGCGCCTTAGGAAAAGCAAGTTCATAAATCAAGTTATGGCACAAAAAGATCTATGTAGTTGCAATGCAGCTGGGTATCACTGATGGAAAGTCAAAACTTGCCATGGAAGAAAGCCCAACATGGACCTTGCAGTCCATGCAAGGCATCAGCCTTTACCTCACCTGTGTTTACAAGGCTTAAAAACAGTACTATGTGCTATTCCTATAAAGGCTACAGATTAAAGCATATAATATTAAAGTTTCATCAGGTAATTAAATGATTCTGCTTGCAAATTGGCAATCATTCCTTTTAGAACTTTTGTTTGTTTTTATTGTATCTCTGATACTTTTGCTGACAATTTTCTTGTTGTTCTTTCTGTAATTTATATGAAATAGTATGTTAGCAAGCAAAAAACTATAACAATTCATATTGATTCACTGAAAGATGTAATATTATTCCTCGTTTCTGTTTTATTACTTATCTATTTCTCACAAGTGATTAGATTTCAGAAATTTTGTTAACCACAGATATAAACCTTGCATAGTTTCTTAGAAATCAGTGTTCCAAAAACTATAGAATTGTGAAATGTAATTTATTTATGCTTTGGATAGTTAGTGTCATAGAAGAAGAAGATGTTTCCATGATGGTCTTAGATAAGGTCTGATAGAAAAGAGGCATCTTTTATTAGTCCAAATGAGACAGCTGGAAAAAATGGGAAAGATTTCAGCTTCATAAGAATTTCTTCCTGTATGAACGAATGTCCATTTCTTCAAATATATTACTTGCTGTAGTGAGAAAGACTAACTTCTCTGTACAGGTGTTGTCTACTATTTTGCTAAGGTATCCTAGTTATTTTCCTTTTGGTGAAGTCTCTCATAAAAGTAAGCTAAGCATTTAGGATCCTATACAAATAAATAAAAACCAAGTAACTGAGGTTAGGAATGCATGATAATTTTCTAGATGGAAGAAAGTCATTTGTGATCTTTGATGAGCTTATTATAATCATTATTCCTCCATTTTCATTTTCCTCCAACATATTCCTCTGTAAAATGAAAAGGGGTTAAAATGAATTAACAAGGTCTTTGAATGATAGAATTTTTTTTCAGGGGAATCAAATCTGGGCCTAACTCTGAGCAGTCTCGGAAGGGGTCTAGCCAGAGACATTTGGTAATTAAAATGTGAGGTGAAGTTAAGTGTCAGTGAATAGAAAATAGTGCATAAGGAGGATTAATAATTTTGCATATTCTAAAATGGGTTTTCAGGAAAAAGTCACATTTGATGTCTGAATATATCATACTAGTATTGAACACTGGTTTAAACTGTACCTAGAATGCTAATATTCTTTTATGAAAGCAGCCATGTATAAATTAGAAAACAAACAAACACACAAACACAGATTAATTTACATTTTGTGCAGTCCAACTCCGCCACTTAATCCTGGTGGCTAAGATGTGCCCCAAATTTCTGTCTACATGCTTTTTCTGTTTTACTGTGTAACCTCTCCTGACCTCTCTTACAGACAGTACATTAGACTAAAAAAAAATTGACTTGTCTGATTAGAGAATTTTTTATGTTGCATGAAATTGCCTACTTTTTTTTTAAGAGAAAGAAAGAAAACCATGCCATATTCTTACATCACAATAAACAGAGTTCCACTCAAGCCTTTGGTAGCAATATAATTTGTATCATTTGAAGATGTCCCTCCTGTCTACCTTTTCACCTTGGAGAGTATTTTTAGGTGTTTGCCTATTTTTATGTCTCTTTTTGCTCATCATAATTTCTTATTTTGTAGATTTTACTGTTTGTTTTTAGCCTTCCCATATGTCTATTGCTCTCTTCTGAGATTGCTAAAAACTTTTTGTTACTAAGCCTTCTAGTAAAGACCTCTCAAGGGCCTCAAGAACAGAAGAGCATCTCAGATATAAATTGCTCTTATTTGCAGACATTTGGGAGAAGATAAAGCACTTCTTACAATGTTTCAAAGAACAGTTCTGTCACTGACAGTCCTGTTTTTTGTTGGCTTAGTCTTACAAGTCCCACCGAAGTCAGGACACTTTTTGAAGAGTTAATTTTAAAATTACTGCTATTCGTGAGTCAGTTTTACAAGTTTTTGCTCCTCCTAAATCATAGAACTTACATATCTGGTTATGCGGTTGGAAGGGGAAATGTAGCTACAACTAAACTGTGTGTTTAGCATAGTTCATCTGACTGCAGTATGTTATTCCTTCAAGCATTCCAGTGCCAGGCACCAGTCACGGCTTGTTGCTGGATCAGAGACTGAGTTTTGACTATAGGATAATGAAGGGGGAAGGAGACCAAGGTATTGTGTTGCAAATCCACATATGTGGAAGTATCACAAATCCATCAGACTTTGCAGAAGAGAACAACCTATTATACACTTTTTGCTCTGCATGCTTTCTCTTTTCTTCTGACCACAGAATTCATCAAGATGCAAGAATTGTACTGCTACAGTATACCTACTACCATGATTAATATCAACTTTAACATGGATTTTCCATAGTTATTTAATGCATTCTCTGGATATGAGATTTTGCATGACTTTTAACTCAAAAATCTGCTTCCTACAGTTTCACATAAAAAACCTGGCAACGCAAGCCATGGATGGTCGATGGGAGAGACGTGAAAGAAGTCTACCTCAATTTCCGCAAGGCTTTTGACACAGTCTCCCATAACATCTTCATAGAAAAGCTCTGGAAGTGTGGACTGGATTGAGTGGACAGTTAAGTGATTTGAGGACTAACTGGATGGCAGAGCCCGGAACGTGGTGATAAATGGGGTCAAGTCTAGTTGGAGGCCTGTGACCAGTGGTGTCCCACAAGGGTCAGTACTGGGCTCAGTGCTGTTCAACTAGTTCATCAATGAATTGGACAAGGGCGCAGAGTGCACCCTCAGCAATTTTGCAGATGATACCAAACTTGGTGGAGTGGCCTACACTCCAGAGGGCTGTACTGCCATTCAGAGGGACCTACACAGATTGGAGAGTTGGGCAGAGAGGAACCTCAGGAGAATCAACAGCGACAAGTGCAGGATCCTGCACCTGGGGAGGAATAACCCCAGATACCAGGACAGATTAAGAGTTGACCTGCTGGGAAGCACCTCTGCGGAGAGGGATTTGGGAGTCCTGGTTGACAACAATTTAACCATGAGGCAGCAGTGTGCCCTCGTCACCAAGATGGCCAATGGGATCCTGGCCTGCATCAGGAGGAGCTTTGCCAGGAAGTGGAGGGAGGTGATCCTGCACCTCTCCTCAGCTCTGTGAGGCCGCATCTAGAGTATTGTGTGCAGTTCTGGGCTCCCCAGTGCAAGGAAGACATTGAGCTTCTAGAAAGGGTGCGGCGTAGAGCCACGAAGATGATTAAGGGATTGGAGCATCTATTGTATGAGGAAAGGCTAAGCGAGCTGGGCCTGTTTAGTCTGGAGAAGAGAAGGCTGAGAGGAGATTTGATCAACACGTTGAAGTATCTGAGGGGTGAATGTAGGGAAGATGGGGCCAGGCTCTTCTCTGTTGTGGCTGGTGACAGGACAAGGGGTAACAGGTGCAAGTTGAAACATACTAATTTTAATCTCCATATGAGGAGGAACGTCTTTACTGTGAGGATGACAGAGTTCTGGAAGAGGCTGCCCAGAGAGGTTGTGGAATCTCCTTCTCTGGAGATCTTCCAAACCCACTTGGATGCAATCCTGTGCCACATGCTCTAGGTGTCCCTGCTGGAGTAGGGGGATTGGACTAGATGATCTCTAGAGGTCCCTTCCAATCTTAACCATTCTGTGATTCTGTGATTCTGTGAAACTATGACATATGCAGTGTGAGAGCAAGATTTCACTACTTCAGTACTGTTCTGTGTGTAGGTATTCAGGATAATGCTGGAACATATCCTGCTTTTTTTCTTCCATTCCACAGTGTGTAAACTCTGGTGAGTAAAAGTACTCTTTCTGTTTTATTAGAGCAGCCCGGCTCCAAGGTGATACAGCTAAGTCAGGTAGTAGAACAAACTGACTGGAAGCTAATGTGTAAGTGTAGTTCCCTCTTTCATCTTTTCTGTCCTTGAGAATTGCATTTACTATGTGCCTTCCAGTGCACTGCAATTTACCATCCTTCAATGAGCTCATGCAACATTCCTTTGAAACCTCATGTGCAAATGTATGTAAAGTGAAAATGCATCATAGGTCTAGGTCATTTCTGACAGGACAAGAAGAGGGAGAAATATGGGACACATCTGAATCATTCTGGCCACTTACAAGACTTTGAAATACATGTAACTAATATTTTGCATTAGGGTGGAACTTTAAGTTCCATATATTTTGCATTTTTGACTGAAAAAAAATATAAACATATATTCTTTGAAAATTTAATGTATTAAACATAATCAGAATAGCCAAATTAAATTTTTAAACCAATTTTGAAACTTAATGTGAATGATCAGTGATATACAGTAGTGCGTACTAATCTTCATTTTATTTTTTTAATAGTTACTCCTTATTTTCATACTTCAGCTTAGTATCCAAAGTGCAATGACAAATCAGCTATAAGAACAATAAATAGTAAAAGTGAACATCACTTAAAGTCCTCTTTCTTTTTTCACTGGTATAAAAATATTTTCCTCCATAATGATGTTTTTCAGTTGATCAACATAAAAAAAATGGCTGTGCTATATGAGTGACATAGGTAGTACTTTTGACAACAGGGACACATAACTTATCATAATTTCATTTGAAAGCATTTTTTAGGCAAATTGATTAGACTCTTTTGGAATCCAGTTATAATAAATACTAATGCAGGTCAGTACCATCAAATAAAATCCAGCTTGAACATTGATGTGTGATTTATTTATACTTTGACTTTCAATAAACAGTGACACAGGCACAGAGCATTGTTGGCATTGTCTTTTGCTAATCTGCATTAGGCAAATGCTGCCACAAGACACTATTTTGTTCATCAAGAGATAATTATTCAGACCAATAAATCTGTCTCTTGTGCTTTTAGAATGCCCCAGAGTGGAAATTCCTCATGAGAATTGTACAGATGCTCAATGAGAGGAAAATCAGAAACATACTCCATATTTTTGGAAGTAGGCCAGACTATTTATGTTCATCTGAACTGGGACCAAGATTACTGGTGCTGCTGTACAAGTATTCACTCAGAGGGTGGTTTATATATAATATACAGCACAATTTCTGAGCTATTGCTGCCAATTGGGGAGTCTTCCAAAGAATTATATCTCAAAGAGTGAATTATATTTGAATGGGATGCTTTTCTCTGTTATTTCCCAATACATCCATTTTCCTTCTTTCCTTTTTAATTAGTGAATATATTGACTGCGTATGTATTACTATAATTGCCCCTGCCAGCCTGCATGCTTTTAATTGTGTATAAATTTATGCCATCATCTCTCCCTAATTGTAGAAAACCATGTTTGTTGCAATTGCTACTGACTGATGGAAAATGATCTGCCTACTCCTGAGTCCTAACTTCTTTCATACATATGGTTGTGATATTGTTGGGTTATTCCCTATTCTTTCCGCCTTGTCTCTGATTCAGGTGGATTTTGGTCTTTTTGTTAATGACTGCAGTGGCTGTAATCAGCTGCAAGAATCCAAATCTTTTGCTATAAAAATATATACGATCCATGGGTAAACTATTTTGTAATTGTCTGTGTGTCTATCCTGGCTCTTGGTGGTACAGAAAACATGGAGATGAATATCAATAATCGTATATGTGCCACTCTAAGTGATCCCGTCTCACATCATTAAACAACAATAATTTCTTTAATGGTAATTACTTTCCCAAAGAAACTTCATAATTAAGGATGATTTTATGAACTTCAATGCTAAGGAGGCAGCAAGGATTTCTGTTCATTTTGAATATGTGAAAAATAAGGAAAACTTTTATTTATCTAAAGCTTCATGAGCTAAATGTCATAGCTAAAAATGAAAATCAGTGCTTGTCAGTGTTCTACCACTGATCTATACTTCATCGATGTACGATGTATGTACTTTTCAAGTACAGCCTGATTGTAATTTTGAAACCATGGGCTTTTTAAGAATATTTTGTCCTTTGTTCCACATTTACATTACCAGAATGGATGGAAAAGAGGCTTATTACCATTTTAATACTGAGGTGATATTGCTCAGAGCTAGAAGCTAGCTGAGCGTCTGGTTAAAATGTCAGCGTTCCAATTATATTCCTATTATTTCCCATTATTTTTCTAAACATCTTTGCTATGAGTTTTCACAATTTAAAGGGCAAGTTCTCAGTAAGAATGAATAACTTTCTTTTTTTCTTTGGCTTGTTAATATTCTAGCTCCTTAGTGCTTCAAAACAAAACTAAGTACAGGTTGCAAACTTGTGCTGCTGCTCTTCTTGTCCCCATCCTTCAAGGCAGTGAGTGTGGCAATTTGAAACACTTATTGCTTACATACAGATCCAAATGGCAAGAGGGCAATGATGCAATCATGCCTAATCTTTATTTCTCAATATAATTAGCTCTTTATTTTCTTGGGCTGGGCAATTCATGCACAGTCGTTCTATGCTTCATAGTCGCTCATAATTTATCATTCTTAATCCTGTGTTAAAGGCTGCAGCTTCATTTGAATTATATGTTGTTAGAATGACCAAAAATTGTGCAATATCTCAGTCCTGTTATAGCATCTGAGGTTCCTGGGGTAAGTGGAGATCAGGAGATCATTTGAGCAATAGTTCTTGTGCATTTGAATGTATCTTTACATCCTTTAAAAATAGTGAAAGCAGATAGAGTATGGAGGAGACATTCTTAAAATTTTTATAAAGCCTAAAAAAAAAAAGAAAAATAAAATTGAAGTTAAGGATGGCCAGACCTTCTGTATGATCTTCAAAATTTTGTCTTAATTGGTTAATCAGTAAAGAATAATAATATATGTATATCTCCACATTTTTGCTTTTTTATTAGTCTTTGAGATGGATTCTCAAATCTTTGGACTGGATTCTTTTTGAAAAATCTTTTTGAAAAAATATCTCTGAGGTTGTTTCAAAAACTTTTTTGAAAATACATTTTTTACACCTAATCCCAAATCATCTTTTTATATGAAACGTATACCCAAAATATGCAGTAGTTTATACATGATTAATTATAGTTTAACATTAAACCATTTGAATGTTCTCAGAATGTTGTGGAAAGGTTTATTAAAAGGATTATTAAAGTTTTTGATTTTTTCTTTTTACTCAGGAATTGTTTTGTTAAAAATGGAAGCAAATCCAAAAAAAAATCCTGTGCTTTCAATGAAAAATCATTTATGGAAAGCAGTATAGATGGAATTTAGCAGCTTTTAAAATGTCATCAGCAAAAAGATTTTCTTTTTCAGGTAGCTATTCTGTTGTGTAAAAAGATTTAATGTCTTAAAAATATTTACAGTTAGCTCTTCTGAGAATCAGAATTTCTTGGTTAATTTCTCTCAACTATCTTTTTTCTTAATCTTTGAACGGGTGAAATGTATAGTCATGTATAGTCATGTATAGTCAAAGGCTATATTGCAATACTCTATATTGTAATGTATATATAGTCTGTATATGACTATATTACAATAGTCTTTGTAATAGTTCATCTAATTCTATGCAAATCACAGTTGTTTTCCAATAGCTCTGTGAGCGCTTCAGGGAGATATCATAGATTTACTTGTTGCCTCTATAATTTCCATTTTGTGTGTGCGTAGTATGAAAAAGTTGTTGCTGTCACACTGAAAGAAGCAAAATAGCTTGCTTTGTTTTTTAAATCACCTCTACCTGGTAAATTTTATCTTGAGGAAGAGATGATTTTTCCACAGGAACAGAAACTTTTGGCAAAAATATGGCAGATTTAACATTAGCTTCTTAAAGAAATTCCACAGTTAGGGGATTTCTGCATGTTTTATATGACCTTTTAACCTTTTGAGTAGATCCTTCTTAGGCCTTTGCTGAAGAGAGTAAAACTTGGACTCTCTGTTATTTGCATTTTTCTTTCCTCTCTTTGTGGTCTTTAATACGCTCTGCGTTTTCTGAACTTCCAGATATGGCAACATATTTCTCAGCTAACCCAAAACCACAGATTTTTCTTAAAATGACATTTTTTTCTATTAGTTATGAGCTATGTCTCTCTCTCTCTCAAAAAAAAAAAAATGACAGTGCGCTTTTGAAATAAATACCAAGAGAGAAGTCTGTAGTGTGAGATGCTAGAGAGAGGAGCCTCCAGAAGATTAATATGTCCAAGATTTACAGAAAGCAGAATAGGGAACTATGTTTAGAAAGTGCAGCTAAAAAAAAAGCAGCAACCAAAAATACAATTTAACATTAGTATCACCTCATCAGCCCCAATGGTCTTTTTCATGAGAAATTTAGACAGAAGAGCTGAAGCACAAGTAGTTCCTTGTAGCTCTTCTTCAACAGGTAATTTCTAACTAGATCATATTTACAGTCATTTCACAACTGAAATGATCTTGAGGGGAAAACAACAACCTTGGCAATCTTATTTTTAAATTCAATTTAAAATTAAATCAAACTATAAATACCATTTGCCTATGTATAATAGCATTACAACAGGTGTGGTAATGGCAGATGTAACTGGACTCTTGATTTATTTTTGTAATAAATTGCACTCAGAAAGTTTATTTATCCATTTTATTTATTTACTTTGGATACGCAGAGGGAAAAAAGTGCATAATATTTAGAATAATTTATCACAGAATTTTTATCTGATAAAGTCCCCAGGCTGATTTCTTTGGACAAAGTATTGTCAAAATTGCAGAAAATATAGTCTGCTCATTTGTATTCTGCCCATGAATCTGTTACTATGAATGAAAGGACATTCTGATGCTCTTCAGTGTCCTGTTCAAACTTGAAAAGAGTTATTATTTTTTAAGAATTCTTTTTAAAGTGAATGAGAAAAAGGTTAAGAAATTTTATTAAAGGGCAAATGTTCCTTGAACTCCGAGAGCTGTTTGTGTATTAAAATGCTGAAAATGACAATATTGTTTCTTTGTCTCTCTGTGATGAGTATTTACCTTTCTATCCTGATTGGCACTTTTTTACTCTAAGGCTGTGTGGCAAACCCACCCCAGAGTTGAAGAGCTTAAAGGTCTCTCCTGGAGGAGTTTGAATTCAGTTTATCACATGGGCTCAATTTTGGCCTTACTTCAAGTGCAAGTAAAACTGATCTTTTGTTGATCGCCATGTTCACATGTCCATTTTCACCAGCTAAAATGTAGTTTTGATGATAGGAGTGAATGAAAAAAACAGACCACAGAAATTTCTGTGTATAGTCAGAGTGCTTTCACAGCCTTTAGTATATGCCCAAGGAATTACTTTCAAGATTTAATGTTGCTCAGAATTTAGAAGGTAAGGAAATATTAACTCAGAGAGCTTCATGTTTGGTATAAGAGTTTCTTGCCAGCTGCCATTCCAAAGGGCAGGTGAAATTAGCAGAGAAAGTCACCTAGCTCATTACTAAACTAAATCTATGGAGAAGTCGTAAAGTCTTCTGCTCCCTCTTTTCCAGAGAGTCACCTAGCTCTGAAGGGTCTTTCTGGGGATTGTTAGGAAATCTTTATCTATGAGTGTTAGGAAATTATCTGTGAGTGTTTTCTCTGAAAGTATCTGCAAGTAAAATTGAGAAAGGGAATTCTGAAAGCGTAAAATCAGAGGGCCCACAATGCCTGTCCTTTGCTCCTTTTCTCTGGAAAAGAGGGAGCAGAAGACTTTATGACTTCTCCATAGATTTAGTTTAGAAGTTGAAAAAATTAGACACTTTTCCTGCCTTTACATTCCCATTGGGTTCTACACACTGCATAAAACAAACATGCAAAAGGGCTGAGGCAGCTGCTTTCTTTTTCCTACTCCTGCTCACCCCAACCCATTGCCCCATTAAGGCCTGACCTTATCTAATTAACAAACATTGTTTCCTGGATTTACAGCCCAAGCTAGTTAATCCATGCTCGGTTTATCTGTATGTCTGAGCATCTCAGGTATTTAAACTGTAACCTATCTCATAGTCTGCATTTATCCAAAGATTTGTTAATCTGAATAAAAACGGATTTTGCAGACAGATGCGGATTAACCAGGTCTAAATTGACATAGTTTGGTGGTGTCCTCTTTCTAATTGGGATGAATTTAAGTAGCTGTTCTCCCTTGCTGCCCTTTCTCTGTGGTAGCTGATAAGACCACGGCCGAAGCAAATGTCTTTCCCTGTGTCAGACATCTCTCACGACACAATCAACGCATTTCATGGTGTGTTTAGCTCAGACAATGTTCATTATTAGTGTGAAAAGGAGAAAAAAGCACTAATCTAAAACGGTTTCTACGTCAAATAGAAGACTGCTGTCAACTAAAACCTTCTGCTTGACATAATTCCCTTTATTGTCTGTGCTACATATTTACATATTTCTGTTTTGAAGGTCTTCTTTAGGATCCTCTCTTCTTATTTATGCTTTCCCTGCTGAATAGCTATTTGTCTTCATAACATTTGAAAAACAATTAAATCTGAGCCACATTGTTAGTCTTTTTTGTTTCTTTTTTTCTTCTTTGAAGTCAATACTGTATCACAACAGTCGTGCTTAACGGGTATGTAAACAGCCCAACAATTGGGCCTGTGTTTCAGCAGTATGATGGGAAAAAGCCTCCATAAAGAAAGCCATACTTGTGTGCAGTTAGTGAAAACAAAAGTGTAATGGCTTCATAAATCGCCTCTGTTGGAGGCCACAGTAATGATAGAGCAGTTTGCAGGGATCAGTCCCTCTGATCTGTGCTATCAAGACATGTGATTATATGCTAATGATGATTATAAAGCACATATGGCTTGAATCGGCAGGGTACTGAGGACTCCTCAGTACTGTGTCCGTGGCTAAAGACCTAATGTCGAAAGGAAGGCCAACATTTATCTTGCAGCACAACACTATACAACCTAACCATAAGAGATAGCACAACACTATATGAGCTAACCATAAGAGATAGTTTGTGAAAACTTTGTCCTTCTTCTAAGTCTTTAGCGTAGAAAAATCCATGGTACTTAAAATCTTCAGATTAATTTTAAATATAGGACATTCTATGGATGTCATAAGTGTACCACAGTGCTTATTTTAATATTTAGTGTTTTTTTTTTCTTTTTGGCATTCATCTTGAGAAAAAAAAATCAACAATTCCAATATGTAAATATTACCATTATGTATTTTGTATTCTGTATTGTGGCAATAATACACTGGCAGCAGTGCACAGGAGAAGACTTCTTAAGTGTTTATCCTCTGTAGAGGCAGAAGTATTTATATATATTACCTGTGACTAACTGGGCTCTCTCCTGTAGGATACATTGTTCTGTATTCCAGTGAGGGAGTAAACTGCAGAAATAGTTTCTTTCCAGCCATGGAAAAGGTTTCAAAGAAGGAAAATGGAAAACCTGAAGTTTAGAAGTAACTATTCTTAGAGAGCAATGATATTGATAAAAGCACTACTCTCAAAAAAACCTTCCTTATAGGACAAAAAAAGAGAATTATGGTGACAAAGCAAGAACACAGAGGAGAGTCTGAAATGAAATGCAGGAAATAGAACACAGATACAGACACAATCTCTGACTATAGACTAGTCAGCTTGAAAGTCATCATCTGTAACAAGTCAGGCCTTCTGTCTCTGTGGACGTAAAAGTTCTGGAGGTGTTTTTTGTAGATCTATATGTACGTATGTATATATTTTATTGCAAACTGGTGACAAGAATTGATAGTCAATAAAGAATTAGATCTTAAATGGCATTTAAACAATTTGAATTGATAAAAAATAAATGAAACCAAGGCACTAGCAATTGGATTAATCCAGCTGAACTACCATTAGTAGATAGAGTCATGAACTAGACTTGGGCTGTTATTTCATTGCATGGGAACATGGGGTGACAAGAGAATTTCTGGGCCATCAACTTTGCTCCCAGCAGTCGTTCACTGTCAGGCATTTAAGAAATAAGCTAATAATATCCTTTTATAAGAGAGGAGAGGAGTACCTCCCTAGCTGAAGAAACAGTAGGCAAAATAATATAAGTGAAACTTCCAAATATCTCCCTAAATGGATTTATATTCACCTCATAAAAACCTGCTTTTATTCTGTCCCTTAATAATTTTCGTTTCCTGACATTTGGGATAGGGAGAAAGTCACCATATTCCTGTTAGCCCTTGTTTTGCTAATCCATAATAATGCATCTTCTAATTATTTTTTCTTCCTCTACTCCTCCTCCCAGTAGAATTTTGAGATTCAGCATTTCACAGGCCCAATGTTATAGATATACACCAGGACTACTTCCTTTCTGATTGGTGTGCCTGACTGAGTATTGGAAGGAAATTCTGGTCTTCAATCCACTGCCCTGTGACAAGGAAAGAATACAGGTAGAATGTTCTTGCAGGTTAGACTGCCTTGTATGATCAGTCTAAAGTGTCTTCATTGATCTGCCCATGTTGACAAATGATCTAAAATAATTCAATTCTCCCTGGACAAGGAGAGTTCTGAGCAATACTAACCAAGAACCTATATAAACATTAACTATGGTATAGCTGAGTATCTTCCAGACTGCACGTGGTCTGTGTAGGTCACCAGGGAGCCTTGTATGGGAGATTTATCATCTTATCCCGTGAGAGTATCCTGTTACTCTTCAGATCAACCTTGACATTTTTTGTTTTACTGTAATAAGCTTAAAAAATCTGTTTTTCGATTATGATTTAAGATATTCGTGTGAACATTTTGCAATAGTACTAAGAATCATAAACAAAACAACTTTGCAAAATTTTTTATTGTATTAATTCTTTTCACTAACTATAATATGAAGTACTGCCACTTGAAGAGCACCAGAAACAACACAATGATTTAAAATGCTTTAAAGAATAACTAATTACTGACCATTTATTTATATGTTTAATTTATGGTCAATATGATCAAATATCACCACTTTGCTGACAGATTTGATGAGGTTCATCTTGTCTGCAAGGACTAGTAAGGACTAGTGCATTTGGACTTGTTATTCCATAATAAAAATGAATTCCTTTGCTGCATCTATGCCTGAAAAGCCAATGAATATGTATTTTTAATTTAAGAAAATTCCAGGTACTTTCATTTGTTCATAAGTCCTGAATTTTCTGGACATCATGGTGGTCAGATGAAAAGGCAGGGAAAGGACCTACAAAGCTTTATGAGGAACAAAACCTGCACAGAGAATAAAATACATTTTGAAATATTGTTCTCAATAAGCTGTTGCTATCCTTTAACCTAAGTAAAAGAGAATATCCCTACAGGATAACTATGTCATTTCCAAAATGGCATTTTTTTAACTCTGACACTTTGACACTCTAGTGCTGTATTTCCTTTTTTACCCTTTAAGTGCCCTTAGCTTAATTTAACCTTGAAAGTAGTATTGGCATAGCAACTGTTTTAAAGAAAGCATCAAAGTTTCCAGTCTTTCTGCAGTTTAAAGGTTAATTATGCACACTGCCAATTTCTGCAAGCAGCCAAGCTTTGTACACCCATCTAGTATAAAGCTGAAAAGTGCTATTTGAGCCATATATACTTTATAAAATAAAACTTGTGAAGTTCCCTTTTTTCATTCAAACAGCCTGAACTGTCAGTTTAGCTAACCTTTGTTTGCCTGTCACTGTGTTCCCATGATTAAATGTGAAGATTATAATCATTAACCGTGCCGGGGGTTCACTGTGGGTGGAATTTTGATGTGTGGATGACATTCTGTTTATACTATGAAGTCAAAATCAGACTTCATCTTTTCCAGCTCAACACCCGGAGGTCTCTAGGTTAGCTACCAAGGCCTAGCTGCATTTGTGTCACCTGACTTTAATATTAAATACTGCATCATGGCAGATTGGAAAGTATTTTGCTATACACTTTAATCTATGCCTTTCTTTTTAACTGGAATAATCTACTGGACATAAATGAACTTGAATTGACCTAGCCATGAACCAGTAAAAAAAAAAAAAATAAGGGAAAGACAGAGAAAGAGAGAGATGAAGAAGAAATATTCATATCTTTATTATAAAGAAAAATACAATTTGTATAGATCAGTCATTAGCCTTTTTTTTTGCCTGCAGGTTAACAAGCATATATTAACTTTTCATTTCCTTTTTGAAATCTCATCATATACTCTTTATTTAATAAATCTTAATTGATGACAGATGAAACAAATGAGGTTTTGAAGGTTCTGTTTATATAAAAGATAGCTCTTCAAAATATAAATTATTTGCACCAATACTTTAAGCATTTTTGTAAATCTGTTTCTGCAAAATGAATTGTAATTTATAAAGCTATATTTTGTAAGTGTTAATTTATCCTCAAAGATGTAGAATAGTTCTAATATTTGAATTAACACAATACTTTAAAAAGATTGAAATCACTTCTAGATATTGACAGAAAAAAAGAAGCTGTGTTAATGACTGTTTATTTTATGATTTGACATTAATTTGACAAGGTAGCCACATATAGTAAAGGAAAG
>NW_010578561.1:0-14136 GCF_000705375.1 Tinamus guttatus | reverse complement strand
TTAGACTGCATGCTCATTCAGAAGACTCTGCAGAAAAGGTTCCAGAGTCCTTTGCTATTGTTCTGTAGCAGCATTTATGTGACCTGATGAAATTTCATAATATTATTCAGCTAAATCTGTGACAGAACTGAGTGATCTTAGACAGCTTGAAAAAGTAAATTCCTCTTTATTTTGTCTTAACAAACAAACAAACAAAATCTTCTGGAGATGACACAGTTCTTTCCAAATACCTTCAGACACCTGTGCTTCCTTTCATACTTTCTCACCCTTGAAACATAGACTGCCTTGTTCAAGTCACTACGCTTTTCTCAGACACATTCAGAAAATCCAGTTCCACCTTGATTTGAGAACAAAATTATTCAATGCATATCAAACACACCATTTCCCTCAGACTTTTTAACCTTCTTGAGTGCATGTCTTAGAATAACTTCAAAGTGCAATCGATCAATAAGGAAGGTGTAACTCCTTTATGCCACATCATATAAAGGCTGAAGATGTAACTGTACAAACTCAGTGCAGAGAACTTAACTTAAAGGGTTTTAAGTACTGCATGTATGTGCATGCGTGTGCATGTCAATTCTAAATTATATGGGAAATAACTGTAAGATTTTTAGCACAGACACGAAGATTTGCTACAAAAAACATGCCCCATGCCACAGTATGTCAAGAAAAGCCTATATAATTGCATATGATACAGGAATAATATGGTGCAAAACTGAATACTATAAATCTCAGGTGAAGAATTCATCATGACTATAAAATCTTTTTATGAGACTGCGTTACAGTAAATCTGTATATTTGTATATATCTCAAAGTAGAGCATTTCTAATGGAAATGTCATCTAATGGGAAAAAAAAAGAAACCGGGTCAACATTTTCCATTCAATTAAATGTAATGTTGGAATTATTTCTTCTGTTAATTGGACATAATTTGAAATATAGTGATTTCTAATGGATATAATGGATGTAAAATGTTGACTGTTGGAGAATATCTCATTGACATAAAAAAGATTAAGGTAACAGTTTGGAGGCTGTTAAGCTATTAATGATAATGAGTCTAAGAAATGTGTAACTAGCAAAGGTGGAATACCACTTAGCTGCCTTTGCAAGGGGTTATTACAAAGCAGACTCAAGGTAAAAAGGTTGCACTGAATCTGAGTGCATGGATGTAGTATCAAGGATAGATACAGCTCACTTGCTATTTAATTATTTAAAGGTTCACATAAATAATTGCTGTTGAAATTGAAAACATGCACACATGGGAACCAAGATAAAAATATATTTAACATATCAGGACATAGATTTAAGCTAGTGGTTGCAGCGTGATTCCCTTCCTACTTCTCCCCCCACCCTGATACATTTTCCCTGAAGTCTTTTCAACGCAATGATGCTGAAATAAACTAAAAATGACACTATGAACTGCATTCCACCGTAGCACTCAGAGCCTGATCCAGCTCTGATAAAAGTCAGTGTAAAACATCCTACTGATCTCACTAGAAGATGGATTGGGTCCTTAGCCTTAACTAGCATTTGGTAAAAGCTCTTACAGGAATTCGGGAAGTCCTGCACACTTCTGAGCTGCTGAAAGCCCAGGTTATTTGTCAAGATTAGGAATCCATGTATCTCTGTGACCTTTCTTTGGTGTTTATTTGCAACTTCAGTGTTTATTTTTGTTTTGTGACTTGTGTTTTTCAACACAAGAAAACTGCACAAATAATAGTTATATTACAGAATATAAAGCTCCCTCCACAAAATTATGTATCCAGCTATGCTACCAGCTACACATGCATGTATTGAAACCGCTGGAATTGCACATTCAGCTGATAGCCAACCTTTTTTCAAATTAGCAATCACTGTTTAAACTAAGGATCCATTCAGTGAGGCATATAAAAATATTTTATGGTAGTATTCTTAAGAATAATGCAACTCTTCTGCATTTTTATAAAATTTAGAAAGTCATAATGAAGTCATGAAAGCAGAATCTGTTTTGATATTTACTTAAACGTTGGTGTAGGAAATATGTGCAAAGACTACTTTTACTTAGTTCCTTGGAGAATGATCCAGAGAAATACAGATTAAAATTGATTTTTAATACTAGAAATTCTGCATTTTTACTCAGTACAGGTCTCCATGATGAAAAAAATAATGAATTTGTTTCAGGAGGGCAGAAAGCAAAATCTCTTAATTCAAATACAGAACTAAATAGTTTTCTGTCTATACAGATTTTTGTGAGAATTTTATATTCAGTCATCAAAAACTGGATTTCTAGACTCACTCTAGAACATTCTTGAAGTGTGAGCTTGGCAACATGAGGAAACTCGCATAATTCATCTATTGCCTACACTATTTATAAACAGAGAATCTATTTATAAATCTGCAGGTTTTTTTGAGAATAACACTTGAACGTAAAAAGCAAAAAAAAAGGTCTGGTGCAAGTGAACTACAGTAGTGAAAATCTTTAGTGTTGAATTATTTTGTTTGTTGGTAGTATATTTTACCATGTTATATAAATGTTAGAAATCAGCCTAATTTTGTGAGATATTTATTTATAGAAAGTTTTTCTATCAAGAGGTGAAGTTAATATTTTCCATGTGGAAATGTTATTTGTAACAGTCTTCATACTTGTAGAAAGAAGTGATTCAAATATGTTTTTAATTATTTTTACTTAGTTAAAAATACTTTTTTTTACTTATATAAAAAGTCACTACAATTGTATAACATGTATACAATAATATAATGTTTATAATATATATATTATATTTATATTTAATATAGATAATATACACACTTAATATATATTATATATTTACATTATACTGAAGTATATTAGAGTGATGTGAGTAGTTTTCTTTGCTTAATGAAACATTGGACTATTTGGCTTCAGTGTGCCTCTCAGTAATATGCAGTCCTCACACTATGGGCAGGAAATCAAAGCCAAGACACGAAATCAGCAGTTTGAATTTGCATTCTAGGCCTTATAGAAAACAAATTTTATGCGAAAGCATAAAGAGAGAACAGAATAACTTGAAGAATATGTGGAATATCATGGTGTTGCTGAGAGACAGAGAGCCAAGTCAAAAAAAAGTTAAGTAAACTTAAATAAAAAAGTTTCACAATTGTGTAATTTAATTCTGACAACATTTGTATTTATTGAATAGCTGCACTTTATTTTATTGATCTTTCTTGCAGTTGTGTCTGATTAATATTCTGCAAGTGATGATCTCTCCATGCTTTACGCTTCGTTTTCATCTTGCCCATAAAAAAACATAGCTTGCCCTGCTCTAGATATAAAATATTGAGTGTGTTCTTATAGTCGAAGTGTTTTCACATTGTCTAACATATATGACTGTTCTGAATTTTAAGTGTCCCGGACTCAACAGCAGAAATGGCAACAGGCATCCAACCCCAGGACGCCCAGGTGCTCTGCTCAATGACGTGATGTTCTCGGGACTGCCACACAGCACAGGGTGTGTGGGGCATCTACCTCCAGCTTGCTCTGTTTAGGACCACCTCCCATCTTCCCAGCACCTGCATCAGATCACAAGAAATGGTGAAGAAAAAAGTGTGAACTTAAGTGTACTAAGTGCAGCAAGTTTTGAGCTGTGAATATGAATAGCTAACTTTATACCGGCCCAATCTTATGCATTATCCTGGACTAAAAACCTGGTAGCCATTTCTAGAAATCTAAAACATTTTTTTTTTCCCACCTCTTTTTTTATTTTGGTCAGTTTAAGATAACTGACCCGGATTTTGGAGCATTCTTTATGGTTCAGGTGAGCTTCTAGTGTAGGTATTAAGGGAAAAAAAAAAACATTTAGAAGATAAATATAAATAGAGATAATGAGCAGAGATAATGGTCTATTTCCTATATAGGAAGAACCTATAGGATTGAGTTTTCAACTCACAGGAGGACTTGTGGCTTCCAGTGAAGTCTGTTGAGCTTAACAAAGCTCTGCACACCAAATATCATTATTCAGTACTGAAAATTTGAGCCCACTTAGGCATAGGTTAGATTTCATTTATTTTTATACATGATATGTGCATAATAATGGAATGTGGGAGGAACTGAAATCTCTAAGTGCTTGTGGCCACATCAGTAGAAATGTTACCACAGTACCTCATGGTGAATATAGAAGTCAATAAACCCTAGTGTGTACAGAAACAAAGAAAAATGTATTTTAGAAATATTAAATGATATTGTAAGTGTATGACTTTAGCTACACTATAACAATAATGACTATAATAGATATATTCATAATTGTTTTAAGCTGGAGAACTTGAATACCAGCATCAGTTTAGACATGGCAGTAAAGCCTAATACCTTTTTTTTTTCTTGGATGAGTGCCTCAGTGCCTGAAGTGTTGTCATGCTGTGCTTTCAGCCAAGCACGCTGGACACCTTGTTTAAAACAAAGCATAGCAGGAATAAAAGGTTTTCAAATAGAATACTATTTACTGAGAGCAATAAAAATTAATCATATAATCAAATACTTCTAAGGTGCACGGAGATACAGAAGACAGTATATGTATTGAATACTAATAAAAAATCTAGTGTAGGAAAATGACTGTTGTCAGAAGATTCTTAACTGGTCATTCTCACAGCTCAAGACAGAAAAACTGCAACACTAAATCAGGATGCAACAGACTCAGACCCAGGAAAGAGTCATAGGAAGTTATTGTCATATACCATCAAGGCCAGTGATTCACCAAGATGGAAAATTAAGCAGAAAGTTTAAGGGTTCCTTGTTTCTTCAGAGAAAGGAAGGGTGTATGTCATCAAAGGTCCTGAAACCTAGGAAGTTTCCTTGGTTCCCATCCTTCAGTGAGGCTAGCAGTGAGGCTAGCTAGTCCATGACCCTAATTAGCTAGTACTTTTAATTTTTTATTGTAAAATTAATGTAATGAAAATTAAATAGTGTGATTGTGGTGCTTCTTATTATGCAGAAGCAGAAACAGGTGAATTTGAGAGTAGGGAGAGAGAAAAATACGATCCTCCTCCTTTGGAGCATTCATCGGTAAACCTCATGAGCAGGCCTGTGAATGACATTCTGCCAGGGAGTCAGTTACAAATAGTAAATAGATTGGAGAGCAGGCTCCTAAAGCAAAAGGAAAACAGAGATGTGTGTGGCTCGAGACACATGAAAAAAACCACTCAGGCAGGGGGACAGGCCTTGAAACAATGGAATCGCCAGCGGTACTTTGCACTACAGCCTAATTCAATGTGTCAGGCCATAATCAGCTCCGTTTCACAGCGTTTTGCTCCATAAAAGCAGATTTGTTTAACCACAGCCTCTATTTCAGCATGACTGGGGATGAAGAATAACCAATGAAGCCAGGCATATCTCACGGGTTGTACTATGGGCATAGAGTGAATCTATCATTTGCTGAAGAGGTAGAGAAAAAGTGACAGGCTCATTCATGCCTTAGAGTCATTTTTAGGCCTATTGAAAATTTTAATCTGTGCACTTTGGATGAACTTCCCCATTTCTTAATTTAGTACATGTAGCCATGTGGTACAAAGTCTGTCTGCAGCAGATAGGGCAGACTTACTTCTCTAGGACATCGGCACCTCCAAGCAGTTTTCTTCTACAGATTCAGCCTGACTGCCTTGAACTTTACAGACACATAAGTCCCATCTACGGGAGGCCTTCAGAGTTAATTAAATGCTGAATTTGTTTCTTGAGAAATCACATACACCCTAGGGCTAATGTAATACCATTCTGGCAGCAATTTTAATTTAGGATTAGATGTATACTGTACTACTGTACATTTTTGGAGATGTGCTAAAATACATATCTATACTTTTCAGGCTGATTCTTCTCTCCCTGAACTCCTCTGTTAATAAAAATTCAAAAAAAAAAAAATAAGAAAAAAGAAAACAAAGAAAATGACATTTAAAATGTGTCAAATCAGCAAATTCAAGGAAGTTTTATAATTAAAAGTGTATGCAGCTGTCAAATAAACAAAATTATTATTAAAATGGTGGCAGCTCAGATAAATGAGGTAAATGCACTGGCTCATTTCCACTAAAAGATTTCATGTTTGTCTCGCACCACTGTAGATTGTGCTGTGGTCCGCATTTACTGTAGATGACAGATAGGTTTGAAACACTGGAAGTAGAGAGGCATAGTGTGTATAAATGCTTGACCTACATTTGACGGTCCATATTGTATAATAACAAGTTTGGAAAATGACAGCTTTTACAGCAATCACACACACCCCTCCATTAGGTTGTATCCTCTGCAAAAAGCTTAATAAAAAGCATGGAGTTAATTATTTCCTCCCCAAAGTATATTTTGAATGAAAAGACATTTTTTGAGAGACATTTATTTTCAAAACATTTCCAGTTAAAAAAACAGAGTAAATACAGTGTCTTACATTCATTTTATTGACATCTCTGGGCCGCAATATTTTCAAGATGGCTGCACTTCAGTGAAATATGTAATTTGATGGGTCACAGATTTATTGTGAACTTTGAAAAAGAGCAAACCATTCTGATGTTCAAATTCAAGGAGAAACAAAAATACTTGCATTTTACAGCTGGCAGAACCCTGAGAAATGTGGGCAGCTTTGTTTTACTCTGTGTTTTCATGTCTGGATTTGCCGTGAATGACTTGCTAAGTGTTGGGTCTACATCACTTCATGTTCAGCATATGCCTGCCTAACCTTTCCTTTCCAGACATACGAATTGAGGATTAACAAGGCAAGAAGACAATCAAATAAATCTGAGTGTTACCCATATGGAAAACCATGGTAATCAGCCTGGTTGCTTTTAACCTTTACTTTAAAATGTAGAAAAACACCAATCCAATACGCATTAGGCCAGATGAGGTTTTGCCTTATTAAAAGGTAAAAAGTTCAGTGGGTGAGGAAAAGCATAGACAAGTGAAATGAAATGGGCAAGTTATGGGCATATCGAAATCTGGACAAACGATGTCCAGTCTCATAAATCTTGTTACTCAGAGGTATTTTATAAAGCAAATGAAGAAATGAAAGAATTTATGTTTTAATTGTGCTTCACCTATTCTTTGCTTTGTTTAAAAAAGATAGTAATGACAATGATGATTGCCATCAGCCACTTACTGCATACAATGTATTAATGGCAGAATGAGACCTGTTTGTTTTGTGTTCATGATCTGTGTGCCTTTTTTTCTGCTGTAGAGAATAATACCTGTTTGAAGTCTTTATAGATTATCATTTTCAGGGTAATTCATGGTCCAGAAATTGTGTAGATTCCTGATGGTATTAATTTAATATATTGCTTTTGACCTTATACTCAATCGTATTCTATATTTTCATAAAGCAGCAGTGTGCCTTCTCAATACTGTCAATGAAAAGGGAAACGCATAAGAAAAAGTCAATAAAGTAATATGTATAGCAATATTAAATAATACACAATATTAAGAACCAGATTAAGCACTAGTTTGAAATTTTATATTTGAATCTCCTCTGTTCAGTCAAAGAAAATCAATCAAGTATACAATTAAGAATGGTGTTTCAACAGTTAATACAGAACACATTAACTCTCTTTGCATTTTAAAACTGCTACCTAAAATGTCTGTTGGCAATATCTGTATAACTGGAACATGATGCTACTTCTCACATCATACCTCCCCTTAGCAGGTAAAAGAATGAAATTCACCTTGAATAACACTTGGAATGGAAATGTTGTCTGTTTGAGATATATATTTTCCTATAGTATGGATCCATTGTATTTTTATATGTGTTTCACAGGATTTAACAAGCTATATACACCTAGGACTCATGCCTATAACTTGTATAGACAAGCAAACCAAGGGAATGCTGGTGCTCAACATAGCTTCACTATGATTATTGCAGTGGCTTGTTAAATTTCTGTAGACATCATGCTGAAAAATAGAATAGTGTCCACTTAACCATGAAGTACCTGTTATGCTTCATTGGCATTTCATTTGATGTCATTCTCTATTAAAAATAGAACATATTTAAATGAATACTGAACACTGATAAAATGTTCATTTTGGAAACTTGGGATTGGACAGTATAAGTTTTCAATGCCCATAATCATCAGTCTCCGCTTGTGAATTGTAACTCTCAGATCCGTCTCTCTCCAATAGTAATTGAAACTGTTTTGTCCCGACAGGTTTCAGTTGTGAATGTGTATATATATCTCCAACAGACTTCAGACCTGAAAACAATTCCTGAGGTTGGGTTTTTGTGCCCACATCTTCCTGTTTGACTTCATTTCAGCTGTGAAGGCTTAAGTATATAAATGAAATAAGAAAAATAAATCTAAAATGTTCAATAGCCTTCACCATTGTGCCTATATGTTATATAATGGCTTTCATGCACTGTATTTAAAACATCTTTATTCTGAAAATAGGAAATTACCCCAAACCTGATGATTCGGTAAGCAGCAAATATTGACTTATTAAAAAAAAAGCTGTTATTTAATATTTTCATTATGTTTCTTTCAAATATTCAGCATTGTAGAGCTTTCTGATGTTAAACTAGTATGTATTTTTCCTATTTGTGTAGAAATTGTCAGAAAGTAGAAGTTCTATAATGTTGGTGAATTTACAGTTTGGCAATGTTTTAGTATAGTTAGGAAAATCAGAATAATTTTGGTTTTCAGATTTAGATAGTTACCCATCACTCAAATGTTTATCTGATATGATTATATTACTTGCTTTTGCTTATATGATTACCTCCCTGTGTGTTCAAAATGAGATTTTAGTTTTAACAAGGAATTGATTACTCAGAGGATTTCTAATACTTATGCATCTGGAGAGGAAACAGGACTTTTATCTGTGAATATCTGTGAATCTCTTTTTAAATCAGACCAGAATAGATTATAATATTTAGACCTTTTTATTATTGCACTATGATTCAAATGGAAACAGTTATTCAAATATTTGAGAGAGATATTTTTAGAGTTCACTTTTGTTTTACTCCAGTCGCTTTTGAGTTGGCATTAAACTTCAGAAACAGAGATAGGCTGTAGTTTCACCCACTTATCAAAGCAGTTACCTGCCATGGTTACCTCAGCAGACTTCTTCCTTTGAGGAAGTCAAACTGTTGCTACAAATTTCAGCAAAAGATATTTGGCTAAATGTTGTGCAGATTTGGAATATTCAAAGAGGTATGCTGAAGCCTTTCATGTTTTATGTTTTAAAATTATAGTTTCAGATGATTTGGGTGAAACAGGCTACTGCTGAACGTGGGGCACACTCCCATCGTCTTGGGAGAGTGCAAGAGAAATCAGTGGTCAGCAGAGCCACATGCAGCTTTTACCCAGAAGGCAAATATTTAGCACTTTCATCAGTTCCCTTTTATCTGCCTCTCTCTGTCGGCACCACTCAGCTCAGCCTTCGATCTGATGAGAGGGCACTGGTGTCATGACAGAGAATGTGAGCTAATGAAAGTGTAAAGCTTTGCTTCAGCAGAGTAGAAAATTCCCATCTAGAGAGTAGAAACTGCAATCTGATATGATTCAGTTTTTAGCAGACATTGCTATTACGTGCTTAAAGGTCCAGGATTAGTAAATGGTTCATGATATTCTAAAGATTAATCTCTTGATTATTTTTTCTTTTGCCTTAAATAATCCTTTTTCTGTAATTTATGAAGATTTTTAACACGATTCAATTTTTCATAATAGTTTTATTATGCAACTTCATCAAGTTGCAGAATTTTTAACTAGAAATAGAGACTCTTCTAAAGGTCAGCCCTTTGTACGTTGAATTGCTGGTGAGCCAAGGAAGTGCAGCAAATTGGCCAGATATGGAACCACTGTGTCTCCTGGTTTACTGTAAGGTTCAAATTTACATATGAATTTTGTAGAAAGGGTCTATATTCACAATAAGCACATTTTGGAGTGAAAATCTGGGCATTCATTGGCTTTGGTTTCTCATTTATTACTATTTGTTTTGCATCTATCTCATTGCATCTCACTCCCAAACTGAAAGCCCCACCTGACTGTTACATTAAATATTTTTGGGATTAGTTTAGTTATGTAGTTATTTACTGCTCAGGCACCTATCATCATCAATGCTCAAATAGTGAAACACTAAAAAAGTCTAACCAAAAATGATATTCTCTCTTTCATTTAAACATAGTTTCTACCCTCAGAGGGATTTCAACAAAGAAAGAACAAACCAAATCAAAACAGGTTTGTGTTAGATATTAGAGAACAAATCCACAAGGCTGAAGTGGAGCTAGAACTTAAAATATCTGAACAGAGAAAAATTGAACCTCATAGTTCTCTATTTTACCAAAAAAAAAAAAAGGAACACACAGAACAAATTATTCCCTTGAGATGACTGTGATTCCATGCATCATTACACGGGAAGTGTGGGGTTTTGAAAAACATTAATGTTCTTGGCTAGATTACCGGTAATGCTAGCTCTGTGTGAACCTTTCACTGTCAGCATTTATTATAGCTAGGAGGCATTTGGCGACTTTAGCTCTGCAAAGTTATACCTGGTATTGATATTTTGACTTTTACCAGATTGGCTTCCATTTTTCTAAGGATGTAACATGCATTTGTATTTACCATTACCTTAAACATAGAGGAGATTACTTTTAAAGAAACTAGTTATTGTAGGCCCTGAGCATACTGTTTGTTCCCTTTTTGCATAACAGCCATTGGCATTATCATAGAATGAGATTAATATCAATTGGCTTTTAGGGTTTTTGTTTCTTTTGCTTTTTTTTCCCTGTAACTCTGTAACATTCTACTAGAAAATATATAACAAGATTAAGATAAATATTTTAGCAGATAGCAGAAATCAGAATAAGATGACTTACTCTTTAAAACATATTTAACAGGCTGTATTTTCTCAAAGGAAGTCAGTATTCATGTATATAGCAATTGGAGAATAACTTTGTCATTTCACTCTATCATTGATAATTTGTTAACACTACATCTTCTAATAATGATGCTAATACTAATGCAGTAGGGAACTTAAATGGGAAGGATTCAAATAGTCAACATATCTTATGAATAGTAGTTTAGTATTTCTAAAAATGCATAAGATTCACAAAAGATTAAAACAAATGCGACAAGTTGCGGGATCTCAGTTAAGAAGTGTTACGCATTTTTTAAAATACTCATGCTCTTTGGTTACATGACTGTGAGAGCAGGTCTAATTAACTATTTCAGGATAAGGTTTTAGTTTGAAACAAAAAGTCCTAATGATTAATTTAAAACAGTCAACCGCGAGTAATGACAAAATCCCCATGTGAGTTCAAGCTCCAGGTTATTTTGTGTCATGTGATCCAAAGAATAATACATGCAACACTTCAGTGTCAACAATGTGGCATCCATTAACACTGATGCAAATGTTCTTTGACAGGTGATAGTGTGATTGGATTTTTTTTTTGCAGTGTTTCCACAAATGCACAAAAAGCACACAGGCAGGCAAATATTATTCGGATTATAATATCTTTTGCATTCTTATTCTTCATATACAATAGTGCATCCTGTTCCTTCCTTCAGAGCCAGAGTGAGAGATGTTGGGTCACCATCAAAAGCCATGTTCTGAAAAGAATGGTCTATGTTTTTTTATCTTTTGTTCTACTGTTGGTGGATGGTTGACCTATTCCAATTTTCTGTTGGATTATAACAATCCATCTGGATTTTTTGCTTGTTTGTTTGTTTTACATAGATAAAAGGAAATAAGGGCAGATAAAGTTCATTTTATGCCAGTGGCAGACTGAGCATCCATTTCCTTATTCCCATAATAGTATCAAAACACTTTTGTGGGTCAATAGTTGAACACAGACATTACCTACTCACCTACTTTTTATTCCATACATCCATTGTAATAAATAAAAGAAGAAATAAATAAAATAAACAATATAAATAAAAATATTCAGATGAAAAATAAATCCTTGGAACAGGAGCGACCAGCACAAACCTGAGCTCTGAAGAAGTAAAAAGGGTTTTGACAGAGACAGGTCACAAGGACTAGAGTAAATATTGCTTGATCCAAATCCATTTCAACTTGACAAGAGACAAAAACAAGAGCAAAAAAGTATCTGTTAAACACCCAAAGAAAAATGTTGGAAGATACTGTTAGCTGTCTTTCTAAATTATATTTACGCAGACCAACATGCTTCTTCAGTGCAGTCTCAACCACTACAGTACACACAAGATTTTCGTGGAAAATGAAGGCCTTTTCTCACCATCTTGGAAGGCGTATTTGTTTCAAAAGGGAAGTTGATGTCAGAGACCAATCAGGGTGTATATTCCACTGGTACTCTTTGAACAGTTTGGCTAGGAACAATGCATCTTAGAATGGTTTCTCAATGTGGAATGTATATTTATATGACTATATGTATACGCTTTAGCCAAAGGCAAAATGATAGCAGAATGATAACGTGTTAGTTTGTGAATACCTTTTAGATCAGCTAATAATTCTGAGTTTCTCCATTCTTTTGTAATAGCACACACAGAAAAAATAAAAGTGTTTTGTAGCATTTGTCACACAGTGTAGTTATGCTAACCCAAGAAAGCCCTTTATCCTTTTTTTTTAAAAAGAACATATGCTAGAAAGTTATTGCTTTCACACAAGCTTAACTGAGTGTAATCTGCACTTAGACAACTCCTTTCACAGTAATAATTGGCAAAAATTGGGTGCAGCTCTTTCCATTCTTACACTAAGTAATATCTTACCTAATACTTAATCCCGCTGACATTGGTTGGTGCTTCAAGTACATAAATGGCATTCAGCATGTAGCTGTAAAACTGGGCTGAAGTGTGAAAAGTGCTGCATGATATAATGATATGTTGTAGAATCAATAGGCATTTAAACTGACAGCTTCTTTTGTGGTGTGAAATTCTGTTTTACCCTGCTCAACGTCCAAAGCTATTGATTCATATCAGTAAGGTATAAGCTGTGGTGTTTATTTTCTTCTTGACGTCTACTAGTAACTTAGTCTGTGATTAACAGATGCTTTTAAAGTGCATTAAGAGAAAACTGTACTTCTCTGACAGTGCAATCAGAAAGTGCTGTGGACTCTCATATTTTTTATCACCACTTGTATAATTGCTGCTGATTACTATGAATTTCTGGTAAATTCTCTAGAAAGAAATGGTTGTCTATGTTAAAAAGCAAATGCACAAAATTACTTATTAAAGAGCAAAATCTCTGCTGGTGTCTCAAAATCTGAGTCATTAGATGTATTTTGGGGAAAATTTTATATAAGCTTTAAGGATCAAAATATGTATTTCAAACAGCGGGATCCTCTAGTCTAGTCTAAATATTTTGTTTATAACTTAATCTTCTCAAACTTGTATCTCAGACTCATGTGGATGCACCATAAGTACTATGGCTTTTCAAATGTGGAATAAAATGCCACATACTTTGTGCACTGCTGTTCCACCTAGCAAAAATCTTGACATTTACAAAGAAGTTATGCATGTGCTCATTCTCATGAAATCAAAAAGAAACCTCCATCATAAAATACTATCTGTTGATTTGGCTTCTGTTCTGTTCCCTGGAACATTTTGTACTGGTGCTCATGTACAACTCTTTCTGTAGAATTAATTGTGCAGTGTGCCACAATGGAAAATTAAACTTTAGGATTTACTTCAACCTGCCTTGAACTGGAAAAATAGATGCTATTGTATAATTTAATACACATAAGATATGCTATGTGCTTCCAAGACATTGTTTAGCAAGAATATAAAAGTTACTTAATTTTCTTACAAAAAAAAAAAACTTATACATATTATTTGAAAATGTAAGATTTTTTAAAAAATTATTTTAGATATTTACTTCTAAACCTTTATTCAACAAAATACCTAGCAATATTCTTCAGTACTTTGTTGAGCAGGATTTAGAAGGAATGAAGCTAAATGTATATATAATTATGTATTGAATTGGGACTGTAAGGAAAAGGTCTCTCCCACTGGCTCAAGGCTCTTATGAGCTGCCGATTGATTTTTGAAGTGTATGTTTCTCTAGTATGACGGAGTAATTACAGCAATAAACTTACAACTCTTCTGCCTAGCGTAGGATAGCTTTGTAGTTGCAAAGAGAGACCTTTAAGCATCTCCTTTTAGCCCTCTGGAGATTAAATATCATTGGAAGTATGTAGAAAAAATAAAAGATATAGTGTGAAAAGAGACATGTAGATTTTACTTCTTTTTTTTT
>NW_010578559.1:532526-559177 GCF_000705375.1 Tinamus guttatus | reverse complement strand
CTCTTTCCTTTGTAGTGCTTTCTCTCCCTATATCTCAGCATTGTTGCAAGTGGCTCTTCCAGACTATCTTGCTGACCAGGAATTTGAGGTCCTGCGTCTTCAGCCCGATGACTAGTCCTTGTAAAGTGACTTGCTGTGCAATTTTTATGCTGTGCAGACTTGTGTGGCGAGCGCGATCGTCCTGCTGCTTGGTGAAGCAGCAAGCACTAGTGGTGCAGTTGCCTTTTCATCCTAACCTTATAATCCTGTGTCTGTGATATGCAGATTTCTCTCCTTGGCCCCCTTTCTGCAGTAAAATCTGGCTGGGTGTCTGCACAGGACAGAAATTGCTGCTAATTGTGTATCTGCCTAAAGGCATCTTGAGAAATGTGGATTCCTAGAGTTTGAGTTAGGCTTTTGTTTATGTTGTTCTGCGAAGAAGTAATATTAAATATGTTAACAAGTGATTAGAGGTAATTTTATGTTTCCTGAGACTAATTTGCCTTTTCCTTTTCAACGTCTTGCAAAGCAGACCAGTGGAAAGTTGTGCATAGTCTAGTATGCTGAGTAAGAGATGCTGCCTTGGAGAGCGTACCTGGAAGTATCTTCATACTCTACCCTTAATTTGTCTGCAGGACTGGATTTCTCCTTGTCCAGTACTCATGGCCCCTTTCCTCTAAATTGAAATCTGTACTTGCTCTGTGAAACTGCACAGAGTATGATGTTTCTGAACAGGTCTGGGGGAAAGGATCCAAATTCCTGAACTTCATGAAGACTCTCCAGGTCCTGGTGTGTCCCCAATGTGGCTGTGCTCACAAGGGACATTGATATTCTTGGAGCAAATGCCAAGCCCTCAAACAGCAAAACAAACAAGTGTGGAGCTGATAAAATAAAATAAAATAAAAGCTTTCATTAGAAAACATGGTTTGGTCTAAATTGTAATTTTCTGAAGGAAAATACACTTTTCCATAGTGTCATTTCAAAACTTAATTATTTCTGTTTCCAATTGAAATTTAGGCTTAAATATCCCTTTAAGATGAAACCTTAACCTGAAACAGGAGTTTAAGTTTCAGGTCAACGTACTGAAATATCTTGTTTTGGATCAACATTTCATTTGAGTGTTTTGTTTCTATCAACAATATCTGTTTTTTTCCCCCACATTTTCAAATCAAAAGTGTTTGGAATTGTTCATGGCATGAAATAGCCCAGTATTTTGACCTTTCATCCTTATTTGGGATGAAGGCAAATGCTGAAATCTCAGACTTTCTTGGGGAACAGAGATTCCATTCCCTGACCAGATCCACAAAAGTGCATTTCCACTGGTTTTGCTGGCTGGCTACTCTGATACTTTGTGTGTGATGACTTGTAATTCACTGCAGATTGCATCTGTGGCGCGTCTGCATGGCTGGTCTGGAGAGGCTGAGGGCAGTTAATCTTTCCTACTCTGTGTTGTGCTTTCAGATTAATATCCAGATTTCTCTCCCAAGATAAATTTTTCTTCCTAACCAGTGTTTGGTAATGCACGGCCTCCTGATACATATTCCATACACGACTTACTTACTTAGGTCTCTGACGTTTTCTCAGTAGAGCTACAAGCTCTCATGTGAAATCAGGATGCTTTAACATTTGAGACAGCTTCTCAGTTGACTATTGTTTGCCATCATGCAAACTGCCATATATCATTCCGCTAAAAAGTTACTTTTTTGCCTTCCCACCATTGTCGGTATCTTTTCCCTGCCAGTATGCTGTGTCTCTCAAGCAGTTTTATGATGTTCCCCAGAAGCGTGCTTTTATAAAGTTGCCTCGAAGCACAATCCAGAGAAAGTCTCTGAACCAGGAAATGTCTTTTTCTGTTTGGCTTTGAGGTGTTATCTTCACCCTTCCAAAATGCAGCTGGCTCCATCTACATCCCTAAGCTGTTTTGTTTGGAGCAAAGAGAGCGCAGAAAATCAAGAGAGGCCATGCACATAAACAACTATGTGTGAAATCAATTAATCTAAACGAGTAAGAGACATGTTCTCGAAGGAGCAAAGCCTAGTTCTCACAGCAACTTCCCTTGTGTATTGCATTGGCAGGGCTATTACAAACATTAAATCAGGGGGACAGGGATGAGCTAGGTGAATGCTTTAAACATTTTTTTCTGCTAACACTGGCTAATAATTAAGGTAAGAACAATGTCTGATAGTGTTGGAAGAACCTTAATGAATATTGTAACCAGGGACATTAATGGTAGGGCTGCTCATAGATAAAATACAAACTTGCAAAATCAAATGTTATTGATGGACCTTAAACGTCGACATTGTAAGTTCAAATATTTGCGTTGTAACTTTGATTCCAGGAATTGCACTCATCCAACCAGGGGCAAGAAGCCATCTGTTGTTCTTACATATTCATTTATCAGATATTTTCAGCAGTATGTTCACAAACAATCTACAGGACAGCAGTTACTTGCAGGAGTCCTTATAGAGCATTTTTGATCTTCAATTAAATAAAATCTTCTATTGCTTTTAAAAAGTCTTATAAGTCAGAGACAGGTTTCCTTGAGTCATATATTGCAAATTTGTCTCTGTAGCTGCATGACTGTGAAACTGGACTCTAAGGATTTCTAAACCTGGTTAACTCAAGGAGAGGAGACAGCTACTCCACTCAGAATAACCCCTGGAATTGTCACTGGAGAGAATGAAGCAGTGTAACTCTGAGAAACGTTTTAGTATTTGTGCTTGTAGTGTAACTTCGACATTCAAGTCATTTGACTGCCATGAACCTTCCTTGGCTCTGTATTCTACCTCCCATTTGGGGATGAAAAAAAACAAGAGAAATTCCTTTGCAGTCTATGCTGAGATCTCCCTGAAGAATCACATTCTGCTTTGTCCAACCCTGAACTGGAAGTTTCTCTTATGGAGTGAAAGGCCCCCCAAAGCTTACAGAACAAACAGCCCTGTCAAGGAATGCTAGAAGATGAGGGTCTTGACTGGATACTCCTGGTTATGCAAGCCTAGGATCAGGTTTTATCCTGATTTCTTGTTTCATTTTTAGTATAAAAGAGATTATTTCCACATTTGAATAGTAGGAAAGTCCTTTTCATCCGAGATTTTGGTATCTGTCTATTTATTTATTTATTTATATTTGAGGCCAGGAGATTCTCAAGTCTGGAAGCCCGGAAGATATCATTTGTTACTGTACTGCAGGCAGGAGCCCTTCCCAAGAAGGCAAGGCACCATCCCCATAGCCTTTTGGGCAGGAGGGAATCACCAGGCACAACCTGGTACTGCCAAATCCCAGCAGGGCAGCAGAAGCTTCCGAGAAGCCGCTGCCTTTTATCGGGCTGATCGCCTTCGTTTTATTTGCTGTCTGATTTGTTCGAGGCTGGCAAGGAGGGAAGGAGATCACCTCGCAGGGCGCTCAGGGCAAAGCTTGGGCTTTCCAGAGCTCAGCTCGGGCTCCTTGGCTGCCACAGCCCCTGTGCTGACCCCTGGAGACGCCTCTCCGAGGAGGCGTCCGCAGAGGCGCACGGCGTCATTTCCAAGTCAGCTGCCCTAAATACCCTTGAAATACATTTCCCTCAGGCACCTTTGTAAATTCCCAAAGCAACCAGCGTGCCTTTTTAGGTTCCTAAATATCTCCGTTAAGCTGGCTCCTGGTTCCTTAGTGTGTCTTAGATCCACATCTATGAAAGGGCAACCATAACATACTGCCCTGATGCTGATACCCATGTGGTCCTTACTCTAATTTCTCTTGAGCCCAGCCTGAGCAGGCGGTGTAAATGGCGTTCTCATCCTCTGCGTTCCCTTCTTGTGCTGGGATGACAGCATAAATAAATTAAACTGCTAATTTCCAGGACCTAATTACAGTCTTGGATTTGCTACTGCACCTGAAAATAAAACTCCTCTTGTGAAGTTTTCTGGTTTCGTTTGGTTTTGTTTTAAACAAAGCAAGTAACAGCAGCCACGCTACTGAACGGAGACGATGATTTGCCTGGTTCAGTTTTCTGGATCCCTCCCTGGGCTCTGCTCAGCCGCCCGTGCCCCGTGCTGAGCCTTGGGAGGGGCGTACCAAGCTAAATATATCCGCTCTGTCTGTGAAATGCAGTATGGGGTACTGCGTCATTTCGTGCAGTTTACTTGGAAACTAAGGTGGGAAGCCAGCTTTTATTTTCAGCCTTGGGTCAGATGTATTGGTCAGTCACCTCACTCTGAATTTTAGTGTCGATCAGGAGTTTGTCCTTGAATAAGAGACCTAAAAGCCTGCTTTTTAAATAAATAAATAAATAAAAGCTAATTAAAGCAACAAAATAACATTGGAGCAACCATATTTTTTTTTTGTTCAGCAACCAGATCTGAGGTCCAAGAGCTTCTTTGGATAGGTCACCTTAAAAAAAACAACAAAATATCATAGCTCAAATATCATCGTCTATTGGATAGAGGAATTGGTGTGATGCTGAGCGCTCTAAATATACCACAAAGAACTCCAGTTCTGGCAGCACACTAGCACCTGGAGTCCTTGGTCTTTTGATGATGTGAGGACAGAAACGTATACCTCCAAGAAGTGCATAATGAACAGATGCAAATGGGAAGCTAAAGAGGCTTTAAGTTTGCACTTTCCAGGTCTGTTTTTTTCTTTCTTTCTTTTTTGGTTCATCTTCCACTGTTGTTTCTGCTCGTGCAGCACGAATGATTTCAAATGAACAGTATAATATCCTCACTGTGGTCCAGAGGTGCTGATGGTGCATGGTGCACACCTGAGCTGTCTGTGGTCCGTGCCCCACACAAGGAACGGTGGCAGGGCAGATGTGGCTGCATTGGTGACAGAGATCTGCTGGGACCTCTCTGGGACTTGCACTTAAGCAGACGGATGTGCTGCAGCCTTGCTGCACTGAGCTGGCCAAGACCTCTGGCCTGTAAGTCTAGAAGCTCTGGGTGCTGAACATATTTTTCCTCTCTTCTTCTTTAGGCCGGTGTAATTGAGAGGAGCGCTGGACGCTCTGTTTGGCTCCCTTAGTAAAATAGTAGTAAACAGTAACTGAACAGTGCAGTGTAAGGCTTTACACCTATCCAGAGGGGCTGATGATGTGAAATAACTCCTGTCTTGTGTTTCACAGTGCCTAGCAAACAGGCTCCTGAATACTGGCGCAATGCAAGCAGCATGTTGCAGACCTGAACCATATACACTTTGTGCTATGCTGGAGTTCTAGTCTACAGCTAGGGCTCCTAGAGCACCGGGACTTACATTTCATACTGACTACTAGGTTTCTCTATGGGTATTCAGTAGCGAGGAAGTGGATAGTAGCATTTCTGGGGTTTCTCTTGCTCTCTGAGAGAGGTGAGTTTGAGTGCCTCCTTTCCTTCATCGACTTTGCCTGGGCACTAATGTCTGTGGGAAGCGGGGACTGCAAGGGATTACCATGAGCATTTCAATCTGCTCAGGTATAGCTTGTCCTCTCTGTAACTTAGGACAGTTGGGAGGAGATAAATACCTTTCTTGCGGTTTTGCTGCTCCTTTGATTATCCAGGGGATCCTGGGAAAGTGGTAAGTAAATGAACCACCTTAAGCAATATTACTGCAGTTTTATATCTCTTTGGTTTTCCTGTACTTTATTATTTGGTGATTAATGATCCCAAAGGGATCCATTTGCTCCTTCACCCTGACTCAGCCCTGACGAATTGGTATCACTTGCAGTTGGAATTGCCTTGTATTTTATCACTGGGCTGGCAGGACTTAGGGAAGAGGATTTCCGAGCAAAGGAGACAGAATTCACAAGTAGCTCTCCCGTAGTCACATGCTCTAACTGCTACATTACGCTCTGTGACACGCTCTTAATGTTCATGGCTTTTACTTAAGTGTTGCATGGAAAGTAAGACCGTTTGTATGGCATACCTGACAGATACCTTCATTAGGAGACGTGCTGGATGGATAGCATGTCCCTCTCTCCCAATCTCCTCCCATGCAGATTATTAACTGGACCATAATAATGTGTGATTAAGTATTCAGCAATAAATATTGCCCCTGTGTGAAGCAGTACTCCTGCTCCTCTTTTCCGCATAAGCCCTTCTCCCTCACCTCTTTTATTGCTATGGAACAGTGTCCTGGCTGGCCACGTCAGCTGTCTAGCAGAGATGGGGAGATCAAAGCCTTGATTTTTTTTTAAGAAGTGTTTATGTCTTTGCTTTGTGTTCCAGCTGTGGAAGGGAAAATAGGTTAAATCCATTGATGTGCCTGCACAGTGGCAGTGTTAATGCTGCACTTTGAGGACAGTGAGTTTTTTTTTCCCCTTGTCAGTAAAACTGCCAATGCTCAAGCTGAAGTTTCTCGGTATAATTCCAGGAGCAATTAAGGATTTTGGTCAGTGTTTCAGTGTGTTAGTGTGTTAATGCTGAGGCCAGGTGAGGCTTATGACCAAGGACTTGAGGTCAAGACACAGGCCGCACAGAGTGATGACTTGAGATTTGGAGTCCCAAATTGCAGGTTCCCTGCCTGGTCTGCCGAGAGACAGGAGGTAGCACAGGAGGACGCGGTGGGCAGGGAAAGCTCCCATCCGAGCTTCCCCACTCGTTCTGACCCCTGCTGCAAATGTGTGAAGCAATGGACGGGTGCCCCATGCTTCCTTCGGTTTGTGCCCAGCCCTTGCACTTCCATGTCTTTGAGAGAGTGGCTGAGGAGTCTGGGGTTGCAGTTTTAGGGAGCAGTCCAGTCTCAGAGCAGCACTCGCACCATGCAGGTAAGAGCCACCGTGAGCTTCCTCTTGGTGTGCGGATGTTTAGCGGGACGGGATGAGGAAAGGGGCGAAAAGGAAAAAGCAGTCTTGGGACTGGGAAAGGCAGGGATAAAGCAGAAATGAAGACAGGGCAAATGTGGTAACTCAGCAGGGTGGAGGTTGGGGGTTCTCTCTCCCAGCACTGGTGTGTTATGGTAGTGACCCCAGCATAAACTCCCACGTAACTGATGGGAAATGTGTGTGTGTGGAAGGAAATTGGGAAGCAGGAACGGAGTGCACTAACACCAAGATTAACTCCACTGCTGTGAGCTCTTCCCTGCTGGCAATTATTTCCTCTTCTGCATTTTCTTACCCATACGTACCTGAGGGCTGTCATCTCCTAAATGAAACCTGCGCTTTGCTCTTATTCTGGGTAGGGACACTGCAGAGAAGAAGAAAAAACAAAACAAACAAAAAAAGCATAGCTGCAAGTGATAGAGTAGGAGATAACGAATGTTATCCAGAAACAGTAAACCAGGGCACTGTGTTGTGGGAGAAAACATCTTTCTCATGGAGTGTAAAACTTTGTGCCTGACTACTGAAGGCCTCCAGGCTCTAATGCTAATCCTGCCCATGTTTTACTGTGGAATAAATAATGTAAAGCCCGTAGTAATTCTTTCTGTAATGTCAGTAGATGTTTTTCGTTCCTATACTGGTATGCTATGGCCCTGTGTCCTGTTAAGCCACTGCTCTGTCTCACTCCAGCAGTCCTACCTTAATAGCTTAGCTGGTTTGCTGAGTGGTTTGGAGCCTTTTGATGGAAGGTGCTATTTAATTATCAGTGGTGTTATGTTCCCAGAGTTCGCTACATGAAAGCAAAATACCGGCAGTCTGTAATTAATCTAAGCTAATGTGCCACTGTTTACACTCCATCTCCCAACCAGACAGATGTAAGAAGACACCCAGCTTTCATCTGGGATCCTCCCAGGTTATTTCTGAGCTATCTTTGGAGAACTGCAGAGAACATATCTACCCACCCCACAAGTCCCTCAGAAATGAATACCTTCAACTTTTCTAAGGAATGAGTGGGAGACTTTGTTACTTATTTCCTAGCAGGGAACAGAATTAATGCCTTTTCATTTGCTTTGCCATGGCTGACATTGGCTGGCATGGAACTGGGGAATGTCACTTCTCCAGTAGTAATGAATTTTGCAGTATGAAAAAGCCTGATGTATTAAGTATTGGTTCCTCCCTTGCTGCCTGAACTTTAGATGAATAGAGGCTGCAGTACGTGGGGATGTGCTGGATGGGTTTGCTTGAAAGACTAGTGATTCTCTGCCTGCCTGGGACTCTGGTCTTAAAATATCAGATGTTCATTTCCGGTCACTCTATTACAAATATTTAGCAGAAAAAAGTGATGAAAATGCTTAGAGCAGTAGAGAGACTGAAAAATTTTTGCATGCACAGAGTGACGAGTAATAAAAAGTAACATGACAGAAGCATATAAACTTAGAAGTACTGAGAAGTAAACCAGGCATTCCTGTGTATACTTTTACGTAATACAAGGATTTCAATGAAACTGAAATAAAACATCTGACATAGGTGAAACTTTTTTTTCATACAACTCATAAATAATTGAGACCAAGAGTTTAATAGAATTCAGAAAGGATTAGATGTTTATATGGACAGAGATACTACAGCTTATGAATTTTATTCTAGCTGTGTTAAAAGGTATCAGGCGTTCCTGGATGTTCTTCCAGCTGCAACTGGTTAAACACCCTTCCTGGCCCCAAGAACATACAATACCTTCCTTTGAAGCATCTGACAGGGGACACCAGTTCAGGGGAGTCATTGCCTGAGCCCTGCATTCCCAAAATGTCTCTGCATCAAATGATCAGTATAAACCTAGCTGCAATCAGAGATGACCAAAAGTTGCTAATCACCTGAGGGCTTATTGGTGGCATATGAGGGTGCTGCCATCCCAGACTATAGATCCAACAATAGTTGTCCACCTTGCCAAGCCACCAGCTCGGCTGACTGTATCGCCTTGGTGCTAGTCATCTGCTGTACGGTGCAGGTGACCTCTGCGGGTCTGAGGCACAACAGGGAGCGTTACAACATCAAAGCCCGTACGGGTCCTGCCCTCTCGGGGAACCACGCGTTTCAGGTGTTACGTCAGTGTCTTTTGTCAGCTGCGTGCTTCATGAGGACGGAAATGAGCTGTGAGCAGCTTTGACGGGCTTCTCCGGATTTAGGTTTTCCTTGCTAGCAGGATGTCTTTGGACCATATCACTGTTCTTAATGAGCAGTGCTTTACAGTGCTGCAGATGTGCAGGTCCAGAATGGGACATTAGACGCAGGATGCTGGAGCTTCTTGGGGACCACTGCACTGGGTTCGGCCTCCTGTCTTCCCCCAGCCCTCTGCCAGTTTAGCAAGGGTGGTTTAGCATGTCTGGCCTGGAGGGAAGAAAGCTGTGCTGTACCCAGCAGAGGGTGCTAATGAACAGATATCCTGAGTGAGTAATCGGGTGCAGAATCACACAAAATCACAGAATGGTTGAGGTTGGAAGGGACCTCTAGAGATCACCTAGTCCAGCCCCCCTGCTCCAGCAGGGACACCTAGAGCACGTGGCACAGGGTGGCATCCAGGCGGGTTTGGAAGATCTCCAGAGAAGGAGACACCACAACCTCTCTGGGCAGCCTGTTCGAGGGCTCTGTCACCCTCACAGTAAGGAAGTTCTTCCTCACATGGATGTGGAACTTCCTGTGTTTCTACTTGCACCCCTTATCCCTTGTCCTATCACTGACCACCACAGAGAAGAGTTTGGCCCCATCCTCCCTACATTCTCCCCTCAGGTACTTGTACATGTCGATCAAACCTCCTCTCAGTCTCCTCTTCTCCAGGCTAAACAGGCCCAGCTCGCTTAGTCTTTCCTGATATGATAGATGCTCCAGTCCCTTAATCATCTTTGTCACGCTGCGCTGCACCCTCTCTAGAAGCTTCACATCCCTCTTGTACTGGTATGGCTGGTACCTCTGCACCAACTAGTTCTTTTGTGCAGGAGCCCCAGTTTCTAGTGGCTGTGTCTGCATTTGCAAGCAGAGGGGGGAAATCTGGAGGACAGAACAGTCCAAGCTGAACACCTGGTATCCACACTATAGCATTTTGGGTTGGAGGTTTGTTATTTCAGACTAGCTCTGTTTTGGTCCCATGAAATCAGTGTTCATTGTAGATGGCACATAGGTGATGTGTCCTCCTCAAGTATGTTTTTCTGTTTAGTTTTGTGCAAAGCAAATCAAGGCCATGAGCTTCAAGACCGCTCCAAGCTGCAAATCAAAGCATGGGTAGGGGGACTAATTGTGAAACTTGCTTCAAAAGTAAATCCTTATCCGAACTAAATTCTGAGTGTGCCCATGACTGCATGAGTGTGAGTAATGTCAGGTTTGCTGTTGAGTCCCCATCAGCCACGTCAAACTGGTCGTTTTCAAAGTGCAGGTGACCACAGATGCTCCATCTGCTCTCCATTCAAGGCAGCTTGCAGCCTCTCAGTTCTGAATCAAGTTATGCCTGAACTGAACCTAAACTCTCTTTGTGCATCTCAGTCAAAGCTTCCAAGTCGGAGCTGATTCTTTTTTTTTTCCCCTCTGTCCAAGCCACAAGTTACAATGCAAAACTGTAACTTGGTCCCAGCTGTGCTCTGAAGGGTCACAAACCTTTCAATGAACCTGGGCTGAGTCTGTGCCAAATCCCTGAACCAGGTGTATTTTTCATGTGTTTTTAGGACTGTGTGTTGTAAATGTCACATGGCTCTGAAATTTAGCCCACGGAGCAAACATAGCATATGATCACAGTGCTGGGATTAGGGAAGAAGAGGTATTTTTTTTTCAGATAATTATAGGCAGCTGAGTTGCCTGTAGGAAAAAAAACAAAATCCTGCTAATGCTCAGCACCTTTAGAGTATTTACTGCAGTGCAGGCATCACTGACCTTCTGTACATCAAAGGGGAAAAGATCTGTCTGGTGTGTAATCTAAGGTACTTCTGGATTACAGAAAGATCATAGGTTACAATTGTATCAGATACAGAAAATTCCACTGAAAAATCCCAGAATATTTCATAAACATAGTTAATAGTGCTATCTTGTATAAGTCATGATTATAGTGATTTCTTGGATATGGGAGTTTTCTGTCAATATCTCTGAAAACCTCTTTCAGAAGAGATTTTTTTATCAGTATTCCCATTTCTCAGATGGGAAACGTAGAGATGAGGGCATGCTTAAGCATTATGCAGCCAGCCAAAGGTAGGCTTGGCCGTGAAATTTAAGGTTCTTGGTTCTCTGCTCTGCCAGCCTGTGAAGTGTGTTTAGGTGTGGATAAAACACAGCAGCTATTGAAACAACCCAGGTCAGAAAGTGGAGGAAGGCAGAATGTAATTACACGCACAGGAGCGGTCACGTAACTAAATGCCAATGTTTGTGTAAAGCAACGTGTTGTCTTTAATAACCACAAGCGTGGTCAGGCACCCATTTATTTCCTCTACAAGACAACATGTTGAGCAGGTCAGCACCCTCCAGCATTATGCTGGAACACTGGGTCAGTGTTGGCTCAGGGGAAAGAGCTCCACTGACTAAGTCACCCACATCACTTCCTGAAGGACCCTGGGTTTTCCTTGGAGTATTGACTAGACCCAGCATTGCCACGCTGGTGAGATGGGATGAGATCATGACCTGAAGTGGTCTGGCTGCAGTCAAACATAAGGAGATACTGAAAAAACACTTATTGTAGGAGCTAGATGAGTGTTTTTGGAGTTTTGTTTTTTGAATGATTCCATCTTGAGTTACAGATCTTTAGGAAAAAATAAAAAGAAAAAAACAAAAAACCCTTCTTTAACTAACTTGGTAATAATAGCATGGTTTTAAAAGTACTTGTTTAGCCAGTGCTGACTGTATGCTTACACAGCTACCTCTGGCCTGGGAAAGATCGAAACCACAATGGCTAAGTATAGAGGCCTCTAAAATATCTTCATATATACAGTGCCTGAATACACAAACAGAACCAGTCTCTTCTGTCTACAGGAGCAATATTTTCCATAGGATTTGTATTGACAGAGGTTTCCCCCTGGAGTTATGCTTATTTATTTAAAAAAAAAGCCCTCCAGAATTACATCTCTGTGCTGAACCCGATCTCATAGCCACCTTCAACCTGATACAAGAAATATAATCTCTTCCTGAATAAAAGTAAGTACTTTTTCATTCTGTGATGGAGCAGGCTCCTGACTAGGGATCAAAAAGAAAAAAAAAAAAGGGTGGGGGAGTATTGCATGGCTCCTGAGACCAGCTAGTGCATGAAGGGCAGAAGCTCTCGCATCCTGGAGGCATGGTGGGATCTATGTCCTAAGTGAACAGCCAGAGTCACGCCAGATGCTGGGTGCGGTGAAATCCATTTGCCTCTGTAAAGAAAGCACATCTGTATGTGGTGTGGGGCTTGCTGCTGGGACAAATTCCTGCTGCATTTTATATTTTGTAGTCTGTTTTCTGGAGGGCAAGGCCATGCTCTTCTGCAGCCTGACTCCTGACTGTTCTGCATCGCTCCCGTTAAGTCTTTGACTTCAGCTGGCATCGTTGCTTTTGGGCAGTTGTGGGCAAAGCAGTTTTCTGTTCCTCCCCTGTGAGTGCTATACCTCAAATATTTTGGTTCCCAGCTGTGGGCTAGTTTTATACTGACACAACATATTCTTGTGTAAATGACAGATTTGTCTGAGCTGGGGTTAGCGCTGCTCGGTTTGCACGTAGCTGTAGGCAGTACACGACATTGTTCTGGTGGGAGTGACGTCCTGTCCAAGTCAGGAGGTGCTAGGAGTGGCACACTGAATGCCCAAATTATGTGCTCCAGGGAGCAACACCTGGTTTACGAGACATGTGCAGATGTTGCGTAGGTGGTCTTCAGATGCTTGTAGACTTTCCTATCGTTTTGACCGTGATTATCTCTTCTGGCTCTGGATTGCTTGCTGGCATGCTAGCAGTACTGGAAAGCCCCCAGCTTGCTTAATAATAAGAACTTGTCCTTCCTTTTTGGATAAAGCTGCCTTTTTAAATGTTTGTAATAATATGCAGCTGAATATATAGACAGTTCTTTCAGCACAGAACCCCTGTCAGACATAATTTGTCTGCAGTTACTGGACCCAAATTGCATTTTTTAAGTATTTCTTTCTACAAGGACAATTCTTCAGAGAATGGGAATGGAAAGGAACAGAAATGAACATGCTCTAGGACCTCCTCTAGTGTAGTCTGACAGTTTTCCTGTGTTGTATTCTGAGCACAGAAGTATCAGGCTTATATTCTGACCTCTTTGATGACTTCCATTCAAAGGTCTTAAGTATTATGAATTTCAATTCATTAACTTTTCAATTCACATAGATAAATTAAATCAAGAGTCATATTGGCATGAAGCAGCTGAGATGCAGAAGGGTCGCAGGACTTGCTTATAGTCATAAGGTGAGCTTTGAAGAGAACCCACTCTTATCTTTCCTTAAAGAGAGATACTAGGCACCAGAGGCTCCCAGGCACTCCAGGTTTTCTGAATTCTTAGAGTTTTGTTTGTTTGTTGGTGGTGGTTGTTCTTTTAGAAAATCAAGCCATAACACTTACTTCATCTTACTGCCACTGAAGCCAATTCTGTTGCTTAGCTACAGAGGAGAGCCATAAAATGTATAGGAAATGGAGATGTAATTTCCTGGATAAGCAACATCATTTTTGTCCTATACTGTTGCTCGGTACTTCTGTCGTGCAGAACTAGTGATATTACTAAAGCTGAAATTCTTGCAGTGATAGTGCAAGCAGGACACCAGTGTGTGTCTATGCCCCATACCTCCAAAGAGAACTGGGAAGAGCTGGTAAAGTTCGAGATCTGTAATGCTCAGGATAGGACAGTCTTGTTCTATCTATCTGTAGTGTACAAGTGAAGCAGCAATGTTCTTTTCCACCACAATTCTATGATGTAAGGGAGGACCAACGGGGTGGTGATTAAGTAAGATCCTTCTATCTTGTACAGTTGCATACAAAATGCTGATCTTCTTTAGTTTTAGGAAATAAAGCATATCCCACTTCTGACCCCTTTTGGGGGACAGAAATAAGGTCCCTGTTTGTTAGTTCCTGTGGAGAATACCACTGTTAGATCAGTGGGGCATAAGCATGAGAGAAGGTTAGCGAGTGGGACTTCCAGTACTCTCTAAAACTGGGACGTGGTTTAGCAGGCATGGTGGTGATGGCTTTATGGTTGAACTTGATGATGTTAGAGGTCTTTCATAACCATAATGATTCTATGATTCTTAAATAAAAAGCAGTGGGAATTCTGTGACAGAAAAGGAATATTGAGTTATCTACATGTCTCGGGGAACTTTAACAATTTCCAAATGGCCAGCCATTAATCTTTATAACGTCCCTGTAGCCAGTCACTTTAAATCATTGGAATTCTGGATTCAAATCTCGCTGGTCACAAACATTTGGGAGGTTCATAATAGTTTCCAGACATGTTTGTCATGCATCTAAAAATCCACCAGGATACTATAGCATGATATTTGCACTATAATTAAGCTTCTTACAAGAAGAGTACAGCACAGAAGCAGAGTATGTTACATTTGAGGTGCATCTGCAGAGAGTTGATTGAGAGGGCTGAGGGGAAGGAGTTTTGTTCAAGGCTATAAGCGGTTGTCCTAGACTGGACTGTGATTGACTGTTTTGCATTGCCACTTGTGGAAAGCAGAAGAAATATGCATAATCTGCAGGGGAAAAAGATTCAAGTGGATATGTAGAAAAAAGTATTACAAGTACACTGGAACTGATTAAGGAAGGGAGCTATATGTTGTGCCTCTTGGAGAATTTTAGGAACGAGTAAGATGATAAACTCGTTGGCATGCAACAGGTTGGGCATGATATAAGCATACTTGATCCGGCTGCAACGCAGAATGTTGGACGATGATCTCTGGAAGTGCCCCATGTTTCAAGGATACTGTAACTAGAGCTTTTCAAGGTCATCCATGGTTAGCAGCCTATGTATAAATAGAAAAACAAGGAACACCATGAATGAAGCTTGCCTATAATGTTTAGGAATGACAGGCCAAGTGAAAGAGTTGTTTTTCAGGCACGAGAAAAAGATGGCTGTCTTGTGGAGGTTGATGGCTCTCTGCTGCAGTGTTTATCAGAGCTGACTCTTCATCTCACCTTACATTTCTAGTGACATTAGTGAACTATGCATGTCCCACATTGCACTACTAGTGAATGGTGATTCTGGGTCTCTCGATACTGAAGCTCTCAAGCTATCTGGAAGAAGAGACTTGACCATCTTCTGAAAGTTGGGCTGTGTGGAGTATCTTAAAGAACATCAGCCTTAAAGAGCAATTTTGAAATTGCTTGGCCTTTAGTCCTTTTTATCTCACCAGCTTAAAACTCTTCTTTGCAAAAGCAATGTTCTTACATTATAAATGGGCAGATGATGTAGAGAGATGTAAAAGACATAATCAAAAAAAAAAAGACATTGAAGCAGTATTCAAAGTTGCAAAATCAAAACCCCCAGCTTAGGCACCACCTAGCTCCTGGAGGCAACTGTATTCCACAAATGCCTCATTTGCCTTTCTCTCCTGTTTGTCTTTTTTTATTTAAGACCCTTTGGGTGCTAAGTGTTGTACTTACGTTCCTGCCCAAAACTGCTGGAGTTTGCTCATCCTCTAGAAACAAAGGCCCCTGGCCCCATGGCCTCTTGAGGCATTTTTGGAGCACACATGGACATGGCCAGATCCAAAACACAATGATGGCATCCACTTTCTCTTGAAACATCTTCCTATGTAGCTTCCTATGTAGCAGTTGGGATACTTGAGGCTGAAGAGCTGCTTCTGTGTTTTATCCAACAGCTGCTTTATGCAACATATGGAAAGGTTTCCAGAAGTAGAGACAGGCCCTGAGATCACGTGTTGATGTCTGTTGCTGTTCCTTCCCTTGCTTACACCTCCTGTTGCAGCAAATCTCAAATAATCATCTCGAATAACATGGCTTAGATGGGAGTAGTGAGGAGCGGCCCTTTCTCCTGGCCCTCGCCTGAGGGCCAGTGGCTCGTGTCTTCTACCAGGAGGGGTGAGGTGCAGCTGGGAAGGGCTGCAAATATCCTCTATTTGGCACCTAAGACATGCCAAAGGGAATTAAAGCAGGTCTCCCACTTCCTCAGGCTACTGTTTAAAAGTAGGGCAGACCGCTGCTTCCTCCAGGTAGGGCTTGTTGGCCTGCGCACAAGAGCAAGTGCTGCTCTCTGACAGCAGTGGTGAAGCGCCTGATTTTGGAGGCCTGGATCATGTGAGAGTGTGGCCAGTTCCTCGTAGCTCCAAGGAGCTCTGCCCAGCTCCTGGGGCAGGGGACCCAGGGCTCCCCCCCACCGCAGCGTCTCCCTCTTGGCTCTTGCACACCAAGTGTGCTGACAGGAGGTGGCTTGGTGCCGAGGAAGGAGTTGTTTTGGAGCCTCAGAGGTGTCTAACTCTTCTCAGAGACTGAAAGCACAGGGAACCTCAACCCCAGTTTCCACCCTTGGAATAAGAGTCTTAAAAACTGGGTGTTGTGGTGCATGTCTTAGGTGCCAAGTCTTTTTCGGAACTTGCTGTACAGGACTTGTGCAAGGCCTCCTGCATAATAGGTTTGCAGAGCCAAAGCCCAACCTTACAGCCTATCCAGCGGACTGTATCCAAGAGTATACTTTTATACTTTTTTATTTATTTTGGTGCAGCTCCCCGGACTGGGTTGCTTTTTGCTGAGCTATTATTAATAAATAAGCTTCCAGTGCACCTTCTGTGAAGAAGCACTCCAGCGGTGCTGGAGTGAGACTTTTTTAACCTGAAACCCCGGACAGAGGAGACCTGCAGCGGACATGAGTGGTGGTTTCTCTGGATCCAGCTGCAGTGGTTTAGGTTTCTGGCTGGGTCTGTCTGAAAGCGGCACAGAGCAAAACACAAAGGGAGGGAGGGCTCGTAAGTACCCCCCATTCTCTCCTGATAATCCTTTAAAAAATAATTGCAGGCCTAAACCTCTGGCCTCCAGCAAATTTTCCACTCGATTAGAGGCTTTTGTGAAGCTGGGGAAAGGGACACGCAGACTTGCACATTGTGCCGCTGCCCAAAACTTCCAGCTGGGATTTTTTCCATCAAAAGGGGATTTTAGTAAAACCATTATAAGGGGCTTAGTCACAGAAAAGGAGTTGAGCTGAGACAGGGGTAGATTAGCTTTAACATGCTTGTTTTTGGCACTAGGGACAGGGGTGGAAGTTACACCCAGCCGCTCACATGCAGCCTCCCTCTGTCCGTCTCAGCTCCTGGCAGGTGTGTGAGGGAGATGTCATCCCCGCTTGCGGCATGGAGATGAGAGGAAAGGAACGGGGAGCCCAAGCACAAGTTCTCATGCGGTGTGGCCCGTGTCTCGAAAGCAAAAAGTCACTGCCATCTGATCGGTGTCTAGTGTGGTCTGTGCAAGTTTGCTAATGGACAGGTGCTGCTGGAGAAGAAATATCGTGATGGGCAGTACCGTTTGCAGTCTTAAGGACCGTGTCCTGACTGTGCCTTTGATCTGCGCGGGTGGTCCCTGTGAATCACTGCAGAGACAGTAGCCGTGAAGATGGAAATGGCCAGAACAGCTGGTATGGCTGCAATCTGAGCTGTACCTGTTTTGGTAACTAGGCTTCACCCTTCAGGACTAGCCAGGCCCTGCTTTCTGTCAGCTATGGATTTGTTTTGTGAAACTTGCTGTCACCTTTAATGAAAGTTGCAACAGTCAAGGAATGGGTGTCAGAGTGGTTCCTGCTGCTAGGAGCTCTTCTACAACCTCTACTCTAGTGTCCACACTTCTGTTGGCCCTTGGTGGTACAGGATAGTATGAGAAGAGCAGAAAGAAGTCCTGTACACTTGATGTTTCTGTGTCCTGAGCCTTCCTCCCAAGTGTTACATTATGCTGGAAAACTCATTTCTGTTTTTCTTCCTAGCCAAGTAGTGCAAGCTGGGGACTGGGAGAAGAGGCTGACACTAGACCCAGTTTTGTCACTGATTTGTCTATAACCTTAGGTTGCTTCCATTGCTTTTTTCACATTAGTGATGAGACTTTGCTTTTTGATGTCTGAGCATGGAAGAGCTAATTATTAATTCTAGTAAATTACTGAGTATATCTGCTTCTGAAACAGACTCTATTGCCAGACCTATAGCAGCAGTAGTGTTAGAAGATTAAAAAAATGCAGTTTAAGTTCAAAAAAGGCATGCACATACAGTCCTAGATAGCTTAATCGTTATGGAGGTATCCTGCAGAGTAACTGTCAGCAGTGTAGCAAAGCCCAGCACAAAAAAAAAAAAAAAAAAAAAAGAACTAAAATAATCAAAGCATCAGCTTAAGTGTCACCCTCCTCTGCTGCTATTCTCACACTTGCAGCTTTTCAAAAATACCCAAGAGAAAAATTTCTCTGTGTCAAGCTAGAAATGTCAAAAGTAAAAGGCTTTACCAAACAAGCGCTAAGTCTGAAATCAGTAAGGAGTGTCTAGCGTGGCCTTTTCCCTACTCAGGCTGTGGCAGTGCTGAACAGGGAGGGAGGCTGTGTGATTTCTGGGCCCCTTGGGGCTTTTTCAAGTCTTTTAATCTTTAAAACCTTTTGAGAAACCCATAGATAGTTCAGGCCCTGAAACACTGGTCTTATTAAACAACATATTGTTGTGTATGACCAGGCAGCTGTTTTTCTGCACCAACTTTAAAGGGTAAACCCATAGGGGTCTTGTCCACCCCGGGACAGAGCGGGTATGTGTTTCAGTTAACCAGTGAGGAATGAAGTGTAGAGGGTGCCGCGGCTTCCCGCGAGCTGCCGCACGAGTGCGTGTTTTGGGGTGACGACTGCATTAAACCACAGAGGGCTTAAGTTGCTCCTCTTGCTTTTGCGTCAATTGTGACGGGCTGCACCTCTGCCGGGCTCGCTTCAGAAGCGAGTCGCGAGGCGTCTCACAGGGAGCAGGAGCGAGACGAGAAGCTGTGCTGGCCACCTCGAGGGGTGCCGGGCACCGTGGCACCTCTTGGCCTCCTCACCGCCCTCTCCTCGCTGCTGGGCTCTCCAAGCTGTGGGTTGTTCCTTGCCGCTGTCGCGGAGGCAGCGGCGGCACTCGGCGGGCAATGCTGCCGCCTGGCGGCCCTGGCTGCGTGGCAGGGGCTGTGGTGTGTGTGTGTATATATATATATATATATATATGTGTGTGTATATGTGTGTGTGGGGGGGGGAGCCCCCAAGGCTGGGGATGTGTGGTGACCAAGGGTGGCCCGAGACAGCGTGACGTGAGGGAAGCCTCAGGCAGTGCCATGTCCTGTGAGGAAGACCGCACCCAAGCGGCCCTGCCGGCCTCCCCATGAGGAGCTGGTCGGCACTGAAGGACACGCGTGCCTCAGCTCTGAGCTGAGGCTGTCGCGATAGGGGTTGATGGCAGGGCTTGGCGGCCACTGAGCTACTGGGTGTTTGCGTTGGGTGAGCATGGAGTTTGCTATGCAGCTGCCGTCGGCGTGCCCGTGCAGTGCTGCTGGAGCAGCCCGGGGTTGTGGAGTTCAGGCACGTTGTATGGGTAGGCGGCGGCGAAGGAAGAGGATGAGCCCGAGACGTGTTTTTATTTGATTTTATTTATTTATTTATTAAGATCAGGGAAAACACTGTTTTATCTTCCAATCACTAAACTATGCCTGGAGATGGAAGAGTCGAGGCAAGGAAAGAGACGAGGAATTGCTCTTCTCTAGATCCAAGCACATTCGATGTTGGAGCTGAATAAGCGTTCCTATCGCTGTAACCCTCTCATGCAAAAATACTTGCTCAAGGCGTGTGTCTAGTCCCCAGTATTAAACTTCTGACCCAGTCTCCAAAACACACCCTTGTTTTCAGGAAATATTTTAAGAAAATCCAGTTTCAATTCATCTTTCTGTCTTGAGGACAGGTCAGAGATGAATTTTTTTTTTTTGGACATCTTTGCAGTACTATTTCAGGTTGGATTGGCATTTAGCCAGTAGATTTAATTAAAGAGGGGGAAAAGCACTAGTGTCACTGCCAAACGTGGCTGGAATCTAAGTTCTGGCATAGGAGCTGACAAACCCTCTCCAGCTCTTTATTTCATGCAGCTTAGGGCTGGGAATTCAGCGGGAAGGGCTCTCTGGCTGGCTGCGGCAGGGAGCATTATGCAACCGAGCCAGCAGCTTTGGCATAGTGCCTAGCTGATGTCCTTAGGGGTCTTCAAATTCTGCCTGAACCACCCAGTTGCGTTTATCGATTATCTTTTCTCCGCAGAAGGCATTCTTTAAGAGCTGCTGGCTAAGAGAGTTGGATTTAAGGTAGCAACATGAGAGAAGGGAAAAGCAAGAGTCCCCTTTGCTAGAGTGAACCCATGCATGGAGTGAGACTGCCGGAGCTAAGGGACAGCCGTCTCGGAGCTGTTAAGGGCAGTGAGTGTTACTCTAGTTTCATTTCTGAAAGCTTTGAGTGTCTTGGCCAGCCGCTCTTGCTTTAACTCTTCCCAAGTGATGAGTAGGTTCAATAGCAAGTTATATAATATTATGCACAGACCACCTCTTACGCTAAGATGGACCCTGGACAGTTTGCCTTAAACCCTTTTATTAATGGAGAAACCAAAGCTCTCAGAATCGCCACAGCAAACAGCATCAGCAGGACCAGCAACGTGGAGTGCAAAAGTATAAAAACGAACGAATCTTTCAAGCTTAGCACTCACTAGCGCAGACCTCTCATGTGCTAGTCCAGGGCAGTAGGACCCAGGTGGAGCCTCCTCCTTCCACCCCATCTCCCCCCTCCACAAATGTGGTCTGGAGAATGAGGGAGAGGAGCCAGCTAGAGGTTCCAGCCAGGGGAGCAGCTGCTGCAGCAAAGCAGGGACCCTCATGTGCTCAGGGACATTGCTGCAGCTTGTGAGCCAGCTTCCCCCTGCCTCTACTGCTTGATCCCTGGCTACTGCCTCCTCTTCCTCTGCTGCCTGGGTGCTTTTCTCTCCCTTCAAATCACACCTGCTCCACTCCACTTCATGCCACCATCTGCATGAAGGAGGCTGGGCAGCCAGAGAACTCCTGGTTTAGCTTATCCTCTGCACCTGCCTTGCACCAACCCAGGTGCCCCAGGGTAAGGGCTCTGCTGCCTCAACGGGCAAGGCTGGGAGAGCTTTTGGTGGGCTCTGAAATGACAGCTGGGACCAATGAGCCAGGAAACCCAGGGCTGCCGCCAGCCCCGCACGCTCACTCGCAGGGACTCTGGTGGTTGGTGGGTTTCTGGCATGCGTATGAGCACTGCAACCTCTGTGACACAGGTGGGAGATCTCCAGGTCACTTCCAAACAGAGCTATGTATGATTTTCTTTCTTGGTTGTCAACTGGGTTGTGTTCAAAAATTCAAGGGCAGCTGGAGAGTGAAAATTAAGTTTCCCTGTTACCCTGAGGTGTTGCATGGTAATTGGTCTATGCTTGCTAGCAATGGATGATTTATTTTGAAAAGTCCTCCTCTGTATTAGTAAACACACGCATTCTTCCAACTCTGGCCTCAATGGACAGGCAGACCTGGCAGGACTGTCATTCCTGCGTGTTGGAAAGAGGCAATCCATAGGGAGCACTCGTGCCTTCTGTGGGAAGTCTGGTGTGTTTAAACATGAGGCTTTAGGCAGCTTTGGCTTCCATTTAAATAGCATTCTGGGCTAAGTGGGCTTTTTTTTTTTTTAATAGGGAGATTTTTTTTTTTTAAGTAAGTCCTGTATCTGATTACACAATTTAAAAAGAACACCTACATTATGGTCATTTTAGATGTTCATTATTCATGCAAACATGGGGTTTAATAAAGAACTGCTGTGTGTTTCCACTGAGGTCTAGCAGAAGCAAACCTGCCTGGTAGATGTCATTCTCCAGCCTTGCTAGGACTGCGGTGACCATTTAAATGCTCTCGGGTAGCAGGAACCCGATGTGGAATCCCTGTTGTTTGCAGTGTTCATACATACATCCTCTTTTTTCGGTCAAGAAGTTATTGTAGACCTTTTTTCCTTCATAACACAAGGAAGAAAGACCCCACACCTCCCTCTAAGGAAAGGAAGATGGATATAGTGTCAGACTCAATTAGATCCAATTGTGGTGGCCTTCCCCAAAGCGAACAATGCTGCTTTTGTCACCACGTCCCAGCAGAAAGATTGGAACTCTTGGGGCTGGGGGGAAGCCAGCCCCAAAAGCCTGAATCTCGAGGCAGCGTAGGTGCCAGCCCTGCTCTGGAGGCAGGGGAGATGGTAGGCAACTCTGCCCTGGTACACAGTATTTTTGCCTTTAAAGGGAGACAGGAAAAAGGTCAGGTGGTCTAGGTATAGCAGAGTCTTGGCCAAAACCCATCTGCAAATGCACGGGTGGAGCATGTGGAGCAGGTTTGTAGCGGGAGCGGAGGGGACCCCTCTGTCCAGGGCCACGCTGCGGGCAGCTCCCTGACCTGGAGCACAAGCTGGGCGAGGGCCGTGGAGCAGGATCGCAGGGGCTGGAACAAAGTGGCCCGCTCGGCCCTGGAAGTGCTTAAAATGCAAATGCACAGGAACTTCAGACCATCCTCCCCCACCTCCTCCCCTGCGCGGAGGAAAGCAGCTTAAATACAGCCAGGCCTGGAGAGGAATGTTAAAAAGAGGGGAAGAATCACCCTCCTCCTCCCTTCCATAGGGACCCTCGCGCGGCGGGATTCACTATGCATGACTGAGCAAGCGAGCAGGGACAGCTCCGCTTTTAACTTTCCGAACAATGGCCTCGCCGCTTCCACCATTTCGCGTTCTCCCTGCCCCAGCCCCTCCTGCCAAGCGGGCAAGGGGGGAAGAGCAGGGCCTGCTGCGGGACTTAGCGGGAGGAGAGCTTTGTTCCGGGCCTTATAAACACCGCTTAAGCTCCATCTCGAACAACAATAAAAAACCCACATCGGGGAAGTCTGAAAGGGACCCTGTCAGGTTAAAAGTCATACATTAAAGAGAAAGATTACCGTAGAATACAAAGGACACCTTAGATTATTCAAACTTTTTTTTTTTCCCACTTTACTTCTTCCTTACTTTTATCTTTGCTTGGGCAACGGAAACCAACCAAACTGTTTCAGCTGGCCCAGGTTTTCCTGCAGTGGCCAGAGTGCAGTTTTAGGTAACTGCCATTACAGGAAATGGTTTTTATTTCATTGGCCTTCTGCAGGGGATGGTGAGGATGGCTGTCACTTTAGGCTAAATAAACCTCACACACATACGAAACTCTCTGCCATGTACCTGAAGCTTTAAAAAAAACAGTAAATACACCCGTCCCTTTCCCTTCCAAAGGGTGGGCTCCTGTTCCGCACACCGCTTAGTCTGCCTGGAGCCCTTGGAGCGTGTCTCACCTCAGGCAGAGCTCTGATCTGCTGCCTAGCTCGGTTTCAAGAGGCTGAGAACAGGTAACTTCTCACATACAAAGCTGGTCCTACTGAAACCATTTTTTTTATAAACCCCTGATCGCGATGTTAGTCAGCATCCTGCGCAGGCGGGACCAGACGCCCTCCTCCCTTCCCCTCGTCGGGCTCGGTCACTTGGTGAAACACGGGAGAGCAGCCCCCAAACCTCGCTACGAGCTGTTCAGGCACACTTGCCCACATGAGCAGATCAGAGACCTGTCTTTAAAAAGCACAAACAACACAGATGCAGCTTTTTTCAAAAACATACTTCATATTTCCTCTTTTATTATATAAATATCAGTTTAACCTTTTACTGTAAGAATATAAAATGTTTTAAGAGGATCTTTGTTTTTTTTTTATACAAATTCACAAACAGTACAATTAATCCATAGGGGTCTCTGGGTTTGCGTTAACTCCATGGTCTGGCCTGTTACTGTGGAGGATTTGAGATTCTGAAAAGAAGAGCGTGCGCCAAAAAAAAAAAAAAAGCCAAGATTTTTTTTTAAAAAAGTATTCTTCCTCTTTAAAATAATAATAAAAAAAAATCTAAAGAACTAGCTCCATTTTATTGACAGAACAGAGACAAGACAGATGAACTTCAGTCTCCTCCCCTTCACATTACAGCCTCAGGGCCTGCAGGCTGGCTTTGCTCCTCTCCACTTACAAACAGGAAGCCTCACATAGCAACCTTTTGTAGGTGATTTCGGAGGGGAGGGGAAAATATTTGCATATATCTCTATATATAACTTAAAAAAAAATTTGCATTTTATACATTTCTGTTAACAGTAGCCCAATCCTCAGCATGGATTCTCACATGTTACATGTTTGTGCTAGAAGAGTAAAAATGCAGAAGCACAATTTGGGTCCCCAATCCCCAGCGAAGAGGGAGGGAGAGGCACAACCAGAATGTGAAGGTGGGACACAGTAGAGTAAGCTTAAAAAATAATAATTAAAAAAAAGGAGAAATGGGGGGAAGGGAGATAAAAGAAAAAAAAAAAAGTACAAACCCAAGGGGCATTATTCCAGTCTAGGCACAAAAATGTTTCAGTCTCAAAATCTCTTTCCTGTAAGAATTCCAGGGTTTTTGAGGAGGAAAAAAAAAGGTAACAAATTAAAACGAGGTAGCCAGACATCATATATATATTTATATATATAGAATATATTCAGCAGAAAAAAAATGTACTTAAAAATCCACAAGAACAGCAACTTCAAATGTCTTAAAAAATAAAACCATGTAAGAAAAATGAATACTGTAAAGAGGAAAGTGGATGAGGAAAACTGGGATCAGTTATAAGACATAAGCAAGGGATAGGTGGGAGAGTTAAGAGGCTGTTTTTGTAGCAGTAATTTTTTTTATGCATGTCAAAATAAAAACAGGTCACAGTATCTCAAAAGAAGCAGAAATGAAGCTGGAGATTCTTCCTCGAGTCCCAGGGGTAGAGGGGAGCTACTCGCCCCTTCCACCCACTCGCCCCCAATCCAAAGAGGAATGGATATGTAGCTGGATATGTCTTTATCCTCATTGCCAAGAAAGAGAAGGAGGGGAGAAAAAGAGAGAATGATGAAAGGGAAGACGTGTCTCTCGGTAACTCTCAGCGTCCCCCAGTACGGGGGGAGGTTTAAGAGAGCTGGGTCTGTGTCCAGTCCCTACAGGGACGGGAGAGGGAGCAAATGGTTATCTCGGGCTCCAGGGTGGAGAGATGGGGAGAAAGAGCCGAGTGCCTGGGCTTGCTCTGTAGCCATAGCACAGGGTGACACGGAAACATACAAAAGGAGAGGTTGCAGCTATCCCTATTCTCAGGGCAGTGGAGAACTGCAATAGGGGGAGGTTGTATCCACCCACAGCAGAGAATAGCACGGAACTGGATATTGAAAACAGATTTAAAAAAAGAAAAAAATCAATGTACCTAGGGAGCAGTATTTCTGTCACAAGTCCCTGTTGGCGGGGGAGGGGCAGCCACAGAGGTGGAATGGTTTTAACCAAAAGCCCTGTCTGTGCCCAGGGTGCAGGGAGGAACTGGGTGGCTGGGTATGGAAATATAGCTAGAAAGCTGCTTCTGGTGCTGTTATTGTTTGTTCCCCATCTCCATTCCCACTCTCCTTTTTTTTTTAATATATATAAGCAGAAAAATAATCTATTCTCGATAAATGGCAGAACCAGGGGTCTGTCTTTATCCATCCTTAGTGCATGAGGGGATGGAGTGGGGATAAAGAGGGGTCTCTCTAGCCCCAGTGCATAAGAGTGTGGCCTTCTGCCTCTTTCGTCGAGAAGGATGCTGTGGGGGAGGGGGAGCTCTGGCTCCCAAGTGTGGAGCTGGAGGCATGACCTGGAAAGGGTAGGTGCTTTCTCTCTTTCTCTCTCTTTCTCCTCCTCCTCCTTCAGAACAAGGGTGGGTAGGCAGCACAGAAGGGTCAAGGATATACTCTCTCTATATATATATTCCTCCCTCCAGTGCCAGGGTGCGTGGGTAGCATGGTTCTGTGCGTGCCCCCCTCTCTCTCTCTCTCTCCTCTCAATCTCTCCTCTCCATTGCAGCAGTCAGTCAGTAAGTCAGTCCATGAGTCCCTCCAGAGGAGATGGAGGTCTCGGGGCGCCCCCCTCCTCTCACCTGACCTTCTCGCTCTCAGTCATTTCCCAAAGTCCCAGGTTGAGCACCTTGAGGCAGGGCAGCTGGGTGATGCGCTCCAAGCCCCGCTTGGTAATGCGGGTGCAGCCGTAGAGGTCAATGCCCGTGAGCTGGCTGAGGTGCTCGGCGATGAGCTCCAGGCCCTTGTCGGTGATGCGGACGCACTGGCCGATGTTGAGGGTGCGGAGCCCGTGCATCTGCCGCACCATGCGGTTGATGCCCTCGTCGCTGATGTGGCAGGAGCAGAGCGAGAGGGAGCGCAGCCCGTCCAGGCCCTGCGCGATGTACGCGAGGCTCTGGTCGCCCACCTTGTCGCAGAAGGAGACGTCGAGGCCGGAGAGCCGCAGGCTGCCCATGGCCAGGTGCATGATGCCCGTGTCGCTGATGTTGTCGCAGGAGCGCAGGTTGAGGCTGCGCAGGCTGCTCATGTGCGACAGGTGCAGCAGCCCCGCGTCCGAGATGCCCCCGCAGAAGCTGAGGTTGAGCTGGCGCAGGCGGCCCAGCCCGCGCGCCAGGTGCTTGAGCGAGAGGTCGCTGAGCTTCTGGCAGTCCTGCAGCGTGAGCTGCTCGAGGCCCAGGCAGCCCTCGGCCGCGCTGCGCGTCATGCCCGCCAGGTGCCCGATGCCCACGTCGGAGAGGTGCCGGCAGGAGCGCAGGTTGAGGCTCTTGAGGCGCTGCAGGCCCCAGGCGATGAGCAGGAGGCCTGTGTTGGTGATGTTGCTGCAGCCGCCCAGCTCGAGCACCTCGAGGCCCTTGAGGTACTGGGCGATGCGGCCCAGGCTGCTGTCCGTGATCTGCTTGCAGAGGCTGAGGTTGAGCGAGCGCAGGGAGCCGATCTCGGCCACGAAGGCGTGGCCCAGCCCGTTGTCCGTGAGGTTGTAGCAGCCGCTCCGGGT
>NW_010578559.1:515997-531506 GCF_000705375.1 Tinamus guttatus | reverse complement strand
CTCCCCGTAGCGCGGCCCCAGGGTGCCGGAGGGGCCGTTCAGGGAGCCGGGCCTGCGGGCGGCCTGTTCTAGGGACGGAGGCGGAGGGCGGCTAACGGTCCCTTCGAGCTGGCGCCGCAGGGAGTTTTCAAGCGCATGAGCGAGGCAGTTCCTGGCAGTTTTTTGGGGAAAAGAGTGTGTGAAACATGCGTAGTCTCGCACACTGGTAGCCGTATGTGCTTCGACAGTGGGCGCTTGCCGCGCGGGTGTTAAGAATGGGTTAAGTCCCACCGCAGACCAGGTAGGGCTTTTGGAAGCAGTTTCAGATGAGCTGTGCTGCACTGTGGGGCCAAGGAGCTGTGAGGGAGGGGAAATAAAAGTTCACGTTTGTTCATCGTGGCAGGCCATGTTTTTAATGGTGTTTGGAGTACTAAAATACTACTAAAACCAGCAGAGTTACTGATGTGTTTGCTGTACTAAAACTTACAGCAACCCAAAGGAATAGCCTCTATTTTAATCATCATCTAAATTTATACACTGTAGAATGCCCCTGACTCCATCTTCACGTGCAGATTCCATATTAGCAGTCTCCGTTGAGCACTTAGATGTTAAATACTTAGTTTTCACACACACCCTTTTTTATGTTTTGTTTTGTTTTGCTTTAAGTCAAAGGCAAGGAGAGCGGAACGACGCTTCAGCCCTGATCCTGCAGAGAGATCCCAGCGCGTATAAGCATCGCTGTTGACATTGGACTGTGGTTTGGCAACACAGAAAACTCAGCAATAGGCCTCCCGATGCTGCCTCAAAAATGCCGTGGCCATGCGAGGCTGGCCTGGTACTCATTCACTGTGCCCGGTCAACTCAATTCAAGAAGTTTTTGACAGGTTAACTTGTGGCTAGCAGGCTCTCTGCTGGGTCACATATCGCTGTGTGCATCTCTAGCCAAATCAGGCATGGTCTGCACCCCTGCAGTAGGCATGATGCCAGCGTGAAATTGGCGCTGGCTCCGTGTTGTGTGCTCTGGCGCATGCGGGGGCAGCATCGTGTGCCTTGGCCTGAGCCCCACCAAATTGGCGCTCCTGGGTGATCCCGCAATGTGCAGTTCTGGCTTATGTGATCGCAGAGCCTCACACAGATGCTGGAGCAGGTGTCACCCGGCGCTGGTTACCTGCCCAGCGTCATTTTCACCTTCATTCATTTATTTATTTGTTTTTCCCATACCATCAGATGAATGTGAAAACGGTTAGGGGAGTCCTTGTGTCCTGAGACCAGCAGAGTAGCTCTTCGACACAAGATGAACATGTACATGAGGTCGGGAGCAGGGGAGAGGGACGGCGCGCGCGGGGTTTCGCAGCCGCCCTTGCCAGAGCTGTGGAAGGCCTTGGGGCTGCTCGCGAGAAGCTCCAGTGCAGCAGACATGAGGCAGCAAGCGAAGGCAGCGTGGTGCCAAGGTGGTGCTGGCGTATCTTAGCGATTGCTGCATTACTCATAACTGGCAAAGCTACAAGCGAGTTACACAAGTCACTCTCAAAGAGTGCTAATGAAGGCTTTTACCGTATTATCCTGCGTTTGGTTACGGAAACTTGCCATGGAAATAATTCCATAATTCCTGTTTTTAAGCCTTCTACCTTGAAGTCACCGTTGAGGGGAAGGAGAAAAGGCACCCTCTTTAAGGCATAGGCACGCACTTTAAGTATTTTTTTTTTTCTTTCTGTCTTAGCATGCTGTGTGTTTAGCACTTGTGTGTAACTGGCAAAGGCTAGAAATAAATGATGCACTTTTTTGGAGGCCCTGAAACCTCCTTTCTCACAGGTTATGTTTTGAGGGTCCATCTGTGCTTCATTTGAACTAGTAGGATTTAGATGTTACAGGGAGTATCCTGATCCTGGAATTTGGACTCATAATCCTAATCTACTGTGTTTGAGCAGGGGGAAACAGTATTTTTGTAGTAGGTTTTTAATTGTCTTCTTTATCTACATGATAAGTGTTTGGAAACTGAGGTTTAGAAAATAAAAGTGCATGGAGAAGAGCAGTTTATCTCTTGGTTGCTCAGTTGATTTTACATTTCCAGGAGTAAAGAAATATGTGCCGTGTTTATCGTGATCTCATATGGTATAAATAGGAGGTGGTAATCACCATGTGATAAACTGCATTTTATTAAAAATCTCTGACTGCCTCATATGCACTCTGACCGCTAATCTATCCCCCTGGAACGATTTCCAGCATTCCAGCCCCTTGAACAGCTCCGAGCAGCCGCTTTCTCTTTCTGAAAGCACTTGCCAGATAAATGTTTCATTCCTTTTTTTCCCCCTTTTTCCCCAATTACACCGGTGTTGGGCGGGGGCTGGACAGTTTTGCTTGGCAGGGGTTCAGGAGGATCTGCATAACTCACTTGCGGTGTCTGCGCCGCGCCGTTGTCTCCCCTGTACCTCGTGTTGTGCGTGCGGGCATCGTGTCCACCGGCGCTTTCTGCAGTCTTTCATCTCATTCTTGCTCTCTTTTCTCCTTTTGCTTCTTAGTTTGTAGGATAACATTTCTATCCCCTCACCCCACCCTTTTTCCAGGCCTGTTTTAAATTAACCATTTAAGAGATAAATACAGATTCCTTCCCTACCATTCCTTTCCTTTGCCACTCTGCTCCATGTGCTTTCTGTGTTTTTAAAGCTTCAGCCGCAGAGGGGAAGATTGCTGGATTTATCCACAGGAATCTACTTGGCATTTGGCTTTTTCTCACTCGCAGGCAATCCCGCTGATTGCAGGACAGCAATGACACCAAACCACTTAAACAATAAAGCCAGTGGTCTTCAAACACTTCCCTCCCTTTTGATCCATTCAACCTTAAATTGGTTCCTAAAGCCATATATCCCCCCACCTTGCCCAGCTGACCTTACTGCTTCCCCGGAGCTGGCGGTCTCCTGCCTTCCCCTGTGCCCTGCGGCCGCTGCTGCCTCCGGGGCTGTGCCACTTCCCAGCGCCCGCCTGGCAGACCAGGCAGCGTCTCCCACCGGAGCGGGAAGGACAGTGTGGATCAGCCGCACGCGCAGCTTGGATCTGAATCCTTCCGCTCCGTATGGCCGAGCTTGCTAGAGGGGTATTGGGGAGCTAGGAGCCCACGGGAGTCCTCAGTCAAGCTGGGAGCATTGGAGATGGAGGCTTTTGTTTAAAAGTCGTGTTTTCGGACCACATAGCGTGAAGAAAATGCAGCTAGCAAGTTTAACATGTTCCTCTTGCCTTGCCGGCCTCTGTAAAAGGGGGAAACAATGTTTTTATTGTACTTTATGTTGCAGGTACTGTGACCTTAATAAGGTGAAGTGCTACCCATGTTTGTATTTTAGGATTGGGCAGGTCCATCTGGACAAAGCAATTCTGATCTGCCATTTATTTCCTGGTGTCAGGGTGGCAGGGATGTTTTCATTCAAAATACAATTATACCGATAATATTTAGGCAGGTGCTGGGGCAGAATTCAGAGCTGATGTCTCAGTGTAAACACTGCCTAAAAATTTGAGCCCATGTGTTTTTTTTTTTTTTTTTTAATTCGGATTTTGATTTTACGTGTCAGTCAATAGCTGGCAAGAATATAAGTGTTTATATGAGAAAGAATGGTCAGAGGGTGTAAAACATGGGATTTCTAGTTAATATTTCCAGTTTTGCCATTAACTTGTTCAGTGACCATTGCTGCTGTAATAGATTGAACCATCTGTAGATGAAAGGATGTGTGAAGAATCAAAATACCGTATTATGGTATTGGCTCTTGGACTCGAAGTCGTGTACCTGTCACGCACAGCTCATCTGCTCGTGTGTGACGGGGCCGTCTGGTGGTTAGACAGTGACCCGGGCCGGTGACTACAGTGTTGCGTCCTTCCGAGCTTGTGTGGAGTTTTGTGCACGATGGTTACGAATGGAAGTGTTCTGGGAGTGCAGAAAGTAAAACCCCAATCCCTGGTGTTTGCAGTTCGTCGCATTGAGCGCTGCTCTGAGTGTTGAGCCTCGGTTTTTTGCAGTGCCAGAGAAGATGGGGATGTCAAAAAGGATCTGATGTAATCATTATTGAAAGCAGAGTGGTACAAAAACAAAGAGACCTTTCAGGCAGTAATGGCTTTCGTAAGCTTTGCCTGGGGATTGAACTCTAAGACCTCTACAACTTGAGCAAAAAGGGGTAGTTCTTGTGGCCACAGCCCATACACACCTGCCTCACACTCTGGGTAGTACCTGCTACAGAAGCACCGTTGTGAAATGTCTCTCCACAACAGTTGTTGTGTCCAAAATCCAGCAGTGCAGCCCCAACTCCGCTGACATCCAGCACACACAGCCTGGGCAGGGATATGTTCTCCCAAAGCAGCTGGCTTTGGGCTGCGATCGGAGAAGGGTGGGAACATGGAAGTGGGTGTGACTTCCCCTCTGTCAGAAGGTTTGTGTGTGGACAAGGGGTTATTTGGTTATCAGGGAAGCTTGCAGCTTAGTTATCTCTCTCAGAAACTCCCAGGAAGGGGGAGGCATTGATACCTGCGCTTGTTCTTTCCAGCCAAGTCTGGCCTGGGGCAAGTGGCAACAGGGTCCCGGGAGGGATGGTTTATATATTCTTGCAATACCACAAGTTAGATGTAGCCCGACAAGCAGGTAAGCCTGGGGAGGGAAGGGCCAGCAGTAGCCGTCCAGTTCTTGAAACACAGCACGTTTTTATCCAAGGATTACAGGAGTGTTAATTTTAACTATTAACTCCTCCTCCTCTGGACCAGAGCCACCAGCTCGTTTTCAGGTAGTAAATAGCATTTCAAAATTGGCAGTTCACTAGAGTTGGACAACGTTATGTCACCTGCCATGCAAATATTGGCTCCAGACTAAGTTCTTAGAGGAAAAATGAAAAGTGGGGCAGTACTGTTCTGGAAACAAGCTGTGACAGTCCAAGTGGGAGCCCAGCATGAAAGAATGCAAGCTGCAGGTAAGAGCTATAAAATGAAATTTTGTATGGAATGCAGGTTAAAAATACAAAATACAATTTTATACAGAATGTATGGTTTGCATTAGTTCTGTCGAAAGGAAGGTTAGTTTAACATCTTCTTTCTAAAAGTAACAGTGGGGAAACTTCTGGTGCTGACTTTGCCTGATTCTGAGCAATTTTCTGCTGCAGTTCCAGAGCACAGAGAGATGCGGTGGCAGAGGGAGGTGACTTTCAGAAGGTCCGTTTGTCCTTGCTTCCATTCTTTGGTACATTTTGACACCCTAAAACCTCATTCAAACTGCTGGATTTCCCACAGCAGACTATCTGCCTGCGCCCAAGGAAGATCTTGAAAATCCTCCCTGAAAATGTGGAGGTGAAGTTAAGGGGAGACACAAACAGGGTGGGGGGAAAGTTTAGGGTTCACAGTGTTAGAGGTAAAAAAAATAAATGGATATAAACCGATGGATGTTCCATACTAGTTCTTCTTTCAATTTATTTCTGTATCATTTTGAAAAGCAAATTAATCCTTTGCCTGTGGAATATTAATTCCATATAGATTTATTTTTATGTGACTAGGCCTTGTCATGTCCAAGGAGAACACAACTTTCCTTAATCCACATGGTTCCTATTTTTTAAAATGTATATGCACATGAAAATTTGAGCTAGGAATATTGCTTTTAGACCTTTCTTTCCAGCATACAAGCTGACAGACTAAAGTATGTGGAAAAGGAGCTTGCTTTCCACTACTTTACCCAAATTCTACTGTTTTCTTAGTTTTGGTGGTAGTGTTGTTTTACCCTTTCTGTCAGCAAACCTAGTCTGTATTCTTTCTGTTCTTTTTGGAACAGTGAATCCTTTAGTGTGAAGATTATTCCTTAGTGCCTTGGAGGAGGAAATACAAAAAAAAAAATCTCTAGATATACTGGAACCTGTGAAAATATTTATAGAATGGCAGTGGTTGCCAGGACGTGGGAAGTAACAGGTAACTAAATAATATTCCTTGGCTTATCTGTAGCACCTTTCATTTGGTAGAGCCAAGCTCTGGGTAATCATTTAGTACCTAAAGCTTCACAATGTTTCTGGTTGCTTAGCAAGTTTTAACCCCACTATTTCCGTGGTAAAACTGAGGCCCAAAACGTTGCTTCTGCGGGGATAGGAATTTGTTACCTGCAGCTCAACTTCATTTGAACTGCTGGATGTTTGAGCTCACGCTGTCTCATGCTGGATGCCCAGAAATGCGGCATGAAATGAGTTTCTGGAAGCCGAGGCCTGGGTCACTTTCCGGAGTCACATGCTGAGCTCCTCGCAGCGCCAGGAGTCCAGCCCAGCGCTCCTGGCTCCCTACCCGGCGCCTGCGCGGCCGGGCCAATCCAGAGCTCGGCTTCAATGGATCCTAGAGAGCACTGGCGTTTTAGCAAGTCAGCTGGCAACTTAGCCATGTTTTGTTTTGAATGGTTCACATTCTTACATCTGATTCCCACACTGAAAATTTCCAGCTTCCTCTTTTCCCCTAGTTGTCCCAGCAAGACGCACTGAATATGCAGATGTGATGGCACACACACGCACACGTGCTTTTCCTGAAGCAACTCCTCAGCGTTTGTTCTGCATGTTTGTTTTACTGCAGTTTCTCTAATCCCCAAAGTAACATTAAACAGATTTTTTTGTTTAACCTTTGTATGAAACCCTCTCCCTTTTTAATTTTTTTTTAGTAACGATTTGTGGTTTTAGCTACATTTCGTTAGATTCCCTTGTGCGTGGAGGAGACACTGCATAAATGAAAACTTATTATAATTATTACACTCCGTGCACAAATTTCTTTTCAGACCTCTCCCATACATACTTTCCCTTGGACATATTTTTGAACGTGCACGTTCACATAATGATAAATAACTCTCCTTTCACTGTAGGAGTGTGCAGCAGTATGAAGGCCACTCACCCGAAGCCTTGGGACTACATTTCAAAGGAGACTTTGGGAAAATAGGGCTGAGTTTGACCAAGAGCAGGAGTAGGAGTTAGAAGTCGTGGTAGCCCATGTTTACTGATGAATTTCTCAGTACAGAAAGAGGCCTGGGCTTGATCAAAGCCCTACACTCCGTCAGTGTGAGTGAAAGGAAGACAATCAAAAAGCTGCCTTCTTAAACAAGTGAGGAAGTTGTTTTGCTGTAGCAAAGCAATCTTTATCAGGATTTCTTGCTTTCCCTGCCGTATAGAGGTTCGGGCAATTCCTGCGCTGCTCCCACACGCTGCCCAGGGCAGCTGCCGGTGCCCGGCTCCCCGTGCGGGCGCCGCGAGCCCTCGCTTGAGGCTGGCCCTCCTTGCCCTGCTGCGAACACCCTGTTTGTGCAGGACGCACACGGGTAGCTCTGCGGGAGCGCGGCTTTTGGCCGGAAGAGCCAACGTTGCATTCCAGAGGAACAGCCGTTCCACGTACAGAAACTCCCGCGTCCTTCCTCGTCAAGATATTCCATAACGGATTGCTTAGGGAGACTATAGACATTCAAAATAACAATAAAAAAAGAAAATCTGCAGTACTGTAAATGTTCTTTTGGATGGTCGCTTAAAGGAGATCATTTTGCTTTCCTCTATTTGAGTGGCAACCGGAAGATCTAAACCCATTTAATTTCCCCCACTGGTTAGATATTTTCCAACTAGCTTTAAAGAAAGAAAAAACACCTCTCTTTATTCGGAAAAAAAAAAAAAAGGCTCTGTCTGCTATACATTATTCTCTTTTGTTTGGTAAATTCTGCCTGAGGTTTCACTGTGAATATGGAGCTAATAATAATTGTATTTACATGGTCTCACCGAAGGATATTTAAGTGCATCAGAGCCTGCAATGTGTCACAGCATTCACCAGCACTACCACAATACTGAGCCTTGGCGGGTGAGGAAACTAAAGCTCAGGGTCTCGGGTAGTGGCCACGAAAATCAGGTCCCGACCCAGGCCCGCAGTCACAATCTGCAGGCTCTTTTATGAAGCTTGCAGAACAACCCAAGCAGGGTATCCTCGTCTGGCTCGGTTGTGCCTGCTGCAGGAGTGGTGAATTTTAGGGACTTTGGCTTTTGTTAGCTGGGCTGGCAGAAGAAAAGATGGATTCTGTTCTAGTGTCTGTACCACCGGCAAAAATGTCACGTTACAGTTTGCATTGAGAGAAGCACGAATTAAAATCCTGGTTTTTGGAAAGCTTTGGCAGTTAAAATATATATACGGTAGGCCTTGAAAACTGAGCTGAATTCAATGTCATTGAGAAGGAATGAATTTGAGTAAAGTGCTCTGCAGTTTTAGATGCTTCTCCAGTTCTTTTTTTTTTTTCCTTTTCCTTTCTTGTTGTTCAGGGAAGGATTTACAAAGCAGAAAATTCTAGCTGCTACACTTCAAACTTAAAGTAGTTAATTCTACAGAGAAGTGTCTTTCAAATCAGTGCTTCGTTGGATTTTTTTTTTTAATTTAGATATTTTAGATTGGTTTGCATTACTGGGTTCTTGCATTTCAGCTTGGCAGCAATACTGGTTCAAGCAGTTCCTGTCCAAGAAGCAGATTTTCCCCCTCCCCTGGTGCACTCAGCTGTGCCCTCAGCCTGTGGCAATGTGCTGGGAACTCAGGCAGGCAACTCATCCGCAATCGAAAATCCTCCATGGAATACAGTTTTCCTTGAAGTGCCGGCACGGCTCCATCTGGCCACGTGGTCCTGCGCTGCTTGGCCACATTTCTGATTCCCACGTGGACCAGCCCAGGGAGTTAAATAAGTCAAAAGCAGACACTTTTTTTTTTTTTTTTTGTAAGTTTAATGCTGAATGTTTTTAACTCCCTGCCCTTGCTCACAGTGGGACAGATGGAAAAAAATCAGGAGCAGCAGCACAGGGAGGAGATAGTCTGAGGGAGACAGTGGCCTGGGACTGCAGTGGGGCCAGGTTAGGCTCTGCTTGGCTTTTTGTGGGGCTGCAGCCCGAGAGAGCAGCCTGGGATGAGCTCCGGCGGGTGGGAGACGTGGATGTTTAGTGCCCCCGTCCTGCCGCCAGCACAGCTGGGCTGTGGGGCTGCGGCCCCAGTCCCGGCACGCCGGCTGCGAGCTGGCCCTGGGTGATTCCCGACTGGAAAGGAGAGAGAGAGGCGCAGCTTTCTGAGCAGCGAGATTCCAGGCAGAGCAGGGACCCCGCGTAAACCAAACAGCTCTCAAGATGCTCGGTAAGTTTATATATGGGGTCCTGCGATGTGTCACTGAAAACAGACATGGCTCCTTGGTCCTCGTGTTAGACCGCATCTATTTAAAATATATATATGTGTGTGTGTGTGTGTGTGTGTAATATGTAGTGGTTTAACTGAACAGTTTCGTTAAATGACTGAAGATCTTAATTATGAAGGCCTTGCTTTCAGTTTAAATGGTAACCTACACAAAAATCAACATTGAAATAACTCTTCCAGATTCAATTTGCATGAAGGAACATTTTGCTGAAAAATTTGTATCTAGACACTCTTTGTTTAAGAAGACCAGAATGTTAGAGTAGGTTTTGCAAAAAAGATCTTGTATAACTTGCTTCTGTTGTGAAATTAGACCTGCACATATGTGATTGGCACTGAAATAAAGGTGAGATATAAAATGATCTTTTTTTGGTACCAATGCAGTCTATTCCTAAAACAGTTTGAACAGATTTAGCTTAAGTCTGTTGCATCCAAAATTGACAGGATATTCCCAAAATGACTGGAAGTGACCATATGAAAGATAAGTTTTGAAACTGATAGATAAATTAATGTAATTCTCTGTTTATGGAGAGAGGACTTTTAATACTCAAAATATATTAAGCATGCTTGGAAAATATTCTCTCTTCCTTTGCTTTGGAAACTGTGATAAGTACGTAAATGATGCTGCTCACTGGTGCATTATTCCCACATGCCAGTGTTTTGTCACTTGTGGCTTTGAATGCTCTGTATTTGAGCAGGAACAATGTTTAGTGGATGGAAGAAGTATTTGGGGCCCAGAATAATGGAAACAGAAAGCAAAGGTCAATATTGCCCTGCTTCTGGCAACGGGTGGATGTGTGTGTTCTTCTCAGCACCTGGTTTATTGCACGAGGCACCGGAGGTAAATCTGAACCTGTTACCTACCCTTTCAGCACCTCATTTTCCCTATCTATAGTCTAAGGGAAAATAGTACCTGTTAGGGTTGAGGGCTTGCTTTATGGGTTCGCTCTATGTGCTCGCTTTGCAGTCCTTTAGTGGGAGTAGAGCTTACTGTTGGTATTATTTTCATTAGACTGTAAGATGGAAGATCAGATATAAGATTAGATGTAAGAACATCTTGCAGATGCTTAGCTGGAAAGAGAGAGAAAGTAAATTCAATCTGAATGTATTCCATGACTATCTATTTCCATTGGAAATTTATGTCTGTATTCCTACCTCAAGATTTGCTCATTCTGCTTTTAAAAAAGAAGCCACCAGGAGACTACTGAGGCAAGTCACCTGACCCTGATCCTCGTGGCTTACACTGAGCTGTTGGATGTCCGAAACAGAGAAGTAGCTGTGCACCTCCTGGGTCATGGGTACCTGTGGAAGTTAGGAGCCAGCGCAGCAGCAGCCGAGCTCCATTTAAATATTAGATTGTCTCTGCTAGTTAGTCAAGTCTGAAATGGGGTATGAAGCAAAAGTCAAACACACTAAGTGAGGCCCAGGCCTGTAGCCGCAAGGACATAAATCCTCTCAGTGTGGGGTGGCTCCGGTGGGCTTGGAAGGGCTAAGCGCCACTTTGGGGAGGAGGAAGGGTGTGCTGCGCCTTGCGAGATCGGGGTAAGGAGAGGCTACTTATAACCACCCAGCTGTTCCCTTCCTCTGCAGAGAAGGTGCTTTGACTTGGGCTGTCTCCACTGCCTCGCTGCTCACGCTGCCGAGGAACTTTGTCCCATTATCCTGCTAATCTTAGCGGAGGCCGACGCGTGTACTCATAAGGGCCGTAATCCGGGTGCAGGGTTCCCTGCTGTCGCCCTCCCCGCACTGCTCCGTGGCACGGGCGCTATCGCAGCCTGGCGCCGCCCCTGGCAAACACGCACGCGACGGATGTAATTTCTTCTGCTTGTCCATGTAAATAAATTACACTAAGACGCTTTTCAGTTTGTGATTAACGATAATCTGCCACAGCTCTACAAATGCTGGAAGACTGTCAGTCACAGAAATGCCAAGTGCAAAATTTGGGCCAAACATGTCCCATCCCTCTCATGTAACTCCCAATGCAAGTTATTTGAACTAATATGCAAAAACGGTGTAGCAAACTAACCGTGTAGAGGGCAAATAGATAGCCTGGGGTCTATCTCTGGGTATACTGTGAGTATGGGTGTTTCCCAAGGTACCTGCTAGGATAGTTCTATGGGGCTTCCCTGTCTTAAGCTACAGGGTGCATAACCAGGAAAAGTCTTTTCAGGTCACTTCTTTTTCTGCCCCCTACTGTGAAGCTCAAAACTGAGGGGACATGGGCAAATTTCTGAGCCTCTTTGGGCTGCAATGCTGGTACTTTACCAGCCAAAAGAGATGTGACTGTCCTCAGCCACAGGGTGTGACAGAAGCGTGAAACTGCTTTTGTTTCAGCACTGCAGAAGCTGCGTGTGCTCTACAGGTCACTGCTGAGGCTTTTTCTTTGGAACATCTGGTCTCTGCTAACCGTGTTGGTTAGACACGGGGATCCCATCTACTGTAAGGGTGCATCTACCACTGTATCGCCTGGAGAGGAAGGTGGGGTAATGCCAGTATTACCTAGAGTTTTCTCCTTTTTTTTTTCTAGCAGGTGAGATGGTCTTCCTGCAGGTGAACTCACTGCCTGGCATGTGAAAAATTGTGGGATGAACGACAAGGATTGTAAGGTCTTTTGCTAGTGAGAAGCTGGCGTATTCATAGAAACACTATACTTCTAACTGTTCTAGTTTTGAGTGGTAACAATGATTTAATACGTGGCCTGTACTTCTGTTTTTAATACTTGTTCTTTTCTTACTACTTCCCTCCATCCTTGTTCGCCTTGGTTAGACACTTCAGAGGTGGCTGTCACCAGGTCTGCTGAGACTGGCAGGTCTATCTTGGCATTTGTTGCACAACATGCTCTGGTGACAGGGAGACCCAGCGTCACTGGTCAGGGCAGTCATGGAAAAATGAAGGAGCAAGGTAGTGGTGAAAGGAAGTCTGGATCTGTCAGCACAGGTGACAGATGATGAGATGCAGAGAAAGGTAGTAGCACATGAACACCTCAGAAGATAAAACTGAGGGCTTAAGTACAACAGAAACAGACAGGACGTGAGTGGGAATAACCTACCTTTACAGTGGAGGCAGACAGGCAGTGTGGAAGAACTAAACAAGGCAGTGCCATGGCAAGAACAGAGACAGGAGCAAAGCACCACCGTGCTGGGATGCTCTGGGGAGGTTTCATTGCACCATCAGTAGCACCTCAGCTAGGTCCGGACCTGCAGAGGTGACTCCTGCTGCTGCTTTACCAGTCGTCATGCTAGAGATAGCAGCACATTGCAGCTGGGAAGTCGGACACCAGTGCAACAACATGGTGCTACACTCCCAGCAGAGGAACAGGACATGAAGAGTGCGGTCCAAAACAAGCCAGGGGGGTAAAACATTACTGAGGATTCTGGATGGAGGCTGCAATTTAGCTTCAAGGAACTTTTTTCTAAGCTACACTCCCTCTAAAACTAGTTCATCCGAATGGGTGGATATGCTACTTTAATGAGACTCCTGAAACCTTAGTAAGAACTGTGGTTAAAACCAAGATCAGCTGCCAGAGCCACAAGTGTATGGTAGGGTTTTATGGGGCACCTTTCAGTAGAATCTGAGTCCACTGCGCCGAAGCCAAGGGTTTCCCTTCCATGCAGCAAACGTAAACCTGGCTTTCCACATCAGGGATCACTAGGATCCTACTGGCTCCTTAAGCAGGAGAGACTCTACTTTGTGAGTAAGTATTTTCCCCTGTTAAGTGGCTTATGTCACTCCCAAGGTAGAAAGAGAGAGAAAGCAATAAATGTTTTGGGATGCACTGGACATGGTGAGGCCCCAGAAATGGGCTGTGAACCACAGACAATCTGTGAGAATGAACAGGAACTTGAAAGAGACTCTGGACCGTAACAGGAAGGATGTACGTCCAGCCCTGCCCAGTCTGGGAGAGACAAGATGCAGAAATTATTATCATTTAAGTTGCAGTGGAGGCTTATGTTTTTTTTTCACCACCTTTTATAGCACTCGATAAAATCTGTCACATTTGGAGACATCCCTATATATATATAGGTATATATACCTATACATATACCTATATATAGACAGAATGTGATATATATATCAGTAATAGGACAAGAGACTTGCATGGGTGACTCTTTTCTAAGTTGTTGGGCTTCAGCTTTTTCACAGTTTGCCAGACTTTTGCAGAAGATCTCATGGTCGTGGCCTCCCCTTCTTTCTTGAAGTCTCGCAACTTCCCTCCAGCAAACGCAGCAGTGACAGGATGAGGAAAGTGGCGATAGCTCCCCAGCTGCTTCAGCGTGACTTTCAAAACTTGATGTGTAAATTAGTGCTTCATGCACATTTGTCACCTCTGAAAACTGAACAAAGGAGAATGCAGGTACTAATTTTAGGCAGCCAGGCAACACAGTAGACAGTTGCCTAGGGCAGCAGACTTGTTGAGTGCAGCAAAATGCCAAGTTCTTACTAAGAAACACGCTTGCTGTTGCTGCTTCCTCTAGGAAGGTGTCACGTAAGTCGGTCTTGAAGAGCATTAGACCTTCACTCTGAGCTCTTTACCTTGGATTCTGAGGTCTTTACGCTACAATTCATGTAGCTTTTCAGGCGATAGCTCCGTTTTCCCCACGTGATCCTCAATGGTCTGGGTGCAAGGACCAGCTTTCTAGCTGCCTCGCAGCAGTGTTGATGCATGGCCATCATCTGAGTGGGCCATGCCTGTTTTGGACTTTTTCCTCATACTCCTTCCTCCTTCCTGCAGCCACTCACTCTGTTTGCTTTCCTGTTGGCTGTTTCCTTCAGACCATCAGCCACATCTTTTGCAGCTTTCAGTTTGGAAGACACTATGTGAGGCTAAATCCCTCTGACAAAACCTCACCCGCCATTACCGCTTTATCTGAAGTCATAAGCACAATCAGCGAAGGAATTATCTACGAGGCCTTATAAAGGACTCACTTCCACAGTTCACACCTGAGCAGCAGTCACTGTCTTCGGCAGCAGAATTTAGCTAGAATTCAGAGTTTCAGGCATTTCCCTTGGAAGCATTTCCTTTAGCCTTTGGCTGAAATACTGGGCTGGCTGGTTAAGTCCTCTTATCCAATATGGCATTTTTTATGTCCCATGGCTCAAAATAAGATGAGAAGATCAGACTTGTGCTTACAAGCTATCAGGCTGCCACCAGCAGTATTCACAACATTTTGTTGTTGTTAATCATCAGCAGCATTCAAATATTAATAATTAAAGAGGCATTTAATTAACATGGTGTGTTTCTCAGAGCAAGTTTCACGTGAGCATCTCGCAGGCTTTGAGGCCGTAAAGGTTTTAGGTTGCACGTCACCGCAGTGCCAAAGCTCGACGGCCAGCGCCGTCCAGCCCAGCGCGGATGTCGGGACATCGGCATCGCCCGTATTTGTGAACGTGTTTATCTCGGCTACGGCGTCTTGCATACCCGCCTTGGAGGGTCACAGGGACGGCTCGCCACTGGGTTCTCCTTGCTCGGAGCCCGTGAGGAGACTTCATTAGGGCGAAGCTTATGGATACACCTTTCCCATCATGTCATTTATTTACATGGTACATACCTCAGGCATGCATGCGAAACAGCGAGGGGAGGTTTTTTCTTTTTTTTTTTTTTTCCCTTAATTCTTCTTCCTTCTGGCTGTGTTGAAATGGAAAGGTGGGATGTTCTCTCCTCTGCCAGTGAAAAGATTTTCGGTATCTGCCTTGGAAATTGTGTAGGTGACATCACACCGTGTCTGTGCAGACTCATTGTTTGTCATGGAAAAGCCACTCATCCGTACACTGCTTCCTTCCTCCCCAGACGCCGAGAGATAAACTTTCCATTCTGCCCATTCCCTATAGAAACCAACCCAAAACATGCATGCGTGGCTACACACACAGAGCCCCGGCCAGCCCGCCGTCACGCTCGCGGGCACGGGCCACGCGGCAGGGAGGATAGAGGAGATGTGAATAGGGTCACCCTGTTTTCTTCAGACGCGGACCCCGCTGTGCCTGCGCAGTAAAACTCCCCTCCCGCCGAGGCTGTGGGTCACACAAGGCCTTTTTGTCCCGGGGCTAATGCTGCCGCTCAGAGCTGCACATCTGTGTGCCAGGTGAGGCAGGGCCACCAGCTGCAGGTACTGCACATCTGGATGGGGCAGGAAGCGAAGCTTGGTACAAACAAACACAGCAATTTCACCATGGTGGACGCAAGGAATTCAATAAAAAATACACCGCAGCGCTCCGAGCTGCCGAGGCCGGTGATTAACGTCTCCGATGCCGCTTAGGAGGCAACGTGAGGAGCCAGACACTGTTGCGTGCGCCCTGTCACAGCTCGGCGGCCGCTGGAGGGGACCCGCACGCGCGGCCGTCGCGCGGCCTCGCTC
>NW_010578559.1:491358-509583 GCF_000705375.1 Tinamus guttatus | reverse complement strand
TCTCTAGTAGAAGTGCAAATGGAAAGTCTTTTCATTTATTATTGTCTACATGGGAAAGTTTTACTCGTTCCAGCACTGCAGTTCTGTAGGTGTTGGAAGAGCCTCTGTCTTGATGTTTTAGTATAAAAATGGTTTCCTTTAGTCTATCTCAATCCAATTACAAGCAGACCTTAATTAAACCAACATAAGGCAGATTTGTACTGAGACGTCCATAAGAAATGTTTCTCCTAATCAAAATAAAAACAGTTCTAGAGTGATAGCTGGTTAAACTGGGTCACTTCTCCTATACAGGCCTGACTTTGTACATTGTTCTCAATGGTTATTGGCAGATTTGGTGGACAAGGCAGCGTAACCTGCTTGAGTGATTCACAGAATCGCAGAATGGTTGAGGTTCCTCCAGGTTCAAATCAGAGCACACTACAAGGTTGACAGAGGCAGAAGTGGGAATGAGAGTGAACAATCCCCGGCCATGATGTTGCTATTTCTTGGGGCAAAGGACAGGAGCTTCCAGGAATCTTCAATGTGCAAACGTGAAAGTAATATTAATCCCTGAAGAGCAGCACCTGTACAGTCCTAAAGCACATGTGGTTCACAAGAATATTCCTCCAGGCCATAGCAGGAATTTCAGCCCCTTCTTTGGTATGACAGAGAGTATTCGGATTTGATCCTGGGTTCGCAGAAACTGCCAGGACTGAACAGTCAGTTGCCTGGAGCCATTCATAAGAAATGGAAAGCAAAAGGGAACGCAGGCCTGTGCAGTTCCCCCTCCCCTTTGCCCAAACTGTGGTTCCCTTAAACTCGATGGCCCTTTCTCCCGGTTGATTACGTGAGCCTGCTCCGCTCACGCGTTCCCCACTGCTCGGGCTCAGCGCGGCCGCTCCCTCGCGCCCGTTGCGTCGGCCGCTCCCTCGCGCGCCGCTAACTTGCTCTTGGTGTGTGTGTGTGCCGCAGGGAGCCGCGAGACCGCCTTCACGTACGCCGTGAGCGCCGCCGGCGTGGTGAACGCCATCAGCCGCGCGTGCCGCGAGGGAGAGCTCTCCAGCTGCGGCTGCAGCCGCACGGCCCGCCCCAAGGACTTGCCTCGCGACTGGCTCTGGGGCGGCTGCGGCGATAACGTGGAGTACGGCTATCGCTTCGCCAAGGAGTTCGTGGACGCCAAGGAGAGGGAGAAGAACTACGTGAGAGGGTCGGAGGAGCAGGCTCGCATGCTGATGAACTTGCAGAACAACGAGGCTGGTCGCAGGGTAAGAAAGAGGAATGCTGACCCCGCGCTGTTTCTCAGAGGCAGATTTTGAGCTCAGGATATAGTGGGCTAGCAAATTGCCTGGAGATTTGATAAGGGATAGCGCAACAGTGCCCCTGTAATGCCCTTGAAAGGGCATACAGTCACTTTGGGCCCATTCCTCTGATTATAGACGGTCTTATATTCTAGTCTGGCCATGGAGGGCAGCCATCAAGGTAAGGCCAGCGAGCTTATGGGCCGGTTGAAATGCTTCATGGCACACGTGCATGTGAGCCCTTACCAAATCAATCTGGTGCGGACGTGGCCCGCTTGCAAAGTTTATGTCTCCAAAACTGCTTCCCAGAGTCTCCAGAGTGACAAGGTGGTGGTGAACAGGACAGCCTGTCGGCTCGTGGAGTTCTTTTTTTCCTGGCGTTGTTCAGATTCTTGGGAATGAAAGGCCAAAACCAAACATAGAATCAGACTGTCTGGCTATCGCTGAAATTTACACCCGGCTCAGCTACCCTGGTTCTGGGCCAAATAATTTGCATTTAGGCAACAGACGTTTTCTGAAACGATACCGAGTTTTGATCTGCAGAAACCTAGAGATGGGGTATCCATCACTCTCCTTTGTAGTATGTTACCATCATTAATCACCCTCACTGCTGTAACATTGGGCCTCATTTATCATTTGGATTTATCTGGCATCAGCTTCCAGCTGGTTCTTTTTCTGACTTTTACAGCTAGATTGAAAAGCCCCACAGTAACCAGAATTTCCTATCCATGGAAGTATTTATATACTGCAATTTTTTCACCATTCTTTTTTTGACAACTAGATTGAGAACTTAAGTCTCTCTTGCTCTCAGACATTTTCTTCAGCCATCAAATCATATTTGTGTCACTTCAGTGTACCCTTCCCAGTTTTCCTGTATCCTTTAGGAAAGCAGATTCCACAGTTACCTGCAGGATCCTGATACTGGTCCCTCTGAAGCCATAAACATAGGTGAAGTTGTCCCCTTCGTATACATTCAGTGTGCATGTCTAATTCTCACTCCGTTCCTGTATCTGTGACTAGGCAACTTGGAAGGTGTTTGGCATCCTGACATGGCAGGACTGCTCAATTGGCATCTTTCCAAACGTAGAACAGAAGCACTTTACTGAACATTTTTCACTTTCTCTACAAGGTGTTCAAGAATTTTATTGTTGCTGCCTAGTAGTTTGCATTTCTAAGGTTTATTTTATTTCTAATGCTACAAAAAATCTTATTAAATTATCTTAGCCTTTCTTTTTGGTACATTCTTCACTAATATCCTTAGTATCCTTAATAGCCTTTCTAATTTTAACGTATAGTTTCAGCTTCGTTTTGCCACCAGAGAAGACTTTTTTTTTCTTTTTTTGTGTGTGTGAAATCAGTATATCTCAGGTGAAGCTTTGCAAATGCTTCATACTTTTTTTTTTTTTTTAAACTCAATAGGGGTAATTTTGCAGTTGGGTGGAAAATAGTGGGCTTGGCAGCTCTGGAACTCGGTGTTTTGGGTATGTTTTTTGTTTTCTTTTTTAATCTTGGGATGGCAAAGAAACTGAAGTTATAACGGTCCTTGCTTTGGAAGGGGCTTCGATTCCTCTGTGGAAGAGCAGCGTAAAAGTGAGGTTCTTCTCTGCAACACTTAGACTTAACATCATGTATGTCTGGAGTCATGAACTTGCATTACTACAAATGAATATTCTGCCTAAAACAGGGAGTGCATGGCTTATGAGACCTTTTAAAAACAAGTCCTGTTGCCTTGAAAGAAGCAGACCAAACAAATGGCCAGTAGGTTGAGAGGCTGGCTCGACTGTAATAACATCTGTATTAGAAGTTAAATAGGAAGGCACTAGCTTCTCAGCATGGGCAAAATGCCTCTGCCTTGCTACACCTGTCTTGTTTTAGGGGCAAGAATCTAACTGAGCTGTGACTTCAAATGATGATACAATTTTAGTCAGAAGAAAGTTCAGTCCCGTTCAGGAATACAGCTTAAAACAGTTATGTCTTACCTTTATGACAAGGTAGAAACTTGTTTAAACTCTCTATGGGCAGCTCTAGCTCACAGGCTTCCTTGGGCTCTGCAGACAAGACTCTCCAGGCTGCGTCTCCAGTGAGTGTAAGAAAAGACCTGCACGAAAGTTTTTCTTAGAGTCTAACAAGAGGTAATGTTATTTTAGGCTTGTTTTGGTAAATAGTTAGGGCTCTGTAAAATGTGGCCATAGAAAATAATCTTAGATTAAATGAACACAAATCATTTTAGATTAAATGAAATAGAAGTATAAACAGTTTTGTAATTAAGCTTGTGGTGTTCAAAGAACAGACTGATAAACTAAGGGAACCAGTTAGTAAACTCAGCTGTGGAGGAGGTCTGGAACTTTTTCAAGTCAAAGATGCTAAAGCCATTACAATTCTGCATGCCAAGCAAGAGGAAAAAGCTTGTAGGAAGAATCTCCAGACCTCACTGAATGAATAACTACCACAAAGAAGCTGTTAGGACTAGCCTGAGAGTCTACTAAGAATGCAAAAAAAAAAAAAAAAAAAAAGGACTTGATAGCAAATAAATAAAGAGAAGCACTGTCTTAGAGGTCAAGAAGTGTAAAGATGAAGTGAGAACAGTATAAAAAATCAAGTTGAGTCAAACCTTGCAAAGGTAAAACAGTGAAATGTTCTTATATGAAGCAAATAAGAAGATAACAGGAGAAAAGAGGCTGCTATGGGTTGGGGCTGAGTCTAAAGACAGCAGCTTTGGTCCCTAAGGTGAATACTTTACCTCAGGTTTCAAGTCAGAATGAAGGCATTGCTCACGGGGATGGATACTCTATGTCTGCTTCATTGGAGATGTCTTTTTCTGATCTCAAGATGCCTGCCTGAGGGAATAAGTGTTCACAGAGTGATTTTTTTATGTGCCCCTGGGATTGTGCTTTTCAGGGAAATCCAGGGAGGGCACCCAAGGGGTAGGAAAGGTCTAGGACAGTCAGTGGTGGCTGACTGGCACCTGTGGGAGTGAGGAAGGCATGAGGAGGCAGCGCTCGTGTTGGGTGAGGGAAGGGAGAGGAAATGGAGCAGAGCAGCAAGCACTGAAGCTCACAATTGGAAGATCTGGAGGTGGGGTGATGGATCAGGGGGGCAGAAGAAGAGGAGTTTAGGACTGAAGGATTCAGAGTGTAGGAAATGGGAGGCCAGTGGCAACAAGAGACTGGAAGAACAAAGGGTTCTGGAGTAAACAAGAATGGGTTTTGGGGTAGATTGGGAGGATGAGGATTTGGAGGTAGTGGGGAATGGAGGTACTGGACTCAAGAAAGGAGATGACCGTGAATGGATCGGGAGTGTGGGTCTGAGGTATCTTGGAGGTATCTGGTTGGTATGGTGTTTGGCCAATACAGGACAGCCTTTTCTCTTGGCTGTTGGAATTATAGGAGCAAAATTGAACATTACAGAGCGAGAAAAGCAGCAAATTTCCAGAAATGGAAACTACCACCACTAAGGTGGAAGCAAAACACAGCAAAGCTTCAAGTCCTGAAGTCATGGGGAGTATTCACGTTTCCTCCCAACACTCCGAAAGAGCTGGCAGCACAGGCAGCGTGACCATGGCAGCGTGCACAGGCGGGCTGGAGGGAAAAGGCAGCACAGAGGAAGTGGCAAAAAGAGGCATGATTCAACGTGTGTTTCTGAAGGGATGATCATACAAAGCTGACTCATGAGTTTTCTTTTAAGACATTACTAAAGGACAAAATAGATTTGATAGATCTCATCCATTTAAACTTGTGTAAGACATTTCTTGTCTTTTCCATGTGGGAAACAGTTAAATTGAGAAAGATAAGGAAAAGTACAGCAGTTATGAGATGGATGAGAAACTTTTCATGGGAAGATGTCAGCAAGTTGTGCGAAAGGGGTTGTTTTGATCTAGAGGGTGCTTAATTAGCAGAGTTCTTTAAGGACTGGCCTCAAGACCAACACTTAACGCTTTTGTTTATGAGCCTTGCCATAAATATTAGGAATGTGCTGATGAAATTTGCTGCTGATGCAAAGTGAGCAGGCGTCACAAACATAGAAGAGGTTCTGGATTTTGTCTGTCAGCTAATTTTGACTGTAGTAGTCAAGAAAAGGGCGACATTCAATAAAACAACATTAAGACCATCATTTGAGGTCTTGTACGGAAACCACTTTTAGGCATTAAGAAACCAGTAGAAAACAAAATCAAGTGCAGTCAGCTGCAGATGGCTGCAGATGTAATGCGGATGTGAAAGTGGCAAATATCCTAGGATGTGTTAAGGAAAGTATTTAAAGAGACACGGGAAATATTAATACTATTGTATTAAGCTTTGAAGTATTGTGTACTGTTATATTCCCAGCAGAATGACCTCTGCCTAGAAAAGCACTGTTACAGGTGATCCAAGGGGTAGGAATCTTCTCCTAGGAAAACACACTAGGATAGCTTGCTGTGTTTGGCCTAGCAAAGTGAAAGCTGAGAGAGGGTATGACTGATGTCTATGTTAGTGGGATGAATAGCAGGGAAGGAAAAGTACTTTTTAAGCAAAAGGCCAATTTGGCACAAGAGCAAATGGCTAAACTGAGTGAATACATTTAGCCTGGAAATTAGAAAAAAAAGATACTTTATCATTGGAATGGTGATGAGAATAATGGTGGCTAAAAACCTAATTGCTTTTAAAAGGCCACTCAATATTTTTAAGAAAAATATTATTTGAAGTGGTGCCCACAATAGCAGGAGATCGTACTTAATAATAACCCTGGAGGTTCCATCTAGTCCTGCCTTCCTAGATGTTAAGTTTTCCCTTCTGAGATTCTGCTTTGGGAAGTTGGAAGGTTCCTATGTAACACCATATTCCTGAAAGCTGGTTCTGAAAGAAAAGTGGAAAGCAGAGAGGAACTAGAGACACGGCAGCCCACACAGCCTGCCCCCTGGTTCCAAGCCAGCACTGTCTTCTGATTTCTAGGCAGATTTTTGCCATGTCTCCCCAGTTTCCTCTAGGTGAGGAAGCCTTCCTTCAAGCCTGAGGAGCTCTCATGGTGGGAGGGGAATTTGTCCACGTTCTCCATGAGGAACGGGAGCAGAACAAAGCTCTTTTAATCTTTGAGTCAGCCTGACCTTCCATTACCTCTTCACTCCGCTTCGGAGTCCTCCTCCTGGTAGTGGCTCTGGCTTTATGGCCTTTGTTTGTTTGCCTTTGGCTGTTATCTCAATATGCCCTTTCCTTCCATCTGTCTTTTCTTCCAATTGCTCTCCATTACCCTCTCAGATTTCCCGCCTCGTTCCTTATGTGTCGCCGTGTCTGGCAGCCCGTGGCAGTCGGTCCCTCCGCACTGTTCACCCAGTCAGCATATGGCAGGACTCCGTCACCAGTCACTCCGTCCGGGGCCAGAAGAGGCTGGAAGAGGGTCCGGCTAATTGACCACACAGGAATTCACTGATAATTCCCTTCTCGTTCCCATTCTTGTGAGGAAAGAGTTGGAAGAGAACTTGGGCTTATGGAAGAGGGCTCTAAGCTTTCCATTAGAGGTATTTTCAACCTGTTTAAGTGGCATGGCCATCGATCAGACCCTGCCTTCAGAACTACATGTGGGGTCTGTTATTCTTTACCTTGACCCCAGCTCAGTCAGAAAGGAATTCTCCAATTTCCTCTACTTTCTCCCCACCCGGGCAGCTCAGGGAGAGGAGCGGGAGAGCCGCTTTGAGAGCGGAGCTGCCGCAGCACCCACGGCGGTGCCGGGCCTACCTGCGATAAGTGGTAGCGCTCCCACCCCCGGCACGGCTCCTGCCCACGCGGGCCAGATGTTTTGAGCATCAGTTGCTTTAAGCCAAGTCAGAGTAAACTCAGTCCCCTGACACTAGCTGAGAGGGATTGAGTTGCAGTGTTTTTCTAAAGGAACAAAGCCTGGGATTAGGAAGAGCCATAATACTTTATAAAAACACATGCAAGGGCAAGGGAGGCATGAGTGGCCTGGGATTTGACAGAACCATAACCAAGGAGTGCTAACACAAGCGTCTAAGCAGCAGCGTGGCGAGGCTGTAGCGTGTGTCTGGGGCTTGGGACGTGCAGCCGTAGTTCAGTCTGGTGGCAGCGCAGCAGGGGTCACAAGGAACGGCGTGGCCGGTCCTCCGCAGGTAGCGCTCAGCCCGCGGCAGCGCTGCGCTGCGCTGCGAGGGGTGGCCGCGGTACCCAGCGCACAGGAGCAGAGCTGACGCTGCTCTGTTTCATGGACTCGGTGACTTTCTTGGGAGCCGGCTCGGCCTCCGCGTGGCTGAGCAGTTAAGCCACACGGAAGCTTCACTAGCTGTCAGAAGCACAAGCTGGTAACTATACCAGTATCCCTTTTTTTTTGTAAGGAAGATTCTGACCTCTCTCTGCTGGTTTAGGCCATCATTGTATGCAGACTGCTTTCTCTGCAGTATGTGAAATTGCCCTCATCACCTACCCCTTGGCAAGTAATTGCAGAGTTGGGAAACTATTCCATGCCAGTAAGCAAAGCAGAGAAGTAACCTCAGTGTCTGGCTGCTTTCTTGAGCATAAAACCTGGCTAGAAGACATATTTTGCCATCTCTCTCAGAACATCCTATTTTCTCCCCCATTCTATGATCTCCCACACCAGATACAGCTGGTGGTAATTTTGCAGCTGAAGCCAAATAGCTGTAATTGGCATGTGGGATCTGGCAGAGGCAGTGCCCTGCAAATGTGCAGGATGCAGCGCGGTTGTGCGAGAACAGATGTGAGCCTCATACTTAATGCATGAGAGTTCTGGAAGTAAAATACTGTAACACTTAGTAGCTCTGATTTAATGTGGATGCCAGCTCTTCACTTTGTAAACTTTATTAAGTTCCTGTTAGCGCTGACAGGATCTCACATAGTCTGCAATTTTGTACCTATATTTGAAATTAATGGAAAGAACAAACCCAACATGCATTTCAGTTTATTTTCATAGGTTTTGGGCTTTGTTATTCTAGAGTATTTTCTAATCTCTCTCTCCTGATAGCTGGGAGGGGAGTGGATGACCCTTGTTCTATATATCACTGACTTGCTCTTTCAAGGCCTAAATTTTCAGTATTATTTGTTAATTTTGGTTTCCAAACTTTCAGAATGCCACATTTTCAGACGCACAATTCATTTTTAGACCCCATGAACTTCTAAAAATGTAGTTTAAAGTATCTCAGAAAAGACAGCACTGAAAAAAATGCATTTGATTTTTAAAAAGTAGGCCTTTTCCATAGCTGCAGTAACTCTAGAGCAATGAGATATCTGGACGCAAGAGGGCGCACATTTGCAGTTTGGGCTTGCAAATTTGCTCTTCAAATGCTGAGACCGGTAACACATTGAGAAGATGTGAGCTGTTCTGTTTCAGTGTAAAGGTGTTAATCTTTCACACTGCTACTACCGTCTCTGCTTGTTCTTCTTTGGAAAACAGTGACTCCTCGGAAAGCTGTAGGTGAACAAGATCCATAGCAGAGACAGCAGGAAAGGGTGTGGATCCATGAATTTATTTCCAAAGGATACAGAAGTATTCTTAGAGCTGTAGCGTCATTTACTGCTTTAACTGATAGCAAACTATCAAGTTCCCAAGTGTTCTCTTTTAAGACCTTTGACAGGAAAGAGATACAATATGTGGTGGTGCATGAGGGTGGGAGCATTTCCAGAAGTGTCTCACAAGGTGAGGGCTCTTTTTCCTCATTGCTTCCCGTTCTTGACCCTGCCATCAGGTCAGAGATCTGCTGAAGGAAGAGGGGGAGGAGTGAGGAAGGCATGTTTAGAGGGAATGTGAGCAGCCTAGAAATACTCAGGAGACAAGGGAGCCGCAGTTGCCACGGGCGGAAGAGGAGATTTTTGCCTCTTATGAAGGAAGAAACAACAGAAAGTGGGAGATAATCAAAGCAGTTAGAAAAATGTGAAGAATTGATTGTAATTAGGCCGCCTGCCAGTTGTGGCAGGAGTAAGAGCAGCTTTGCCTGATCCCGCTCCCTCTCCCACAGGCCGTGTACAAGCTGGCGGACGTGGCCTGCAAGTGCCACGGCGTGTCGGGCTCCTGCAGCCTCAAGACGTGCTGGCTGCAGCTGGCCGACTTCCGCAAGGTGGGCGACCTGCTCAAGGAGAAGTACGACAGCGCCGCCGCCATGAGGATCAGCCGCAAGGGCAAGCTGGAGCTGGTCAACAACCGCTTCAACATGCCCACGCAGGAGGACCTGGTCTACGTTGACCCGAGCCCGGACTATTGCCTGCGCAACGAGACCACGGGCTCGCTGGGCACCCAGGGCCGGCTGTGCAACAAGACCTCGGAGGGCATGGATGGATGTGAGCTGATGTGCTGCGGCCGGGGCTACGACCAGTTCAAGAGCGTCCAGGTGGAGCGTTGCCACTGCAAGTTCCACTGGTGCTGTTACGTCAAGTGTAAAAAGTGCACAGAGATCGTTGACCAGTACGTCTGTAAATGAGAAGAGCCACCAAAGCGACAAATCTATATTATATAAATCTATATAAATATATTTTATATTTGTATAAATAAACAGATGATGATAATAATTAAAGAAGCTTATTTAAGAGACATTCTGGTTTTGAAGTTTCCCCCCATCAGACTGCCTGGTTTGCCATTCCCTTGGTTCTGCTGGAACGATTTGTCCTCATGGGCATCTCCCCTTGGGTGCTTCTCAGGCAGGCAGAAGGGGCCTAGGGAGGTGCTGACCAGAAGAAGGGCCACAGCACACAGGCACACGCATGTACACATCCCTCCTGACAGAAGCAAGGCGGTGGAGGAGGGTGGGTTCTTTCTGCTGTGTCGCCATGAAATGTCTGCATTTTGCATAGTATTGGACACCAGAAATCACAGTGAGGCATGGGAGAGCCCTTGTTACTCGCGTTTCGGACGGCACCACCCCATTAAACGCACTGGGGGCCTTGGAAGCAGTTTGCGGTGCCTCTTAAGGGCTTTGTCACACTAGAGGGCGAGTAGCCAAGTCTCGTGGACGAGAATATGGCTTAGAATTGAGAGTGCCGAATGAAGCCGTGCCTGGAGCCTGGCGAGAGCAGCTGGGCCATCGAGGTGCTAGGTTTGCCGAGGAGGAGGAGGACGAGGAGGAGGCGGCAAGTGTGACCGGAGGCTGGGAATGCCCTGTTCCCAGCCCCTGGGAAGGAGGCAGCGTCCCGCTCCTCTGCACTACCCGGACGGAGGGGAGTCTGTCGTCTGTCGCGGCGCGGTCTTTGTGGATACATGGGTGAGGGAGATTTATTTTTTTCTTTTCAACTCTGTATCAAACCTTGTCACAGTAGAGGAGAAGCTGCCTGTGCCCTGAGGGGTTTGCTGAAGAAATAGGCTTCATGTTTTTGCCGGTAGGCGGGAGTTTTGCACGCGTACACACGCACGTGGCTGCGTAAGTGCTCCTCATCCTGCTGCCATTTCTCCTCTTTGAAGTGGATGCAGGTGGTCACTTCGTTCAGTGCTGTTAAATCCTTCTCACCACCATCCCAGATGTACAGTTTCTCTTTAACATTAAACACCCCTCACGGAGGTTTCTTGCCCTTGCTTGCTTGTGTATATGCGTGTTTTTATTCTTTTCTGGGGGTCTTTTCTTTTGCAGCTTGGTATTTCAGAGCCCAGAAGCCATACTGTTCCCGGGCGTAAACTCACCACAGATAAATTTGTTCCCAGAATATGGACAAATGCTCACTAATGGAAGTCTTTTCTGTTTTCCATTGGTAATAAAAGACTGTAATGAAATTGCAGTAGGGCAGAAGCTGTTACCAAAGTCTGCTAATCAGTCTTACCACTTCGGAATTTTAGCAGAATCCAATTCATAAAACAGGGAACAAATGCTGTTTCTAGCACAAGACATTTCCTGTGCCTCTAAGCATCTGCAGAGTTCATTTGCAGTCAGAGAACAATCAAGAGACACCAGTCCCAAAATACAAGGGTTTGTTAATATACATCCTCTTTCTTACTAACATTTCATTTTTTTTTACTATAAATTTTAAAATGTGCAAAATATGCCAATAAGTAAAGAGCAAGCCACGACGATTATTATTTTTATATTAAACCTGTTTCTTATAAAACATAGCAGTTTTACAGATTCCACCATTTCAACCACCAAAGAAGAATTTATATGTACCTTTCATACTTCAAATATTTGAGGAGTCCAGAAAAGCATAAGGAAGAAAAATTATGTTTAATAATTAGGAGCTGTTGTTTTTTTAAAACCAATGCATCCAGTTTTTATTTTATTTTTTTTAATCCAACAGGCAATATATTTGCTGGCATCCCAGAATGCAGTTTCTTGGAATATAAACAGTGGCCTAGATTTATTTTATTATAGAAAATCCAAAGGCAGTGGTATTGTAATTCAAAGTAACGGAAATAGTTTTCCATGCATGGAAAAAATGTGAGCGCAATGGCCTGATCCAACTCCCATTAAACTTCAGTGGGAGCTGGACTGAGCCCAAGATCAGATCAAATGTGTGAGCTATTCACTCCTGGGGTACTATACATTTCTAGCCCAGCAATAAAACTTACTCTACCTTGGATACATCTAAAAAGACCTTTCCTCCCACGACCCTCACCTCATGTTCCTGTCCATCTCGATTACATCAGTACTTAAAGGTGTCAGATACTTGTATATGACACCCTTAGGTGTTGTTAATATGTCTCATAATTCAAAATGATTTCATTTTGGCCTTCCCAATAAAGACCACACATTTAAGAGAGTCTCAGCTCTCCTTGCAGTTTGGCACCACGATTCATTTTGTGGGTGTAAACAACGTTGGGAGCGGGAAAGTCGGCATTGTTAGGGCCACTATTCATCTGGGTGTCCCCTGGCTGTGTCCTTTTTCCACCTAAAATTTTGTCTGGATCAAAATAAGATGATTTTGGCTTTTTGTCCCAGAACTCCAGACCTCTGGCAGCCTGGTTGGAGCCAGTAGTTCCTATTGGACTGGGACCATGTAGTGATATGAGGGAAGTGACCACTGGATCACTTTCTCCTCCCCCATGCTCCCTGCCCTTCCCCTTTTTCACAAGGCCTTAGTTGCAGCCCTCTCGACTTTCTGTAACTTTCACATCCAGAAATTTGATTCCGCTAAGCTCTAGCTTAATTTATACGGTGCCCATGCATAGAAGACCCCCTTTAAGATGGTAGTAAGTAGAAAATAAGCCAGCACAGAAAATAAGTAAGCACAGTGAGTTTGGTTTGATGCAAAGCCAAAGAAAGTCAAACGTAAAACCAGAGATGAACTGCTCCTTCACCATGAAAACTGGAGAGCAGTGGATTTTGCATATGGTGAGATGGACGAAGGGGTACAGGTCTCCTGGAGGCTGGTTAAACTCAATTCTCAGCTCTGTCAATGACCTGCTTTGTAATCTTCCACAAGGTACTGCATTTCTTTGCACTTTAGTCTCCAGTCTCCTCCTATGCAAAATGAAGAGCAGGATGCCACCGTTTTCTTTGAGAAATACAGAAGAATAAATGTAACGAAAGGCCCCCTGTGAGGCACTCTCACAGTGAGACAGCTGTGTCTGCTCTCTGCTGTGATACACTCCGTTCAGGACAAGAGGCCCAGGGCAGCCCTGGCTCAGGTGCCCCAAGGTAGCTGTGTAGAGGCTCGGCAGGAGCTTGGGGCTCTTGCACAACCCTCCTTGTCTGGCCCAGGACTGGGAGGAACATTGTTCTCCCAAAGAAAGGTGAAATTTGGGACTTGTTTATTTATGGCCATTGAATATCTTGTAGTAGAGTAAGGCTTGGGAAAGTTAACCTGGTTTCTGAATCAAATGCTTGCCTGCCTAAATTCTATCTGCAGTTTCGTATGGCTGAGATATTCACACAACACTCTCCTATACAGTGTGGGCTGGTAACTGCCTGCCCCATTCCAGGCCTGAAGTCGCTGCACTTCCTGGCTGATGGAAATGACCGCCCCTAAGTCATGTAAAACCGAAGTATTTCAGAACTTAAGGCACTGTGCAAATATATGGCTCTTACAAGTCAGTGAACATCAGCTCCTAAACGAAGCCGATCAGGATGCGAGGCTGTCCTCATTTTCCAGCTGGTTAGCAATATATGTCATACACTGAATGAGTCCGTAATATGTTCTAGTGCAAGGTCTGCTAAAGAGGAGCTGATGCCAGAAAAAGCAGAAACCTTCATTTTATATTAATTGTGGTAAAAAGATAGTGATGGTGTCGTGAGAAAATTCAAGCTGAGAGAAAATGTAAGTGAAAAATTAAGTCGTGCACTGGACTAGAAGGTCGGCTCTGCTGTTTGGTGGTTCCCGTTCTCTGTCCTCAGGAAATCTGTGGCTATCCAGAGCCCAATATGATGAAGAGATTTTGACTTTTGCCACTGGGGAAACATCAAGGTTGAACTCAAACATGAAGTATAAATGTAACATACTTTTGATTTGGACCCAAGTTTTGTAGCCCTGACAAAGTTCAAATGAGGCAGATCTTCTTCAGGGACATATAATCAACCAGGCAAGCACCTCTGTCTGCTCACTTGACCCTGCCTAGGGAGAAGTCTGGTTGGTTTGAATTACGCTGCGGGAGCAGTTCCTAATCACCAGTGACTACAGAAATACGGATGGTATTTTGATCAGCTGACGCATACACAGAACATCCCAAGGAGTCCTCGGGAAATACCTTCCACCAACTAAAGGGCACGTCTAAAATGTCTGTCACAAGGTTGTCCAGAACCAGTGGCTTTTACGCTTGTTCACTGTCATTTAGCTGTTACTAACTACATTTTGGGCCAAATAGCTTCCTCCACTGTAGGAAATAAAGTCACACTGAGCAGCAGGCTCTGAAGAAAGTGTCATACAGCCGACAGCAGGCAGATATAAACATGACATTGGATGCCCTTTTCCTCAAAGACACTAACTACATTTTGGGCCAAATAGCTTAGAGAAGGCACTGCAGGAAATAAAGTCGCACTGAGCAGCAGGCTCTGAAGAAAGCGTCATACAGCTGACAGTGGGCAGATACAAACATGACATTGGATACCCTTTTCCTCAAAGATATCCTCTGGCTACGCCTAAACCGTGGGACCCAGAGATGCATCCCTGCTGCTTGGCCCCGGCACATGCTCTGACTCCTCCCCAGGGCTGCAGGATGGCACTGACTGGCCTGCTCCGTGTGTCCATGGGAAGGGTGCCGGGTGCTATAGTGTGCTGAGCCTGTGCCAGCTCCTGCTCCCGCTCCAGGTCTGGGCAGCTCCTGCTCCAGCAGCAGGCTCTGGAACTGGGTCCATGCTGCGGAGCACTCCAGCTCTGAAGCCTAAATACAACCCACCTCAGAGACGGGCAAAGCAAGTATCTGTGGCTGTCAGGACACGTGCCAGAAGGAACTAAAATGAACCATAATCAGCCATTGTAAATCTCAAAATAACAATAATATAAAAACCTGCATGATACGATGATCACAGCATGCTCATGCCTTCCTCTCAAATTCCCTGTCAATCCGTTCCTGCAGAGCTGCTACTCTTCCCTTTTCCTCCTTAGCGCTGTTGAAATGACAGTTGAAGTCTATTTGCAGCAGAGGGTTACAAAGGGAAAAAAAAAAAAAAAAAAGAAAGCATGACTTATAGCATTTCCTCAAATGCAGAAAGGGGGAACAACAGCAGGGTCAGAAATTACTCTTTTTCAGCAAGCAGAGAGAAGGACGCTGGGGGACAGCCGTAAAATGGAGTACTAAGTATTACAGGAGCTTCTCTCTTTGGAGTACTAAGTATTACCCTGCCCTGGACTGCGTTGACTCTGTGCGGGGCACTAGGGCTTTCCACAAGACCCGACTAAACCATTTAAAGGCTAGAGCTTATTAGGGGCTGAGGGGGCTGCTGGTTCAAAGGTCACAGGCTTTGCGAGAAGAAAGTCATTAAGAGGAGCGAAAAGGAGGCCAGTTTGTTTGAGAAAATCCAGACTGCTGCTTGTCAAGCAACCAAGGCTTGAGTTTTAAGCATGCAAAATTAGGGCTCTGTCTTCACTCAGGTAAACGCAATCTGGAAAATATACCTTGGGTTGCCAGAATTTGCGTATCTTCACAGTGAGGCACATGGAGAAAGGGCTCGCAGCCTCCTCCCATGTGGTCAAAAGGCTCCTTCTCCCTTAATGTCTATATGTTTAACCACTAGATTATATGCAAAGCCCTGGAAAGTTAGCTGGTATGTATGGGGGCCACGTGGGAAGAAGGCTGTCATTTACTTTCTTTGCAATTTTAATACTTTCTGCCTGTCTGTCTGTTTGGACTTTGCCTCTCATCCTCTATGAAGAGATAGCATTACCCAGTAAAAGGGAAAAAACAAAGTAGTTTTTTTTTTCTTTCTTTCTTTTTTTCCTTTTAAGCAAACAGATGCAGCAGTCTATAACGGCTGTGTCCTTCCATGAGCATACTTTGAAGAAATTTTCCCAACAAAATCCCCAGGTCCGCGTGCGCCATAAGGAGCCATCTGGTGACCCAAGGAGGCAGGGCCCGTTGTGCGGTGGATCCCCAGATCTGCCTGAGCTGCCACAGGCACCTCTGCTACGTGAGGTGCGGTGAGGTGGTGAGGTGACCCCAGGTGCTGCGTGTCCCAGCAGACCTGCTCATGTGTTGGGCAGTAACACCTATAGAGAGACATGTTATCTTGACATCGTTTTCCTTTATTTTGTTCCTTTGTCAAGCATTCGGAAGACTTTAATATAATACAGAAAGCAGTCCTGTTAATGGTGTGCTCAGTGGGTGCTCCTCTCGCTCAGGAAGGCCTCAGTGCTGCCGCCTTCTCCTGCTCCATGACCCCTGCCTCCCTGCTCTGGCCCTCGTAGAGCCGCCCCACTCTTGTCCCCGGATCCTGTTGCAGGAGTGTTGGCGCTGAAAGTCCTTAAGGACCTTAAAGGCTCTTAAAAGGTGGCTGCCTAAACCCTATCTTGCTGTTACCCTTGCTGCTAATCTGCCTCGCAAGGGCACCAAGCGCTGCCGGTGCCTGCGCGCTTCCCCTCTGCACTGTGCGTCCCCTCGCAGCACTGCAGAACTCAGCCCAACCATCCAGGCAGGGCGCATTGACTTGCACATCTCCCTAACATCGGAAACGTGAAGGGAACGAGGAGGGGAAGCTTTCCCTGAGCCCGGAGATCAGGGCTCCTCCTGAGCCCCAGGAGCCTTCCCCAGGGGTGCTGCTCTGTGCTGGGGTGACCAGCAGGTCCCGTGCCACCCACGTGGCTGCCTCCGTCCCAGGAATGCAGGAGGAAGTGTTTCAAATGTGCATGTGCACAGCGATGGAGCATTTTAAAGGCTTGCAGAAATAAGGCATATCCCACAGTTCCTTCTGAATCATAATTAGCCTTTGGGCTTTTCCTAGAGTGCCATATAGTTGTGTCAGTCTTTCATATGACTCCAGAAGCACCATCATCAGCTCAGGATGGGCAAGATGAGGCATTACTATGCAAGAAAACATTACAAACGTGCCTTTCAGGGGGAAAAAAAAATAAAATATGGGATAGAGCCAGCGTCACTTAATGAATGTCACAGTCACTATGCTAGAGCTAATTGCAGTCCTGCCCTGTTCACAGCCTCAAGCAGACTCATAAGCATTTAGCCATTGCCTTTCTTTGGCTGAGGAACACCAGGGTTTTAGAGCGGCAGCCTCTTTGCAATTCACTGTGATTATTCTGGTCGGTCTCAGTTTCATTTACCACAGGCAAATTTGCTCTCTCTTGCTGAGGAACAGAGGTAACTAATAACTTGCTAACTTTGCAAAGCGCCAGACTATGTATTTAGGACAAAAGCAATCAGAGAAAATAATGAGGGCAATGAACATTTTATATTAACACCGTGGGTTCTTGGAATTAGCTATAAATGTCCAAGAAGTACATGACCTAATTTTTTAAAAATGTGTCTTTCCAAATGAATAATTTGTACCGTCCAACTTTGCTTTTTGATTCCCAGGTTCTCGAACCAGAATAAACCATCTTAAGTCAGTTTATTTGATGATTAATTCAGAGCAGTATTTCTATCTCAATTTCTTAATCGGCTGACTGCATTTAAGCTTACGGTGGCAGGAAGTGACAAATGATAATGGCATGAAGTTTTTACAGACATTTCTCATCCACAGGGCTCAAAATATTTTTTAAATTAGTACCATTTTACAGATGAAATACTGAAACATGGGACAGGAAATACTTCATGTCGTAGGTGGGGAGCAACTAGGAGCAGACACTGCCGCTGCTGCGTGCTATTCTGCTCCCCTCTACCATCAAAATACATTTTGATAATCGTAAAAATTGAAAAATATGTCTTAATAGTGGAATTCTGAGGTTTTGTAACTACCTCACTCTCTTAAAAACTCTTATTCAAGCATTATAACAAATGTGTGGGATGGGACAGCCATTCTAGTGACAATAACAGGGAATCACATTTTTATAAATATGGTTTTAGGGAATGGATATTTATTCAACATTTCAGGTCAAAACGTTCCAGATGCTTATTTCTGGGGATAATTCTGCTTTCATAACCCACTCTTTTATAATCAATAAAATGTCTGAGATGCAACTTCTGGTTGTGGCTGCTTGAAAGGACAAAACACAAAAATGCAGAACCCACAAAAACTGCAGATCGATCGACAAGCCCTTCCCAGTCATCCGATTGTTCTCCTGGATAATGCAAGACTGTCCCCAGACAGGATGTTTCCTCAGTGTTTTGACCAGCCTCATTGCACAAGGCACGGGCTTTGCGTTTCCACCGTTTCTCTCCAAGGCTTTCAGAAGCGGGGACCTCGGTATCGCGGAGGTTTTCCTGCCGCTTTGCCTACACTTCCCATGATTAAAACAAACAAACAAACAAACAAACGAAGAAACAGATAAATTTAAATAAATAAAATATTCTGCTTTTAGGTGACCCCTCTCTGTGCCTCTCAATGGGACATAAAACCGGACAGTTCCTCTCCCCGGGGCCGCGACGGATGCGGCGACAGCCCCGCCCCAACCGCCCCAACTGCCGTCGCCATGGCAACCGCCCCCCGCGCCCG
>NW_010578559.1:467357-490787 GCF_000705375.1 Tinamus guttatus | reverse complement strand
AGGTCTGCGGCTGCCCCTGGAATCACCTTTTGTGAGGGCGGTGAAAGTCCGGACTCTCGCCCTCATGCGAGGAGCGTTGCCCGGCTTTGCTTTGCCTCGCCTGAGGATGACCCTGTCTGTGTGTGTGTGTGTTTGCATGTTTGTAAACACTACAGATACCAGCAGCAGGTAGCACCACCCGAATTTCGACATTCCCAAGGGAAACTTTAGTGAAAGAAACTTTCCTATATATTTTTTTAAAAATAGGGAATTAGATGCTCATCTCTCATGTGTTTGAGTTAGGCAGCAAGGAGGGAAGAACCTGCAGTATTTGGCTAGACGACAAGGAAGATAGGACTGCTGCTGTTGTTACTGGGCTTCTGCAGTGTGTTGGTTTCTCTTCTGTGACTGTCCCAGCCTAGCAAGCCTGTTGACTTAAAAGCTGTAGTAGACATCTGTGATGGCATATACTTAAGAAAACCCTTTCCCTTAATGCTAAATGATACTTTCGTCGACATGCAGGCTTTGACACTTGATGTATGTAAGCTGTTGTATGCACCTGCCACATAGTAGGAAGATTTTTAGGTATTGCTGCTTATTTAAAGATCTATTTTGTGCTCAGTGAGGCACTGGAGTTCTTCAGGCCATAGAATTGTTTTGCGTGTCAGTTTTTAAAACAGACTAGGCTTTTAAAATTGGCCAGGTCCTCTGGGCAAAGCCTTCTGGGCATAATCTGTTTTCCAAGAGTCGAGTTCTTAATGTGTAATTGAAGCTGTTCCCTGTCTCTTGCTGTAGTCGCTGTCAGGGAATATTAAGTTCTTAGTTACGTTCTCTCTGCGGTCGTCATAAATCTGTTCTGGAAGTGGGTGAAGGACAGTGTGCTACGCAGTCCCTCTTCATTTGCACAGTTCTGTAGTAAAATTCCTCAGGCTTAAATGGCCTTTTTGTAATGTTTCAGTGCTGAGAAACTCATCTTTCTACAGAATCTTAATCAGACTGCTTATATTTTGATGATAGCTGCTGTAACAGAGAAAAAGATATTTGTGATTGATGGAACTAGGTGTCATATGATAGGATTTAAGGTGCAGCGTGGTCAAAAACAAACCCTGTTTTTCTTTATTTCAGCTGTGAACAAATACTGTTTATACAACAGAAGATGTCTTATTTGTGTATTTTTATTTCTGTTACCCTTTTCACACAGGGGCATTAGCCAGTTCACGTTAAGATGGTTTTAAGCTGTGGATCTCTCCTTAAAGAGATAACTTGCTGTATGTAAGCTTAAGCTGCGCTTTGACTCTTTGCCCTATATGTGAAGACTGTGCATTAGTAGGTAGCCTGAAGCTGAAGTTCCCTGTTGTATGGAAAGGGTGAGATTAGCTGCTAAAATATGGAAATGACTCTCTTGTCTAAGTTGACAACTTAATATTGTTAAGTGAGTCTGTGGATAAGATTGGTGGCAGCTTCACGGTACCACTTTTTTAATAGCTAACCCTTGGGGAGCATCCACTGAGGTGGAAAACTGAACTGGAATTGGTTGTAGAGGTGTGAAAACCTGCATCCCTAGTCTGTCCATGTTTTCAAGAGGATTATCCTGGCTGTGAATCAGATATGAAAAGTAATCGAATGTGAAGTTCAAGGGTTTTTTGTTTGTTTTGTTTTGTTTTTCCTGGCATACCTCTGAGTCAAGTCCATTCAGGGTGAATATTCCTGCAACCTATTTATCTATTTTAAGTGTGTTCTCAAACATAAATATAAAATATGATAGTAATTGGTTCTTAAATTGTTTCAGGTTTTCAGCAAAGCCAGGCCTAAACAAAGGGTTCTTTCCTCGTCTTAATCCCCTCTTTGCGGCAGCATTGATACTGCTGGAGTTACTGCAAGTGTGCTCAAGTGCCTAAGTGTGTTTTTGGTATCTGTGAGCAAGATTCAGACTTAAGCCTGACTTCTGCGTACAGGGAAAAGGCTGGACCTTTCTGGAGGAGTTTGCGAAGCCTGTGTTTGCTCTAACCAGGAGTTTCTGCTGATTTGCCACGAAGGGTAAACTAATGGGAATTGACAGGGCATGTAATGTCAGTGATTTCAATGCCTGGTCTTTGGAGCTATCTTATGTTTTCAGCTGAATGTTCAAGGAGCTGTGTCAAGCACTGATGTCCAGAGATACTCAATATTTGATACTAAAAAATGTGTAAATTTTACAGGTTTCTGGTTGTATAACCATATCATCCAAGGTGCTGTGTAAAGAAAGCTTTTGTCAGCTCGCTTTTTGTCTGTGCATGAGGAAAATTTTGATGGGGCAACTTCAGGAGGTTGTTGGCTTATTATGCTATCAGCAATTCAGATGCTTAAATAGAAGTAGGACTGAAATGGAAATAGCAATTTTGAGTATTTATGATTCGAAAGTGTGTCTGAGTCATTCACTGGCTTTTTTGGCAGACTGTTGGTAGATTTGAAAAGAGGTTGTTACACAAGATAATGGTAGTGATTATGAAAAAGTACTTGGGAGGGAGTTTAAAGGGAAAAGTATTACTTTAAACAGTATAATTCTCTGATAAAGCTTGTGCTAAACAATTGTCTTTTTGGTGAGACATTCTATTTCAGCTGGTTGTACTTAACATGGTGACTGGTGGACTCTGTGTTTTTTTTAAAGCACTACTTTTGTCTAGACCACTTCCCATAAAGGAGTTAGCTTTCAGAGAGTAAGAAATGACAACTATATGGCTTTGCTTCTTAGATTTCTGTTTTCTGAAAGCATTTTTTACCTTTCATTTTTGTATTTGAATATTTTTCTGCTATCGGAAGAATTTATTTTTGAAGCAGGATGCTGCAGATCAGAGAAGGTGCGTTGATTCCACATGTGGCCTATGCAGGGCTTTGTAAAGAAACATCTATTGCCTTAAATGTTTCACTAGCTAGACTACCTTTTATCAGTGGGAAACTGGAACTGAGCTGAAGTATAGTTTGACCAGTGGTTACACACTTTTTCTGGAAAGTTTATTTCAAAGGTGTGGCATAAAAAGAAAATGTTTCTTAGCGTAGCTTGAAGACAAACTTTGAGGTTTACTTTGAGGGCACCACGGCAGTCTTTTTGTGCATGGAACATTACTCACCGCATTGCAATGTGGCAGTTGGTGTGGTGATAAGCAGGCAACCTCTCCTGGGGAAGGAGGTGCCATAGCTCATGCTGCTGCTTTGTTTGGAGAAGTAGCAAGTAATTTGAAGTGAGGGCATGTTGGCAAACTTAAGGTACTCAAAATTTTGAAGAGGAAATATTGCATACTTAAATACCAGCTTGCCAGCTAATTTAGGATGGTTTTCACTTAACTTCTGCTTTCTTTTGAATTTTTAATGCCACGCGGAAATATCTGTGTTTCTTGCTGTTTGTTTGTTTGGTTTTTTTTTTTGCTGTATGGTGTCTGAGTAAAGATACAGTCACGGTAGGAAGAAAATTACTCTTTTGGTTTTGTAGTGCCCTTTTATTTTTCTCTTTTTCATAAATAACGAGCGCTTGAAGATAAAATATAGTGGTGGGTATAAAATGAAGTTAGATATTGCATATACTCATGTTTGGTTTTGTATTCTAGACTTACCAATCTCTACTTCATTATAACAGAGAGGAGGGAGGAGAAACAGCCTCCTCCTTGCAAAGAAGCAAGTGTCTTCTGGCCATGCAGGTTTGTTTAGCCTTGCAAATAATCTGTACCCAAATTGCGTGTGTATTGGAGAGCTTTTCGGAACTTTTCAGTGATGACTGGTGCTTAAATTGCTTGCAGAGAAGCATCTTTGAGTGTTTAGATAACTATAAAGGTCACAGGATGTGTAATTGTCAATATAGCAGAACTTGTAGCCTGGTTCAGGTGGATTTCAGTAGCCATGAAAATGCAGTGGAATCAGCTGGGATGTGCCAACTGCTGTAACTCTCTATGAACAGGACAAAGGCTTGTGAGAACAGAATATAAAGACAAGTATTACATAGAAAAAAAAAAGGGGGGGAGGGGGCACTGAAGTGAGCAGAGCTATAATCACTGGCTCTCCAAGGTTGCTTTAGCTGGCAGTAAGCAAGAGTATGCAATTTACTTGCAGGAATGGATTGAAGGTCTATTCTATGTACTTAAAATGAGTGTTGCAGTGCTCTGGTGACAGATTTAGAAACTTCTGTTGGGACTTGGTGTAGGAAATGAAAATAATGCTTTCTTTTTTGCCCTACCTTATTTCCTTTCTGACCATATTTTATCTTAAAATGGATAATATTTATATTTCTTCATTTAATACTAACAACCGAAATTATACTATAGGTGTCTTAATACTATAACACTGCCTACATTTGAAAAGGTCACTAAAAATCTCAATGTCTGCACTAGCCTAATTGCTTTTCTAAATGCAGCCATCTGTATTTTCAAAGGCACTGTTTGACTTACCTGAAGTACACCAAGCCATTTTTTATTTTGTTTGTCTAGTATGACTTTCTGAATGCTGTCACAAGTATAGTGTAGTAAACTGGTTGTTTAACCTGCTTGTACAAAATCCATATTCTTTTTGAGGGACTGTACCATGCTCCTTCTCCCTATCCAGATTTTTTTTTCTCCATGGGATTCTGCAGGCTTTGTTGAAGCCAGTTGTTCATGCTCTTCTGAGTTTGTGTGTAAATTGCATCATGATACTAGATTTTGGGACTACTACCTTAAGCATAGTTCTGTATTTTGAGTTTTCATATAGTGAAGAATTTGCTATGAAAATGGAATAGTTGAGTTCAGATAGTAGAAGCTACCTTGCCTTCTGAGAGTGAATGCATCCTCTAATGACTGAGGTTTAATCTGTATTTCAGATTCCTTTGGCTAACTTTTAACTCCTGCCTGTGCTAGCAATACCTATATCTGTATCTCCTAACCTACAGTGAGAGCTGTTTTAAAAACCCATGCAGTGCAAAGATAAGTATAGCCAAGGCTGGTTATCAGTCTTGAGAGTACTGCCAAGCTTTTAACTGATAGATTTTAGCATTTGGAATAGGAAGGAGGATAGCTAGTAGGACTTGAGATAAAGAGCCACTGAATATGCATTTTTGCTGCTGTGAGCTAGCAGAGAAGTCATACTTTAATAACAACTACATTGCGTTTCATAGGGGCTGCTTTTGAGATTTGGTGTTTGCCAGCCCCTTGCGTGAACTGAGGGTTGTGCCTGTTTAGTCTTTCTAATGCTTTAAGTCCTGGCCTCCTTAGCTAGTGGGATTCGTGGTCTTGGATTTCATAGACAAACACCGGTGGTCCTAAGATAAGTTGTTGCTGGTGGAACCTGGCTCTCTGACTTTGTGGGCTGCTATAGAACTAATTTACTTGCAAAGAATAGCATATATTCCAGACATGACTGTTTGTTTGTTTTAGGTTTAGGTGTTTGTTTAGATTTCTTGATGTATTCCTTAGAACAGGATATGGCATTGCAAAGTTGATAACAACTGTACTTTACAGTTCTCAATATTAGTTCTTTGTGCAGGTATTTTTCTGCCATTTAATGGAAAATGACCATTAAAAATAAAAGGAACAGCCTATTCTGACGTCTTATTAAAGTAGCTATGTGACAGTGTGCCAACTACTGGCTTTTTGCCTGCTGTACCTTTAGTGGGGAACAAAATGGATTGTTTTCTGAGGTGGGTATCCTGGGAGATGAAAATAAGCTTAAAAAAAAGTCAACAAAAGCTTTTCTTAGTGCTTTTTTGGCCTTTGTATAATCAGCTCTATGGGGAGGATGCTGGTAATCTTGATGTCTTTGACTTAAGTGCTACTGCACTTCAGTTCCTGCTTTTGACCTTTTTAATTATTAATTGCCATACCAATTCTGTGGAGTTACAAAAAGAAAAAAAAAAGTTCAATAAAGAATGAGCTAAAAGTTAATATTTTTGTTGTTGTTTTTGCAAGCCTTCCTGAGGGAGCAAAAGAACCTGCTGGGTGGCTTATACTTGATTTCCAAGTTCTTTGTTATGGGTCAGTTTTCAAATATGTTTTGGGCTTAAAAGAGAAATACTATTTTTTTCTGACAACTAGAGTTAGTTTTACTTCTATGAAGTAAATACATATCATGGGTATTTTTTTTTTTAAGTTCTCTTAGTAGATCATTCCGCAGAAATATGGAATATAATTCAGCAAAGCTACCTTTGCTTTTTATTAGTTTTTTGTAGGTGTCGTGTCAATCTCATATCAACAAGGAGTGCAAAGACCAATAACAAAACATTAAAACCTTCTGGGTATGTTTGATTCGTTAAGAGGTGACTCATTGCTAAAGAAGTTGGAGTTGTGTGTTGGCTTTAACTATTCTATCTGTAAAATTGTCTTCTGATTTGGCCTTGATACTTCCTATACTGTGAAGTTTAAAGTTGGGAAATAACTTATCTTTATCTGCATAAAGTTGAAATTGGAATTTCAAGTTAAGGTGGTCTTTGTTGCTGAGAAAGAGACTGACCAAGTTTCCCAACACTTGCGTAAATCCTTCTGTCCTAAACATTTAGCTAGCGCGTGATGCTGTTGAAAATGCCAGTTATGTCAAATGATTTGGAAGGACTCCAGTATATGGGTCAGAGTAGAGAAAAAACTATGGTGGGGGAAAAAAAGTCTAAAATACTCAGATTAGCTCAGGGTTGATGTAACAGTGTAGTTTTTCGTGTCCGAGTAAACTAGGTCCACCTTCGGATTTTGATCAGCAGAGACTTGCATACTATGGAAAATGGGTACTAAGGTGCCATCAGGAGGACATTAGTTTCTCGTTCTTCAGTGCAGGGCCTTTCCAGCTGCATTATTCTGTGTTAGTTAACTGTTCCAAATCAGCCCCTTGTCATACATCACAGTAAAGTCATTGTGAAAAACAAAGCATGATCACAAAACCCATGACTGTTTTTCTCCGAACGCTAACGTCTTGGCTCTGTTTCAATAGTTCGTTATTATGCAAAGGCCTTAGGGCTGATCTGCCTGCAAGACTTGAGTGAATGTTCTGTGCAGTCCATGATCGATCTCAAAAAGGTGTAATTCCACATTTCTGTTGCCTTAACAGTGCATGCCAGATGAGAAATTTTATTTCTTGTAGGAATTAAAACTCTCTCAAAACTTTGTACTCCCTTCCTGGAGATCCTGTTATAAGGTAACAGGATACTTGAACACTCTGTCATTTGAAGCCAGATGGACTCCTGAATTAGATAGTAATCTAAGTTATGTCTCTGTAATAAATGAGCAGTTTATAAGCACGTTCTTTGTTAAAACAAAGTCACAGGTGACAGTGGTCGTATTTGGGGTTGACCAAAGCATAGTTTCATAATTCGTGTTGTAGAATGACATTTAGTCATACTAATGATGGGGTAATTAGGAATTATTGGCACTTAAAGTTAATTACTAGGCAGACATAAAAAGGAAAGGTTGTTACTGCTGTTTGCATTTAAGGCTGCTGCTTCAAGGGATGTGACAAAAAATATACCTGTATCAGAATGTTGTGCTGTTGCTGATCCAGTCGCTAAGGAAATGTGCAGGATGGTTGCACTAAAAACACTCTTCAAACAAGAATAGAGACTGTTGGACATTTTTTGACCTCTTGACTTGGGTAAGTAGTCTAGAAAATGGATTATACTTGCTTACAAATGTGCTTTCTGCTCGAGATAATAAAACAGCCATACAGCTTCAAGCCTCTGAACTAACTGTTGGGCAAGATATCGTGCAGGAGCGTGGCCAGCCCTTGCCGAACGTACCGTTGTAATGTTTGAGCAAGCTTTCCTCTTTTATGTGCTACTTGAAGTAGAGGTAACGCAGGTTTAACACTCCTTTCTGCACTGCTGTGCAGTCATTGTCAGTTTGAAGCTGGCCTGTGAGTGTCATAATGCTTTGCAACTGCAGTGGCAGAGGACCCAAAGATAAACTCAGATTTCATCTAGGAAATCTTTTATGTTGTTAGCAACATGCTTTCAAATCAAGCAGGAGAAATGAAAATGAGTGATAGGAAAAGTCTCCAGAATTCCTTGCTGATCTTAGGCTGTAGTGTTTGTCACTGACAATCTCTTTCAAGCTCTAATTCTGGACTCTAGTGTGTATGAAAGAGCAGTATTAAGTATAGTTTGATAAAACTCATTTCTGACTAACTTTAAGTGATACAAAGCAGTTTAACATGTGGATTAATGTATTTATGACTGTAAAAAATCTGTCTTGACAAATTGCTTGAGGGCTTGAATAAAATATGGTGTCTGGGGTAACACTGAGAGTCTTATGGGAGCCGATGTAGCTGAGATGATTTAAGAATTTCTTTCTTTCCTTGATTGTGTGCTAGTTCATCTTCATACAGATTCAGCTGTAACTATGTGAAGGTTTAAGTCAAAGTTGATATGTCAATGGGCAGGCTTATCAAAATCAAGAGTTCCAGATTTGTATGGGTGCTTCTTGTTACCCACTGTAGTACATACAAATCTAAGGTTTTTGTGCTTTTTTCTTTCTTGCTGTGTAAGTATATTATTCACTTTCTAATATAACTTAGAAAGCAGGCTTTGTGCTTTTTTTTTTTTTTTAATAGTAATTAAAAAGGAGTATGCAAGAAACCTGTGGAAAACATGTGCTGTTATTTGTCCTGAATACTTGCTCCGTTTTGAGACATTTTTAGCTTGGGGATCTCTAGTACTAGAAGCGGCTTTGTAGCATCCCTTGATGGATTTCGCCTGTGAATTTGTTCGGTTTTACTGTGAATCCTTGTGTTATGCAGTTTGCTGTGTCAAGGACAACCTCTTTTTTTTTTTAAGTTTGCCATATGCTAATTTTGTGACATTCACCTGGCTCACAAAATGTTTCGTTATGTTTGATGATTTGCTTATTCTTATTTATTTATTTATTTTTATTTTTTTTGTAACTGTGATTGCAAATGCTTGTGCTGTGCTGGAATCTTAAGGAAGTTGAAAGTGGTCATCTCTACTTTGAAATAACCTTTTTCTTGTTGTTATTGCAAAGAAAATCCTTTCCCAAATAATTTAGCAAATGAAAAACTGTAGAACATCTGAACTGATAACTAGCACATGATAAAAATAGATTCCAGATTTCGTATTTTGTACGTGGAAGGCTTGTGTCACTTCATACTCCGTTTCCTTAGCTACAGCTGCTTGTTTGTCAGCATAGGTCAGGACTGGCCGGCCTATCTGGGCAGGTCAGTTGTCATCCAAGGTTTTATTTCTGTTCTAACATATACAAAATTTAAGAGGGGAGATTAAATTCACAACACTGGTTATTGACTTACAGCGTTTGTAAGTCTGTCAGAGTCTGCTTCTTCGAAAAGCACACATGCCCATGCTGAGCTGTCAATACTGCAAGAACTTTCTGTGTTTCTCATAGTAGTGTACCTGGGATTTTAGAAGGCAGGTGAGTTTTCATCTGGCCGCTTTTGTGTGGTTTGCAGCAAGCGTTCAAGGCACATGTCTGGCCTGCAGCTTTGTGGCTGGCTTGTACGCGTCTCACTGCACCCTTGCTCAGCAGCGAGGCTTGCATTCCTTCTGTATTGATGGCAACCGCCTGCCCGCGCCTGTCACGGGGGCCTGGGTGGCTCTGCTGCCTCTCTGATGCAGGCATGGACACCATAGTCAATCTCTGCATTGTATTGATAATGCTAATATAACTTATTTCTCTGCTGAAAAGAGTAAGGTTATACTGCAGTGAGATACCTCTATACTAGCTTCATTGACACTAGATGTTATGCCAGTGTAAGGGGTTTTTCTTCTTCCCAACATAATTAACTGAATAGTTTTATGTGTATTAATGCCATTTGCAGATGCAGTTGGGCTAAAGTGAGACTACCTTCACTGAGTACTGGAAATTAGGACAAATAACTATGCAGTAGCTTGCTGACCCGCTTTCTTCTCTCTGCTCACGTTCCTCCTGTTTGGGCTCTTATCCAGGAAGTCAGCCCAAATTCTTGCCCTTCCGACTCTTAACAGTGTGGATATTTATCAACTTTGCCACACTTCCTTTCTGCTGTTAGAGTTTCTTGAAGAAATTGTGTTTTCTGTGACATCCAGAAGACGTAGATAGACAGTGACTCACTACAGTGTGGCGTTTTGTGTGCGTTTGTTTTTTTTGGTTTGTTTTTTTTGATGTTTAAATACTGTCACAGAAATGTACGTAACTTCATGAAGACCTTTTGGTACAGAAAAACGTTGATATTTGTGTGTCTGTGGTACAAAGATAACTCTGGGGTTAAAGTGTTAAAAGTTCAGGTGGTCTGTTTGGTTACTTCACCTCAGGCTGCTTTCAGACTTTGATACTACATTATAATTTTCCTGTAGCACTTCAAAGTCTAATAATGCCCTTCAGGATTGCAAAATGGGAGCAGAACTGGAGCAGTTCACTGATGTTGTTATGCTCAAAGTCTTGTATGTGGGCAGAAAGGAAGCATATAAGAGTGTGTGTGTGTCTCTGATTATGCGCATGTACACATATAAATATGCTTACATATGGAAAGCCAATAATTTATTTCAAATAAAGTGAGAATTAACTCAAGAATCATCACTGGTCTAGATTTAATTATTACAGAAAAAGAATAATGCAGTTAGTGTTTAAGTACAGGAAAAGTTGCAATAATAGTTGTAAAACAATTAAGACAGAAACACAGAGTTTCTGTCTTCTCTTGGAGTTATTCACACTCCTCCATTGTTCCTCTTGGTCTTCAACTCAGTACCTTTGGGCTGCTGGAGAGGGTAACACTGTAAGCTGGAAAACCTGGAGTCTTTGGATGAAAGGAATGTGATGTTGCTTCTTAATTACTTGAAAACTAACATGGAGCATGTCTTAAGGTTCTAAGCTCTCTCAGACTTCAAGTTCATGCTAGTGTACTTTTGTTAAATAGTCTTCATGTCAGAGTTATAGTAGTGAAAGGCTCTGCAGGGAATGCATTTATACCGGCAAAAGTCTTGTGCCAGGGTTTAAAATAAGTGGCAGAAAGATGACTTGTTTTAGGTTTTGTAAATGCATCTTGAGTGTAAGCTGCATCTTTACTTAAAGAGCTTGCATTTATGCAGGTAGTAGTTGTCATTCTTAGAATTATGGCAATAATCACACAGGGTGTTACAAGTGTTTTTGGTGTTGTGTATTTTCTTCTCTTTAGTTACAGGAAGTTGAATGTAATAATTCATCTTTCTGTTTTTGAGTTATGATATATCGGTGTCCTTAGTCTTGCATCACAGTTCGCAATGTAATGCATTACTATCCTGATTATACTGTTTGTCTGAAAGAGTGGTAGCAAATAGTAGAAGGTTTGTAACATTTTCAATGGTGATTAAGTTTAAGAAATGAGCTTAAATTATCTTGTCAAAGTAGGTTATATTCTTTGATTATTTCATGAAGGATGTTAATACCTGTAATTAAAGTAATATGATGTTAGAAACCCTGGTCTTGTCAAATGAGTGACGTTTTAGACTAAATCTACTTCTGCCTGATATTAATTAGGTGGAATCTAGTAACTGTAGATTTTGGCTTTTTTTTAATTTTATTTTTATTCTTGGTGACCATGGAAATATCTGAATAAAGATGCTGCGGTCTTATCTTTCACATTCTTAGACTGACTCAAAGCACTGGGTAAGGTGGTTGGTTCTTTCTGTGATTTTTTTTTTTTTCCTCATAGCTTTTGTTTGTTATAGAAGAGTAGCAAATTTGAGGAGTGTCTGACCTGTGGCAGAGTTACCTTATGGGTTTTGATGAAAGAACTGCGTGCTGTTTTCCACTATAGGGAAAACCAAAAGACTTTGGGCATAAATAGAAGATCTCTCTTCTAATTTTTGCGCAAATGTGGGAATGCGAGCGTGTTTTGTAGACCAAGCCTGTCACCTACAAGATAAATACTGGTGAGTTAGCTCACAACACCCTGAATAACATTTACCAAGATTACCAGCAAAGCGGCGCCTACATGCTTCCAAAAATTGAAAAGAATGATGTGCTGCCCAGCATCTTGGACGCTGACTTCCGGAATCCTGACCTCTGTGCTTAACTTGGTAGTCTCAGTAAGGTGTCTGCTTTGCTAGGCCACCAGGGTTGTAATAAAGACTGTGGTATGGGTATATATGACAAGTATCTAAGCCAACAGGTCAATCTCAGTTGTCAATTGAAGGATGGAAGTATTTAGCTGTATGGTGCTGGGCTCTGTTGCCCTACTGTTTATCTGACAGCATACTGAGCCAATTTAGTTTGCTAATCTGGTAGAACTCTTCCTTTTCTCATCCTTGGTTCAACCTTTTTTTTCCCCCCAAGAGCACCTACTAGAATGGGCTCTGACGGGTAGGAGAGCTGCCTTTGGAGGGGGCCGACTTGGCAAGAGGGATCACCTAATGTCCTCCCAGGGAGAGAAGGAAGAGTGGGGCTGCCCCCTCTTGGCGGTAGTCAGCCCTGGAATCTGCCCAGTTTTGTCATCTGAGTGACGAGCTGTCCATGAAGCCCCTGAGAAGTCTTGTGGTCTTGTCCTTTCCTATTTTTTTTAATGAAGGTGACTGTACTGTAGGATGCTGTGGAGTGTTTGTGTTTTTTAATATGGTTCTTCCCTGTGTTGGAGTACCTGAGCTGAAGATTTAGGTTCACCTTTTTAGCAGGATTCAAACCTCTGCTTCCCAGGAGAAGACTTTTGTGTCTGTTGGGGGTAGAGCAATGCTTACAGTTGGATTGCTGATGTTGATCTGCTGCCATTTTCATTCTCAAGCAGAGATCCTCTCTGTACAGAGCAGAAGTAGTATAACAAGCCTAGTAGTTTAGCTTAGCTCTGGGTTCTAGTGCCTCCTGCGCCTTTTTTTTTTTTTTTTTTTTTTTTTTTATTTTTCACCCACAATTTGTTTTGGGGTTTTTTTATGAATTGAGTGCCCTTGAGGCATGACTTAAAAGGCTATTCTCCATTTTATTGGAGGAAAACTTGTGTCTAATTTCAGTCTTTCGCATTTAGACAGTTGGTGATCCAATGTGTTGCTAACAAAAAACAAATACATCTTTCTGTTGTTGGCAGTTGTCAAGTAAGTTGATGTGAACTAGGAAGATGCCATAGAAAGAAAAGCATAAAAGAGCGCAAAGACCAAATGTTTCTCATTCAGAGAAAAATGAGGCTTTTATTGAAAAATGAACTGAAAATCATGTGTGTCTGCGCAGTGGCTTTTTGTGGAATATGGTGTGAAAAGAGCCTGAACTTCTGCCATTCTTTTTGTACAGCTTTTGTGGCAATACTCTTGGCTCTGGTTTACTGAAGAGTAAAACTAATTTACAGCAGCCATCCAGCCTGTAACAACTGGACGTTCAGCACTGGGGCTGGACCAGCCTCTGACATAACACTTTAACCCAGTTACAAAACTGGGATCCAATTTGCAGTACAAATTGGACAAATGTTGTAACAATGTAATGGGATCCTCTGAAATGGATGCACTTTGTTAATGTAGGCAGGCTCTTGGCTTGTTCCCTTTCTTGGGATCCGAATGCATCAGAATGTGCTTGATTGTTTGCCTCTGTAGCCTGCTGTGAAATAGCTTAGGCTGAAGTGTCCAGTGACAGTTTACAAGCTCCAAAGGCAGTGTTTTGGCCATTGACCCTCCACAGGAATCTGTAAGCTTTGTTTTGTAGATGTCTCTTTATCTAGGGAAATTGCATCTTAAGAGAAGAGGTGCTGGATTGCTTTGTCCCTCCTTGTTAAAGATGACCTCCAAAGAATTTTTACCACTTGTTTCATCCTTTTCCTTCAGGGTACATTAAGAAAACATGAGGTTTACTGAGATTCTTCTTCCTCCCATGCTTACATGCCCTTGTTTGCTTTGGACTATATAGCTTTGGAGAGTATTTGGAAGGCTATGGATGTTTAACACTTCAATGGAAAAAGACATGGCTCAAACATGAAGAGATTTTATCTTAAAGAATCAAGAAGGATAAAAACTCCATATTTCAACTTGTACTCTTAGATCTTTTTACTTTACTGTTTTGTTAATTTTTTAGCTGCTGCCTACCAACTTAAGGGCAAAAAAATCCACAACCACTTAAAACTTATGGAATTCTTTTTTCTCCCTGTGTTCTGTAAGAAAGCAGCCACCCAGATGATAACTCATACAGTTAATTTGTGAGCCAGCATGGATTAGCGAGGCCCTGTCTATAGGTGATATTCAGCAACAGTCTAACTATTGTGATATGGCACTCAATCTTTCTGTTGTCCGTCTTCCTCTTCGCTATCGCTTTTATCCCAACTATATCCTCCCATCTTTGTTTTGACACTGATAATTGCTGAATTTTCCTAGTAAGTGGGTCAGATGCCAAGCTGGTAGCTGGGGAAGGAAGAAAAAAAATTACTCATTTGTTTCTTTGAATCAGGTCACCGTGGATGAAGTCAAATGAACAGCAGTGCTGGTGCTAGAGAGGGAGAAATGACTTGTACATAAATGGATTCATGGTGGTATTATCTGAGAGTAACTTAATTTACTTAAGTAATACAGCCTTACTGAATGTTGTCTGTATGACTGCATCGCTTGGAGAGGAGCTACTTGTGAGAGAACCTCTCTAGCAGAAATTAGTGTAAATACAAGATGCCAAAAAGCTGTATTTTGTTTAGTAATCTTATTTCAGTCAAGGCAGCCAGAAGCTAAGCAGATTTTTCCCTCTGTCATCCAAAGTAAGTTGCGTTCTTGTCATGAACGCTCGGCCCATGGAGCCTGCAGGAGGTGTTTTGCCATCTGTGGCCGTGCTAACAGCACTGGCCGTGCAGTTCCACCTATTTTGTTCCTAAGACTAGTCCAAGCAACTGCTGATTTGGGAAGCGGATGAATCTATAGATGCTTTATTGGTCAGATAACTGTGCTAACCAACTAGTGGTGCTGCTGCAGCTGTGATGGCACATGGATGCAGGCTGTTTTGAGGGTGACTTAATAGCTTAGTAACTTAATTGCTAAATAAGTAATTACTAATTATTAACTCTTGACTTATTAAGTCAAGCCGTTCTTTAAAAATGAACAAATATTTTGAGCATGAAAGTTTCATGGTGATCTTTTGTTCTTTTAGTGTCTAAGCTATGTTGATGAGAATGAACCCGTCTTGTGATGATTAGTCCCACTTACACGCTGGACATGCTAGTTTGAGGATGCTCTGAAGATGCTCTGTGTTTTTTTTTTTTTTTCCCTTCTTGAACAGGAGTTTCTATCAGAAAAGCTGTAGACCAGTAACAGGGGAGTGAGGGGAAGATGACATTTTCACTCTTTCAAACACCAACTATAATAAAAGAAGCAGCCTGGAGTGGATGATTCCAGTGGTGCTTACAGGGTGGATATACTGGGAAGAGTTGTGGTGGCAAGGTTGGTTTGGTTTGCTTAGGGATCGGAGGAGGCAGTCTCATCGCCCAGGGCTGTGTGCTGTTTTAAGGAGATCTGTGACCCCTCTCTTAGGGATACGGTTTGTAGTTAAATTTGAGGGTTTTTTTAGCTTTGCTACTGTGTGATGCTTGTTTAGCTTAGGTAGAAAACCAAGATAGAAAACTTGTAAGCCATTCCAGACTCTTGTTAGAATATCCACAAATATTTTACAAGGAGCCGTAGCATCATCATGTGACGCTTAGCAGGTTTGTTTTACTTCCCAAGCTGATGAGGAAAGGAAGTGTTTAAATGTCAAAAAAATGTGCTGCGTGACTGTTGGTATTGACTCGTTTGTAGTTAAATTTGAGGGTTTTTTTTAGCTTTGCTACTGTGCGATATTTGTTTAGCTTAGGTATTGACTTCTGTGCTATAGCATAGCAGCAGGGAACCTACTGAAATAGTTTTGTTTTCTCCTCTTCCTGTTTTCAGAAATAAGATGGAGCCTGATGCTGGCACTGACTCTCATTGCTGTGGGAAAGGTAGCTCCTGAGTTGGAGCTGGGTGAACAGTTGAGTAGTGACACATGGGCTCTTGTAGGTTGTGCGGTGGCAGCAGCACATAGGAGTCAACAGGTTAATGGAATATTGTTCCTTTCATGGGCTATTGGGAACTTATCACAGCGTTGAATTGATAAGCTTTATCTAAGAGCTGGCTTAGTGTTTGGAAGTTCTGTATTTAAACAGCACAGCAACAACAACAAAACAAACATCAAACCCTGTATCTACTTTTCTCAGATGATTTAAACAATGGAAACTTACTGTTTGGTCTAGATACTGCTGTCCTTACTGCACCTAAAAATATAAGGTAAAGTTTAGATTGTACATGGCAACTTCCTTTCTTAATGGCAGCTAACTTAAATGAAACTTTCAGTTGTTCCATGCTGCAAAAAAAGTTGAAGGCTTTAAACTTAAGATTTATAATTTAACTGAGATGTGAAGCAATCTTTTCCAAAACACAAGCATTCTATACCTTTCAAATTTCCAGCATTGGATTCATTATCTCATAGTTTTAGAGAGAGAACGGGCAATAGGCCTCTATTTCAGGTGTGATCTTCTGATCAGTTGTTATTTGGGTCAGATACTACAGAGCATGTGTAGACTTCATGTATTAGGAAGAAGGTCAAGCTCAGTGTTTGAACCCTTTGGTGACCTAAGTTTCTATGAGCCTATAACCAGCAAGTAAAGACCATCTCTGTGTTTCCCATTCATGACTTTGTACTGCTTGCTTTCCCCTTTCTTTCACAAACCTGAGTTTGGGCTATTACGAGTTTTCTGTTACATTTGGGTGCACATTGCTTGCTGTTGCAATCCACTTAGAGCGTCTAAAATCTTTGGATTATCTGTCAACTAGCTCACTTTGTATGCTTAGTAAGGGCAAGCAGATTTAGCTCTGAAATGATCCTATACAAAGGACAGCATGGAAACTTAGTTCATTGAGCAAATCCCCTGTAAATTTAGGGCACAACGATTTTTACTTATGCAGAGATCTGAAGTTCATCTCTACTGTTAAATGAAAAATAACTTTGAGTGGAAATACATTTTTTAACCTTAGTGATTGCTTGGCAACAAATGCTAGTCACATCTTCAAGGCCAAGTTTGAGAAGCTTGTTGGTGTTCTTGCATGTTCTTGTGCACAAATCTTTCGCAAGTCTTTTGACCTTGTTTGAGTCCAAATGCGGTTACGCCCATCACGCTGGCTCCCGTCTCTTGGCTGTTGTGTGTCACGGCGTTAATGGCGTGGATTTAGGTGATGCAAGGACCTGCTCTTGGGCAATGTGGCAGTTAGGGCAGTGTGCAGGGGCAGCTCTATTGCTTCAAGGTGGTGGAAAGAAAAACCAGTAAAACTTGCTGCTAGGATGGCTAATGCAAATTGATCGATCCATGGAATTAACTATCGCATACCCGTTCAAAAGAATGTGAACAGGCATATATGGGTATATCAGATGAGTGTGTGTATATTCATAACTGTTTGCAAACAGCTGCTTCGCTAACTTGGCCTTCTTTCTCAGCTATAACTACAGCTTCAAACTGGGCACCATGTCCTTTACTGAAATTAGGCTTTTGTAAATTCCCTTTTAAAATGAGATGCCCTGCAAATTTCACTTTAAAGGGTAGTTCTCGTTGCATACTTTTCAGATCAGTTTTGCCAAATTCCAGTGTGTCAAAGTCTTCATGTTACATGCAGAAAGAAGTGTGACTCTGCTTTCAAGCTGCCAAAGGCAAGATTTTGAAAGGTTTCGGTTGTTCAGTTGCTTGCTGAATATTCTTAGTCTTAAAATCCTTTTGCTCAACCTAACATCTTCATTGAGCTTCTTGTATAGCTTTTTAATCCCTTACCTTAATTCTCACAGGATGGTAGTTCTGATCAGCTCTTGTGTAAAATACCAAGTAAACAGCTGTGACCATTTTAGAGGTTACTCTTCTGGTGGAGGCTAGTGCCTGTGTGGCCGAACTAGCAGAAAGGTGGCCACACCATCTGCTCTGCTGTCGTACTGTAAACCTGCCACTTTGTATGGTTAAAGCCGTTTGCTGAGCTGAACTCGGGCAAATCGTGTGTGATTTAGTTTTGCACAGTCTGGTTACCTGTTCATTAACACCTCTCTCCACTGGAGATTGCCAGGCAGCTGAGGGTGTGTAACATGAAAACCGCTGCAGCAAACTTAGCCGTAGCATATTTGACAGAACCCAAAATTGTCATGTAGTCACCGTATGTAAATGAGGTTAATTCATTAAAGGAAGAAGTACTTTACTTGTGGGCTTTTGGGAGGTAATCTTTTATTACAAGATTGCCATAAGGGAGGATGATAGAATAAAAATATAAAATGGAGATTTAATATTGGGTAAGATCTGCATCTTTTTTTAATTGGGTATTAAGATTCCAATCTACTTAAGCACTGTTGTGAGTTAAAACCTGTTAGGTGGGTGATCTTACTGTGACTTGTTAGTCATATTTAAGTGCTTAATGCTATAGTAGTAGGGTGATCGGAAGTGTCCGGTACAAAATGAATGGGTTCTGATTCAAAGGCGCTCTGCAATCTCACCTGGTTTCTTCTGACTTTCTGGTTATTCTGGCTTGGGAGAGCACAGGTGTCAGAGTACATCTTGGCTGGGTAGTGAAGTGACCATCACACAGTGATGTGCAGTAGGAGCTGGCAACCAATAGTGCTCTTGGATGAAGGCTCAGATTGACAGGTTGACATTTTTCTGAAAGTTTAATTGTTAGTATCTTCAGTTAAATTTATACCAAATCCTTTTGTGGTGTTACAAGCGCAAAATTTACTTACTCTTCTCATAAGGTAACAAGGTTTATGGTTTTGATGGAAAATTCTGTATTTTTGGTGACTGCGTTCAAGAGGCATGGCATTAAATCTGTCTGATCATGTTTCCTTTAGAAGTAAAGGTACAGACATATTGCTGGGAGTATTTTTGGGCATGTTAGTCTAAGCAAGGGAAACAACCCTTGTGTGTACAACTGCCCTCATAGCAACCTGTCTGAAGTCTGTTGTAGCTTGAATTCTCCTTGCTTACTACTACATCTGCAGATATACCACTGTCTAATGTGAAATCTAGCCTAGTCTATCCAAAATGAGCCTTGTTCCCATAAAAAAATAAGTATTGCAGAACGGCTGTGATATTAACATCACAGCATTTGCAACAATGCTTTTTAAGTGCTTTTGTGAATTTATTGCTGTGCTGGAGCTGTCTTTGTCACATTTCAAAGGCGGATGTTTAACCTGTGTTGGCAAACAGCAGCATTAGTGGGCATGAGCTGAGAATTCATTGTCCGTTTTAAGAGTCTATATGGATGGTGTGTGTGAGTTTGGGCATATTAAAGACAATCCTAGCAGTTTCTGAACAGTGAGTTCAAGCTGTTTAGTAGCTTTTAGACATACTTCCACCCACTCTTGTAAATCTTTTTTTTTTTTTCTTTTTTAAACTTTGAGTTATATAAACTGTTTATCTTTCAGAGCCAACGCATTATCAGCCAAGCCAAAGCCCCAAGAGGAAGCAAGAGTATTTGAGAAGGCTCCCGGCATCTCATGAATGAACTAACGGAACTCGATAATGCTGGCTCTCCCGAGCCAGGTCTACGGCTCAGGAAAGGACACATGTCTAGCACTGAAGCACAGTCAAACATTGAAGAGGACAGCTCTGAGCAAAGGCTTCTTCTAGTGGAGCCACCTCTGTCTTCTGACCAGGAAAATGTAAGTTATGATCATCAGTTAACTCATTTATCCCAGCAAATTTAAGTGCTTCAGTGTTTGAAATAATTTCCAGAAAGGTGAACCAAGAGCTTGAAACTATAATTGTAATAAAAACAGAAAACTGTCAGAAATATTCAGTTGACTATATGGGAACCTGGGTGTCAAGGCTGGACAATGTGTGTAAGATACCAGCTTAGTGTTTTGCTTCCTCCATAAAGCAATACAGTTTGTCTTATATCATGTCATTATTTACTGTGGAGGCAGTGTTCATATCAAGGTGTTTGTTTTTTTTGTTGTTTTTTTTTTTTTTCCTGCTCCAGCTGCCTATTAGGTGTAAGTGCAAGGAGAAAATCCACTGACTGTGGCTTGAATATAATCTGAACCTTGGCTGGTTGCTATTCTCTGGGAGAGCAGAAGAGAAAAATCTGTTTTCGAACATTCCTATCAGAAGAATGGTCATACTGGGTTAGGCCAAAGATCACCCTGCTCAATGTCCTATCTGTGACATTTTACCCAGTAGCAGACTTAGTCAGGCAGCATGTTGTGTTACTTCCCTGGGATCTCTGCCAGCCTTTAGCAATTGGTGGTCAAAGATTTCCTGAGCTCGTGGCACTGTTTCTGAATTTTTGCTGCATGAGCCTTGGTAAACTTCAGCAACCACAGTATCCTGCGGAAAGGCATTCCACAGCTTAATGAGGTGTTGTACGAAGGTAGTGTCCAAGCATTGGACAAAAGTACCCTCCGGTTGGAGTTCAGAACTGTAATTAGTGCTTCTACCAGGATATTCACAGATGCATATCAGCACAGTTAAGTGGAATAGGCATTGAGTTTAGAGTCACTGTTATGTTTATTATGGCTTAATGAGTTTGCTGTATCAGCTTAGTTAAACAGCTCTGTGTTTTTAGCCAGCACCAAAGACATGATGATGCTCTGCAGCATTGCCCTCAATGCTGAGAGTAGGACTGTTGCTATAACTTCATTTGTCACAGATTTTGTGACGGACCCACAGCTGCGTGCACGGATCCACAGCTAACATAAAAACCTTTACTAGACTCTCTAAACTTTAATAGTGTGAGCCCTTACTGGGGCTCTTTGTAATCAGAAGTCAGAGCAGGTATTTGTGGCTAAGAAGCCTAGTTGATGCAAGTTGTATGTGGCTGTGAACTTCTACAGTACCTTCTCAGCATCCTAATAATAGGAAGTGTATTAAGCCTTTCTCTGCATTATAGGGCAAGTCATAGAGTATGTGTATAATGTGTGCGAAGTGTTAGTGGCTGAATCTACTGAAGGCAGGGAGAAATTTGAGTAGCACTAGCAGATAGGTTATATGTATGCACATTTAATCCAATGTCTTTGTCGTATGTTTTAAAGGACTTTCTCTGCTTCCTGTTACTTCCTATTTCCTTGACCTTTTTTTGCCTAATCTTTACTCCTGTGTCCTCTGCATATTTGCTTGTTTGAATACTATGGTATCAGTGTCCCTCCTCTTTAAGACAATGAGTGCTCGATGCCTCAGATGGAGCATCCCCAGACTCTCTACTGTCAAACACGCTAATGTTAGGTTGCCAAATGACTCTGTTTTGTGCCATACTGCAGTATTCTAAATAATCTGAAAAACGCATTATGTGACATGTCTTCCTTTGTCTTGTATAAGCACAGCTGTTATTCAAATATATTGACATGCACACTAGTCTTTGCTTTGTGCTCAACTGTATATTATGACTATCTGAAACAGTCTTCGTGGAAATGACTTTAGCGCAAAAGCCTCTTTCTGCCTTGAAAAGGCTCTTATTAGCTAAGAGTAACACAAGATTATTGCTGTTCTGTAGATGGTAATAGTTCCCAGGCATATTGGCTAAATATGACCTTATAAAAGGATTTAAGTCGTGCCCGCTATATTAGTACCTTATTAGTCAAATGCAATTTCTTTAAAGCAAAAAGTAACAACCCAGGAATATGTATGTTGGAGAAGCAAATTGAATAAGTACAATGTCTTCATTGGAACATCCATGATAGCCTAAGCTTTTGGATGCTTCTACTTATGACATGCTAATGGTATTGACATTCTTGAACATCATAATGTTTAGGTATCCTAATGGTTATGATATTTTCATAAAACATACTGGACTTAAGACTCGAGGCATTAGTGTGAAAGCTTATGTTTTTGTACAGTGAGAAAATTGCATTACTCTCTTTTCCTGGTGCCTTCACCCAAATACTTGTTCGTACTAGCATCTTTATATCCTTACAGTGTGTGTGTGGTGGTGGGTTGTTTAGTGCATCAAAACTGCCCCAAACCTTCCTTCATGAGATTCCCTTTCCTCTGTCTACTTGTGTATTGACTTTCTGTGCCTCTTGTAGGAGCAACCTGTCTGATCTGGTGGTGGGAAGAGGATTGGACACATTGCATAATCTTTTCCTTTCTGCAACTTTTTTTTCTGTTACATGTATTATGTGCTGGAAAACACTTTTAAGCAAGTGCTCCTCTGTAGTGTGCTGGATTGTCTGGCCTTCATGACAGCATCTTTTCTCATTTTTTATCTAGTGTTTTCATGTCTCAACTGCTTTTGTATTTCAGGCAGTGTCATGACTTCTAAAGAAATCCCTCTTACTGTGGCTTTGTTAAGCTGACACAAGCAAATGCATGTGACTTTTTATAACCTGATGAATGGGGCTCTTTATGCTGCTCTAAAAACCTGTGCTTGACTCTCTTCTTTTTTACTTCAATCTCACAGTGACAGGAGGTGAACAAAGAACCATTTTCTTTGCCTTTATTCCAACCATCAGACTCATGTTCTTGAATTGTGTTTCCTTTCTTAAAGTTGAGCTGCACGGTGTGGTTGTCTTGGGTGGCACAGAAAAGCCCCCATGAAGTGAGGCCTGTTGATCTGAAGGATTTGATAATCTGTAGGGCCTGGGGAGAGGCACATATAGCTCTCCAGTCATCTGAGTGGATAGAAGCAGCCTTGGCAAATATTCAGTAGGTCACTTCTCCTGGGGCATGGACTTTCACTTCAGGTGGAATCTGACCTCTGCAAACATCCTGATACTTGCATGCAGCTAGAGTGACTTTTCAGGACATAAATACCAAAATAACTTGAAGGAGGTTGCAGGATTTCAGATGTAAAAGAAAACATTAAGAGTAATTGGCAGGTGAGTATATCACTGAGGATTCTTAGCTGGGATCACAGAACTTGCTCAAAGCTTTTGCTGTTACAGAACAGTGCATGTATTATCTGTAGGGACTACAAAGACAGCTTTCACAAATGTGCATGTAAACTTGTGGAGCGCTTAACTTCACTCTATGGTGGATGTTATTTGAATGAAAAATACCCAGTTGAAGTCTTACAGGTCAAAGCTTGACATTTAAGTTAGAAAGTAGACTCCCTGGAGCTAATACTTGGGAATTTTCACTGTCTTCTAACTTTTCTTTTTTCTTTTTTAGATCTACTTACAAGTTTTTGCCAAATTTGAAACCATTAAGCTTTGTTCCACCTAACATTTTACTAATGGTAGTTGAACTTTTTTTTTTTTTTTTTTAAAAAAAAAGCCTCTGCATTTGCTTTCCTCCTGCATTATAGGTTTTGTTGGCTGAGATTGCCTTAGGAGTGGGTGTGGGAGAGGCCTGGCATAATGAAATTTGAGGTCTCACCAAAACATGTTTACTTTTTCCTAGACATGTTTTCTTGCTGCCTGGGTTTTCATATCTACTCTTAATTCCTCTGTTTCTTGCAGTTCTTGGGAAATAATGTCATTTCTTTGAACACGAGAAATTGGCCTTTTTTTTTTTTTCAGGTCAAAAAATCTTAATGTCAGAATTTCTCCTTCATTTGCTGTTCTAGGCACTGGAAGTAATGCATATTTGTTCTCAGATTACTAATTGCTGGAGCAAGTGCTT
>NW_010578559.1:424232-444767 GCF_000705375.1 Tinamus guttatus | reverse complement strand
TGAAAGCCGCTGCGCAAGCCCCTTGCCAAGACGTGCTTTATTCCTAAAGCAGGACTCACTGGCAGACCTACCCTCACTTTTTGGCTGAAGAAATAACTCAATTTCCCTCCTGCCTCCTCTCTTACCCTCCCGCTCCCTTCATTTGAAACCGATGCACAAACTGTGTGAGGTAATTAAACTGGGTATAATTAAACTTATCCTTTCAGCGCAGGTCTGTGTGCAGGTCCTGGTTTCTTGTGGATTAACACACCTGAAGTCAAACGTTGCTGTGGCAGGGCGATGTGTATTTATGTATCTTTTCTGAAGGCGAGCGGAGCTGGGACTCTAATCCTTTCTGACAGGTGAGGTCACCCTTGAGAGCTGCGCGCCCCGGGAGGGCTCGTGCGAAGGGCAGGAGCGCGACGCTCTCCCAGCTGCGTCAGCTGACGGGGGATGCCCTGAGCCACTTGCTCCTCCGTTTGGGAGCAGGTCCTGGAGCTCCTCGGTCTTGACAGGAGACCCTTTTTCCTGAGCATAGGCTTCATCTTTCTTGTCTGTTTCTGACTCTAATAAGGTCACTGGATGTGAAGCATGGAAAACATCTCCACTTCCAGGGGCGGATTTACTTCCAGCACTGCAGTTGTTCCTCTTCGTGTAACATCACCTCTGGTAAGGCAAAAAAAACCCACACATGGAGCTGGAATGTCACTGAAGGTCCCCATTCAGCTTAGGGCTGAGACATGGTGGCAGGGAGGGGAAGCATCCTCCCGGCCCTAGCACACGCTGGGGTGGATCTGTGGGCTCCTGGTCATCTCCGTGGGGAAGGAGGCAATCCTCATGTGAGGGTGACGCCTTGGAGGAGCCCTGTTACAGCCGGCCCCGGCGCGAGCGGGGCTGTGCAGAGCTGGGGGTGAGAGGCCGCTGTGGCGGGAGGCGCGCGGTGAGGGGCGCCGCGGGCGCCGTGTGAAGGGCAGTGTCAGGACATCTGCTGGAGCCCATGGTTGTGCGCTGAGGCACCAGGGGGGTCTCCTGAGCTCCCCACCTCGAAGAGGAGGCCAGGACAAGGCCCTGCCTTGCTTGTTTTCCAGTGTGGGGCCTTGGAGCTGTTGCTGCGTACCCGTGGGTGACCGGAGAAGGGGGCAAATGAGACCTGCTGCCGTCCGTAGCCATTAGCCACAGCATTAGCTGGGCACGTGCCCTTCAGGCCCTGGGGCCACCGCCCGCCTCTAGGCCAATGAGAGGGCCGTGAGCTGAGTGTGGTGCAGCTGAACGCCCTCAGGGAGGGCCCCGCAGTGCAGGAGGCTCATCCTCCCACCGCTCCAGTTAAATCCGTGACCAGGAATGACTCTTGGCGTCCTCATGAGGCACTGGCACATCCCTGAGGGCCTAGCAGTGCAGCCCCATTTCCCTCCTCCACCCGTGCCACAGCCCCACGGGCTCAGGCAGCGAGAGGCTGTGATTAGCACCAAACATGACATGATGCAGGTTAAGTATCTATTTAAAATATGCCATATATTTGTTTTTAAAGAGATAATACGGAGCAGTTCATAAAAAAAAAAAAAAAAAAAGGGGGAAAATGGGTGCTCCCCACCCATTTTCATAAAGCTCTCTGAGAATCAGCCCGTGCCCAAGGGCTGGGCTCGGTGGGGGCTGCTGCTTGCCCCACGACCACCATCAGCAGCTTCAGAGTGCAGGTAGTGCAGTTCTGAGGGAAAAAAAATGCCTGATTCGTAGTTGCTTATGCAGTGAAACTAGCAGGCAGCAGAGGAGCGACACCCTTTTGGTGGGTCACACATAAACCCTTCCTACATGGAAGACCACATATGGGCGAGGGCCTGGATGCTGTTCTAGCAGCGTTAGGAAGGTCTGTGCTGAACACCACATCTGTCCTGGCAGAGCTCGTGTGGCTGCAGCCAACTAGTGAAGCTGTGCTACTTCCTATGACCCAGGTGCATGTTACGTTAGTGCAACTCAGGTCAGGTGCCGTGTCCTGTCCCTGATGTCTGATGGCCGAACACCCCCATGACCAGGAGGCTTTGCCGTCGTGCTGAGTACCCGTGTGGGGCCTGGTCTGCCCCGGCAGCCCCAGTCCAAGGTGCTCAAAATCCCGGCTCTTATGGAGCAACAGCTGGACAAGGATTCCTATGTGCCCAGCTCCCTTAAGGCAAGGCTGGCCCAGCAGCCTCCATGGGGTAAGTTACTCCAGCGTGGCTCTGAGAGAGGCCACAGTAAAATCCCCAGGGCATCAGTGTGGGCTCTCCTGTTCTGGCAGGAGCAGCAGCACAATGTGAGGGTCAAAGCTGCACATCAGCCATCCTGGCCCTCTGCCTCCCCTGGGGGGGGGGAGCGGGTGGGTGGGGGGGGGGCCAGGCCCCTCCTGCCGGTCCCCACGCTGCCACGGCCAGGCCTTGGGCTGCGGGCTCTCACTGAGGGGATGTTCCCAGCGTTGACACCAAGTTGGACAGTGGGCTTGTTGGGAAGGATGCAGGACACGCTGCGCCGTGTCTGCAGCGCCTCTTCTCCCCAGGGAGTCACAGATGGAGTCACAGATATGCCCATGCCGTGGTGGCCTCCTCTCCTTGTGGCCAGCTGGCTGCTGGAAACGACGCTTGCCCCATCCTTCCTCGCATGGCTGCTGAGTCAGGCGTTGCAGACAGGGTCACCGCAGGAGCAGCGCCAGGGGCAGCAGGAGCATCGCTGATGAGACCGAGATCTCCGCAGCGCCGCCACAGTCTTGGGCGTTTTCCTGGGAAGGAGACAGGACATCAGCTTGATTACTGCCATGGTGGCGCTGCTCAGGGGAAGGGAGCCCGCTTCTCACTTTTGGAAAGGCTCACCAGAAAGCCACTCACTTCTCCGGCACTCGCCGTGCCCTGCCCCACACCCCAGTCCAGCTCCTGCCCCCTCAGGGTGCCACAGGAGCTGCTTCTGCAACAGCGACGCTGCCAGGGGGCATGTGGACTCCTGCCCACACCTCCTGCAGCTCCTTGGGGAGTCCTTTGCCCACAAGCAGGTCGCTGTGCTCGCCCCTGGCCTTGGAGGACAGGCAGCCGGGCTCCCCGCTGCCAGGGGCAGGGAGGACAGGCAGCGGGGTGAGCACCTTGTGCCGCGCAAAGGTGCCCAGGCCGTGCTCACCTCAGTGGTGCCGGAGCTGCTGCTGCCACGGCCGCTGGCTGCCAGGAGTGCTTGCAGCAGCAGATGCTCTTCAAGCAAGCAATTCCCCACAAAGCAATCCCAAAGAAACCCAGCAACCCGCTACCATCTGAACCGGAGCCCTTCACAGATGTCACTAGCACGAACGTTTCCTTGCTAGGAGCCCTCTGGGAAGCCACGCGGCGGTTCCTCAGGCCAGCAGAGGACACACGCGGTGCCCGTGTGCGCAGCGGGGCACCCATGGGCGCCAGCGGCAGCGCCAGAGCCGCGGGTACCTCGGGGTGGAACGCGTGGCAGCTGTCCGGGCGCCTCCGCAGCTTCTGCGAGCGCATCCGCTCGCACTTCACGGACGCGTTGTGTGCGGGGCTGTTAAGGACGAGAGCGGCGGCACGTGAGCGGGGCACGCACCAAGGGGCTGCTGCAAACAGCCCAGGTGTCACCGCTCGGCCTCGGGGACACCGGGGAGGCGGGCAGGAAGGGCTGCAGCGGCTGTGGCAAGCCCTCATAATAATATGCCACCATCTCCCACTTTAAAGGGCAGGGCTGTTTTCCCCACTCCATCACACCTCAGACCTGCCTGGCTCCCCACAGCGCCCCTGGCTGCCCCACAAGCTGGGCCCTGCCCTCCACCTCCTTTCCCTCCCTCACAGCGATCTCTGCAGCAGCAGGTTTGCAGCCCAGCGAACCCAGGCACAGAAGGGGCCTTGCAGGCCTGCTGCACGTAGAAGGATATATTTGACTTCCTTTGCACTCATCAGGACAGGTGGGAAGATGCTGCAGTCACAGGTGGCGTCTGTGACGAGAAGCAGCAGGTTACTGCTGGCAATCTGCTGTGCCACAAACATCCTGTGGAGAAAGAAGCATGAGAGGGAGATCACATCACTCCCACTGCAGAGACAGAGCAGCAGCCCTGGCATCACCTAGCCCTGCTTACCAGAGCGAAGGAATGCAGGAAAAAAACAAAGAGGGAACAATCAGAAAGGGATGCCAGCAGAAAGCAGGAGACATAGCAGGGAATGTGTGCCAGGGAAGATGGTATTAAGACATCTTTTTGTCTGCAGGAAAATCCTAACTGGCTCAGATTCACAAATGTATGTTAGACACAAAAGCTAGAATCAGAACCAAAATCCAACCAACTCCAAGAAGGCCCCATAAGCCCACTCCTCCTAAAACACATTCACATGCACAAGGGGACAGCATGCACCAGCTGGAGTCAGCAAAGAAGATCACACCTGAGAAGTCCTCCTTTCAGGTGGTGGTCTGCCCATTTAACAAATAGTTACACATGCACCTGTACAGTGCAGGGTGTAGGAGTTATATGGTCCTGCAAAGGGCAGATTTTTGCTCAGTTTCATGCTATATTTGTGTGAGAAATGGAAGATCCCGGTAACGTCATTCATTATGTTTGAAAGATAGGCTGCTTTGTTTGACATGGTGAAAAAAAAAAAAGTGACGCCTCAATTTGCAGTCACAAGTTTGTCCCTTCGCCTCCCTGTAGAACAGGCAGAACCCCAATGTGTGCAGTGATGACTAGCAGCACGTGCGGATGAGGACGTATCTAGGCGCAGCTGTTTGCCCACGCACGTGCACGTGATGAGGGGTTGAAGGATGGGGACGCGCTGCCCCCAGGCTGTGCAGGGCTTGGAGGGCTTGCGTGGGCGCAGCAGGGCCAGGTCCAGCAAGTGCGTGCGCTGCTCCGTCCACGTGAGAGCGTGAGGCTGCACGTGCCTGGGAATGTGGGTTTGCACATCTGCACGTGTGCACCTGCAGAAGGCCAGCGGTGGCACCCGCAGGGGCCTGCTGCTGGCGCCAGCAGGACGGCGACGCCGCACCTTGCTTGTGTCCCTGCTAACCCGCTCGCAGCCAAGGAAGAGGGGTTTTGCAACAGGCCATCAAAATACAGGTTTATGAGGCCAACCCTCCTGGCTGCTCTGTAGGACAGCCTTGTTTCCCTGGTTATTCACTACTTGCAATCCAGTCTCTAATGTCTTTTTTTTTTTTTAATATATTCAGTTTTAGAGCCTTGGCAGTGATGCTGAAATGTCACACACGCAGCGTGTGACCCCTTCATGAGTATTCCTGACTGATGATTATTTCTGGAGCTTTGACAAGCAGGCTTTAACCCATGCACAAACTCTGTGATCAGGATGGAGGTGCCCCATATGCAGGACTGAGAGCCAAATTGTTGCCCTCTGCAGTGGAAGCTAATGCCCAGAATGAAGCATGAAGGCCCCTGTGCCACCAGGGACAGCCTCGGGCTGCTAACGTGATCCAGAGAGCCTGTATGCCGGGCAGGTCTCGGGCAAATGCTGCACAGAACCTGTGTCTGAACTCTTCTCTGAGTATCTGCATGAAGGGAGCAAAAGAGATGCACTCAGTACCCAGAACCTGCAATCCAGCCCCACACTTCAGCTACAAAGGAGCAGGGCCTGTCAGTGAATCAAGTGGGGCAGGAAGTAGGAGATGAGGTTTTCAGCCTCATGGTACTGGCATAATCCAAGCTCCCCCTTCTCACCGTTCGGGAGGCTGCTGTAACCACAGGAGCACAGAAGTTCTGAGGTGGGCATTCCCATCTGCGGGCTTTGCTGTTGAGGGTGGGTGAGGGCCCTGCAATCCCCACCAGCCCCAGCTGGGACGGGGCAGCAGCCCTGGGCGGCAGCAAGGCCAGGTCGCCCTGGGGCCGGTTTGCGCGGGTGACTCGTGCAGGGACAGCTTAATGTGCACTGCACAAACAGGTCTGCGTGGGGCACTTAACTCCTTAGGATCTGCCCAAAGCTTATTTCATCTACCCGATGCCTTATTTATTTATTAACCAAATCGGCAAACTCCTCTAAAACAAAGTTTGGCAAGGCCTGTTTTTCATAAAGTCATGCTGACTAGCACAAGCTGTTTTCCTAACCTTTAATTCTTTCCTGTAGTCGATCCAAGACTGAAGTCAGACTGGCTAGGCTTTTTTTCTTTCTTTCTTTTTTAGAGGGATTCCAGTTAGATCCATTTTGACTCCTCTGCACATTTTTGTATTGGGAAAAGCTGGCTGTGGAAATTCATCCTTTCTTCACCTTCCCACACGTGATTACTAATGGCGCTAGGCACTTCATAACTGCTGAAAATGGCCTCACTTCACAATGACTTTTCTGTTATTTTTGACTCTTCATTCTCTTAAAATGAAGATGGAAAATAAAAAAGTGTACTTTTTTTTGGATTTAAAACTTCTCTTTTCCCTCCCTCTTTTTTTTTTCTATAAAAACAGAAAAGAGGGAAAACACAAAAGGAAAAGGAAAGGTGAAAGCAATGCAAAACGGAAAATTTGCTAAAGAGAAAGCCTCTGCCAAAAACATGAAAAACAACAAAAATATTTCTTTTTCAAATCCGTGGAATGAAGTAATTTAAAAAAAAAGCCCTCTCATTGTACAGCCATCTCTGCTTGTTGACAGCTGTTTTATCTTTTTTTCTTTTATCCAGGAGTTTTAACTTGATGCTCCCACCTCTGTGCTGGCCAGTGCGCGTTTTGAGCCCTGTTGGCTGACTCGGTGCCTGCGGCTCTGCGTGTCTCGTGAGCTGGGTAGGAGGGAGGGGAAGGCCTGAGTGAGAGGGAGGCCGTGGCTCTTACTTTTGGCAGTCTCCACACTCGATCAGCCCGTTTGTCTCCTTGATGGCTGGCTCGTACACGAAGACGGGGTACTCGGTGTCGCAGGGCTGCAGGGTGTCGTGCTTCTTATGCTTGTGGGCTGCGTGGTGGAAAGGAGACAAGATGATAGCAAAGCAGGGTTAGAGGCTCACAAGGGAGACGTCGGTAGGGAGGTGGCCATCTGAGGGGGTGGGATGGCCATGTGGGTGGGAGCAGAGCCCCATGCTGCCCTGGGTCCTCTGAGGGTGGCCAGGGGTGGGTGCCCCCCAGAGACAGAGGAGAGGGAGGTGTGTGCGGTGAGATGCTGGCCAAACTCAGCCCTGCAGAGATCCCTGCTCCCACTAGGTGGTGCGGGAAACCCGGTCTATGTTAGAAATGTTCCCGAAATCCCCCCTGGGCTCCCTGCGGCAGGGCTGGGGCCTGCCCTGAGGAAAGGCGCCACGGAGCAGGGTGCGCGGCCACGGCCGCAAGCAGGGCCAGCAAGGCTGTCACAGGGGCAGGGGACACCTGCACCCCTGCGTTCAAGGGAGAGGGCTCCCCCTCTCCCCCGGCCCTGTGTGGAGCAGCGGTTCTGACCTGGCTTCAGCGCTGTGGGGAAGCGAGGCCTCGGTGTCTGCGCTTGCAGACTGTGCTGAGGGCGTCCTCCGCGTCCCCAGGTGAGGCGGGATCCACTACGGGCTAAGGGTAACCCCTCCAACACACGATGCTTGGTAGCCTTCCTAAATCTGTGATTTATTGCAACCTCCCACGTTTCCACGTCCCCCATCAACTTCTGATCCTTTCTGAATCCTGCAACACTGCATTGGAAGTCCGATAGCAGGGAATTTGATGCGTTAAATATGCATCAGGTTAAAATGAAGGCACCACCAGCCAAGAGCCCTGCCGTGGAACTGCGGGCCAGGGCCAGACAGCGCTCGTGGAGCAGCAGAGCCCCAACCCAGGTGAGGAACCAGCTCCTGGAGGGGCCCATCCATGACGGCGGCAGCGCGGCTGGGCCGTCACTCACCAGTCACACCCTGCGGGGCTCCCAAACCGATTTTGGGATGAGCGGGAGCCCAACTGCCGCTTCACCCTACAGAGCCTCCCCACGGAGCCCCAGCAGCCTTTCCAAGGGTTCAGCGGGGTCTTCCTTTCCCCAAACAGAGCCTTGCTCATACTGGGCCAGCCTGGCAGTTATAACCCCCCCCCCGCCTCTGTCACCCACCAGGGAATGTCTCCGATCGAAGTGTGAGGCTTTGTTGCTAGGGGAGAAGTGGCTGAGGCTCGAACTGCGCGGAGTAGGAGAAATGGTTTCTAAATCAGCGCTGGGGTCTGCACACAAGGGGCTCCCACACAGCCCTCCACCTACACGGTGGCTGCAAGCGCTGCTGCACGTGATGGGCAGGGGTAAAGACTCTGTGTGGTCTGGAGGGCACCAGCTTTTTCTCTGCAGCAGCCCCAGCACTGATAATTTATAGAAAAATGCAGCAACAGAGGTTTTAATCAGTAAAAAAATGTGGTACGGCAAGAAGGCACCAAGAAACCATCAGTGATACCTATGAATAACCTGTGTTGCTGTAAAACCCAAAGGTCCTCACTGAGACCTCTGACGTCCTCTCCTGTGGCTCTGCTGAAGGACACAGTCGGGCAGGCACTCTGCAGGAGCTTGCTGCTTAAGCAATAGGGGTTACGTGAGGGAGGGACAAGAAGGATGATTCTTCTCTCTGCCCGTGGAGATCCAGTGACATCCGACATCCATTAACAGCCAAGATCTGCAGCCAGATCTCCCCTCTGATGCCTCTAATGCCTTCAGCAGGTGATGCGATGTGTATTTAAACCCTTCCCTGCAGCACAGAGTCTCTGGCAGTTGTGCCTTGTGTTTTTCTTCAAACTCTTTCTAAATATGTCATACACGAGTCAGCCTCCTACTTAAATCCTTCCAGGCTCTGGGAACCACCTTTTAGTATCGTGTTTGGGTTCATCTTTCACAATTCCCAAAGCATACAGGCCTTGATATGAGCATGCTGCTTTGCTATGTAGTCACACTTAATTCATTTTAAATTAATGGATGAAAATGTTCGGGGTCTGAGAGCGACTCTGTGGCCAGCCAGGAGCTCTCCGGCTGTGTCTGTGACCATCTGTGCAAAGAGGCACCTAAAAAAACCCACGCTGCAGAAGCACAAAAAGGCCTCTCCCATTTTTACTAAAAGAGAACTGCTCTTACTAGGTTGTGTTGTAGAGATGAATATTCCTAAGGCTATATGGGATGAGTGGTAAAATATGCTATTACTGAGTCAAATTTCAAAGTAGGATTAGACATTTCTGGTAAAACATGAAGGATATTTTCATTTATGCTCTAATGCTTTCCTACTCAGACTAAGTGTGAAGAACTAACCATTTGCCACTGAAGTTCCCTGATAGTAGAAGGAGGATGGAAAACAGAGTGGGAACCTTTTCCTTCAGCCATATTTTGCTGTACTAGTGGCTAGGAAAATAACTAACTCCAAAACACAAGGCCGAATCTCCCAGTCTGTGCCCAGCACAGGGCCTTTGGAGGAACACACCTGTTGCAGGACCACACATTTGCCCTAAGCCAATGACCTCTCAGTGTCCCGTCATGTTACATTTGGTTCACAGCACTGTGCTCACCAAGACTTTCATAGCAGCAGAGCCTTTGGAGTCAGACTCTGCCATTCCCTGTGCAAAACAGCAGCTGTGATGGCAATAAAGTTGTTCTGATAAAGGTATGGTGCAAGTGTCTGCCAGAATTTAGCAAACTGCTCATGCCAGGAGTTACAAAGACACAACAGAGCCTCATGCCAACTGCTCAGTTTTCTCTTCCTCCCTAACACAGAATTGGCTTCTCCGTTGGCTTCAGCTTCTTGGTGTAAAATCATCAAATCTACTGGAGTAAGAGCTATATAAAAATCAGTGGAGTAAAGAGTGGGGGAATGGAAGGCGATTAAGGCCTCCCAAATTCAGGCAGTATTGAATCAGGACTGCTGTGCTGCTCCTGGCAGTCACAGGAGCAGGCTGTGTATTTGAAGGTAAGTGTGTGCACCAACTCTAGCTCCTTCAGGAACACTTCTAACACTGGTAGCACGGGCTAAGTCACTATAGGAAGTTGCGCTTCTGTTTGCAGTCTTTTATAAATGCCTGCAGTTCAATTTGCACTGGGTTAACCTCATCATGTGCACTAAGCTGTATTTTTAAACTGTGTTAAACCCGCAAAAGTCCCCCGCACACAGCATCTTAAATCAGTTTCTTGGCAAAGGCTAAATGAAAACAAGCCACTTCAAAATCTCCTGACTTCTGCACAGAGACAAGACCGACCTAAGACAGAGATTATGCTTAAGCCTCCTGCCTCTTATTTTGTCTGGAAGCAGTGCAGCTGCAGAAGCGTTCAGAAGTTCAGCTGAGCCCAGTAGCATGAACATCGTCAGTGTTACGCTTGGGCTGAGTCTCTGCGTGCACATGTTGGACATCAAAACGTTATCAGCAGCTCCAAGAGTCTGCTGGTCAGGGATTAGTAAACAGCCAAGGGAGCTGATAACAAATTGCAAACTTTATAGCAAAGAGTGAGTTAATTCCAGGCTGTCATTGCTGCCATCTGCACTTCCACAAAGACTTTGGCAGGCAGTTGGCAACCAGTCCTTCCGCACAGCAAAGGAAGCTGCTGCTCCCTGTTATGAACTATAGAGCCCAGATTGTGAACTCTTTGCCATTAGCATAAATCATGAATAATTACAGCCAAGTCAATAGATCTGCACTGATGGAAAAGAGACAAAACCTGCCACTTAGTTACAAATGCAAACTTCCAAGTACTGATTTCTGTGCAATACAAAGCACAGAACTTAATCAATTATCTTGTATATCCTTTGTGGACTTTATAATGCAATCAAAAACAGATTTTTTTTGACCTACAGAATTCTAGAAATAGTCCTTTCTAAGCTGCAGCCCTTGGCTGAAAATATCTTTGGCTTAATTAAAGGCTTTCAGATCTGTGATGATTTCCATAAAAGCAGAAGCTCTTACAAACACAGACAGGAATGAGATGCAGAGAGCAGTGAGAAATCTGTGGTAGCAAACATGTCTTCTCTCCATCACTGAAAAGCAGATTTGCATGATAAGTGCACTGTGAATCAGTTATGCCCATATTCCAACTGCAAGTCTTGCCTTCCCAGACAAGGGAACTTGGGAAGCAGGAATATGATCAGAGCTGCGGAGCCAGAGTTGCACATTCAGCTAAGGGTGAGCATTAGATCCTCAACCATTAATTCTTCTGCATGTATCCCTGAATAAATACATCCTCAATTTCTCTCTCACAAAATGTCTCCTTCTCTCCTTACTTTTTGCATACACCAGTCTTGGCAGGCAGTCAAGAAACTGCTAACATCTCTAGCAAAAATCTACAGCCTATTCTTAACAACATGTGCAATCCATTCCTTCCAGCCCCAACAGTATTCTTCCACCCTGCTACCCCCTCCCACATATGGACAATCATTTTTTTCACCCACAGCCATGCTCCCTTTCTCATGCTCCTCTTCATCCATGAAGACACATTCCAATGGTCTCTGTTTCTCTCACGCATACATCTTGCTGGGCAGAGAGCAAATCAGTGAATACAAGCTGGACATGGAGGCAGTGAGATACAAACACAGCCAGTCTGGACTGTGTCTGGAGGGATTTCGAACTTGCCTCTAAGGGTGGATTTATGAGCTAGAGGATATGCTTATCAGTAAAACTGATTGAAAATTATACTGCATTACCCTAGAGCTGGGCTGCTATTCATCAGAAGGAGTCGTGCCACAGCGTGTGGAAAAGAAGTCTTAAGTTGCTTCCTAATATCTGAAGTTTAAAAGACCCATATAGTCTATACTGCAAGAAGGCACAGTTTCTGCTAAGAACTTCCCTTTAAAAGTACTCTTTGTTTTTAGCAAGATGCCTGAAATGAGTGGGGCAGCTGGGAACCGAAATAAAGGACACGTCACATTACAGGTGTTAAGGGCACATCTATGCAGCAGCAATGAGTGGTGGTTTTGTCTGGGCCGGCACTCTGAAGAGACTGGTGTGTCCCTTCTTTTATCGGCTTCCCAGGCTTTACTGTTCCAGGTACCAGCTCGGGCAGCTAAATAAGCAGCAGCACTGCTTGCTTCTTCTCACTGTACTGCAAGGAAATAGAGCCAGGCACTACCACGCTGCAGTGAAACCCTTCTGCAAGTTTCATACTGCCCGAGAGAAGTGAAAAAAATGCCTTTCCTAGCCTGGGTTTTCTAGCTACATCCTGATCTTTTTGTTGCTAGACAGTTCTACTTACAGTGATGGAAAACAGCCTTGGCTGGACAGATCACATAACACGCACACATGATGAAGATGGAGCCACATGACAGATTCACATGATGACAGCACAACGAGGAGATGAATTCATACACAGAGGTCATGGAGGTGATGCAAGAGAGAGATGAAGAAAGCAGAAAAGGAAATAGTGATGAGCAGTGCAGCAGTCAGAACCCCTTCCCTTCTTGCTCACATCTCAAAAGTTAAAACATTTACCACCAGTAACAGCTCTTTCAGAAACACCAGGCCTCTAGCTCTGTCCTCCAGTAAGAACAGCCGCTCCAGCACCAACAGCTCAATACTATGCTTGCTCATTTGACTCTTCCTTACTGATTTCTGCATGGAGCCATTCTCTTACTCTGACATGCAGTGCTGCACAGGGGATAACACCACCTCTGGGGATCCCCTTTGAAAGAGCCAAGGGGGAGTTAAATGTTACCTAGACACTGGGCTGGCTCTCCAGCTAGGAGGAAATTTTGCTTTCTGAAAATAACTGCTTTGCTAATACACCAGGAAAAGTGAGGGGAAATGAATGCTCAGCCCTACAATTAGCAGGGCACATATCACTACCTCCAGCAAAAGCACCTTTAGTGCTGAACAACTAATCTGCATGTAACAGCAGTATCTCCACTGCGGTGCCTTGCCTTTTCCTTAGGGTTGCCTCACAGCCATTTACATTCCCTGCATGTGGGAGCAGAGACGAGACCACAGAGGCTCTCGGGACCTTTTTAGCAGGCAGCCTTGTAACTCCTGGGCAGGTCACTGGATTTCAACCCAGCACTCCTATCTCCCAGCCTCTCCTGCTGTACTGAGTTGCTTTGCAATAGCACATGCCACGGCCTTTTATCCTCCAGAGAGAGTTCAGTAGGAGAGATCCTTGCCATGTTATTTGAACCAGCCAGTGCAACTCAGTAGAGAAACTCCCAGAGGGGTTCAAAAAAGGATGCAAAGACGTTACTTCTGTTTGAATTCTGCAGGTGCTCTGGCTAGTTTCCAGCGACCTCTGCTAAGCTCTGCAGAGCCTGCTGGTCCCAGCCCTACTCTGTCCTGTCCCATAGACCCACCATGGTGGGGTGCTTGGAAAGAAGACCCCCAACCTGCAATTTGGGAGAGGAAAGCAGCATCCTCCGAGCTGCATGTTGCAGATCTTCACCCTGACAGCTCTGGTGCTTTGCTAGGCTGAGACGGGAGCAGAAGGGCAGGGAGAAGCAGGGGCTTCCAGACGCCCCGGCGGGAGCCACAAGGTGGGAGCGGGCCGTGTTTTGGCATGACGCTGGTTCTCCCATGCGGCTGCTTCTGCTGCTGGCGGCTGTAGCGCTCGCGTGCCATGGGATAGTTGCATTCCTGTATACTCACCATCTGCCAAGTTGTCTGTCTGCCAGAAGCTACTCATGTTAAACTCCAAAAGGAAGCTGTCAAAAGAGCAAGAACAGAGGACACTTTTTCAGTAGTCTAGAGGGATGCAGGTGTCAGTGAGATGGCCCTGTGAGTATCAGTTCCAAAATGTTCGCTATGAATTTTTTGTCAGGAGAAGTCTGAAATGTTTTTTTCTTTTTTTTTTCTCCTCAGTATTTGATACAGTATAGGTAAGCACATGGACTGTGCAGTAACTGAATGGACGTTTTCCAGAAGCACACACTCTATGTGGGCCTTGCCACTGAAGGAATGACTGCAGTGGCCCTGGGACTGCGAGGGACCGGGTCACTGTGAGCACTCCCTGAGGAGCAGGCATGGCAGGAAGCTGCCACTCTGGCTACACAGCACCACACTGAATAATTCTGTAGCAATAAACTCAAGCCCCAGAATCTTTTCCACATCTCAGGTTGAGAGAATTGGGGTCAGTATTTCAGCCTGGGCCAACAAGCTGAGCAGCGGCACTTTGATCCTAATTTGAGCCTGAGCTCTCGCTCCCGACCCCTGCGGTTTGAGGTGAGCCTGAAGCCACTATGCAGCTCAAGGGCTCCCCTCATCCTGCTCTTTTCTCCCTTGCCTGTTCCTCAGATCTGAGCTTCCTGGCTTCCCTCTTTCCATCTTCACCTCCTGTGAAGTGCACACGTGCCTTCGCTTGGCACGGGCAAGTGAGACAGGAAAGAGGACTGAGCGTCAAGGAGCTGCACCAGGCCTCGGGAGACCCAAGTCCTATTTCTGACTCTGCCACTTTGTACTGAGTGACCTCAGGTAAATCCCAGACCCACTCTGGGCCTCTGCATCTCCGTTTGCAAATTGGGAATAATAATAGTTTTCTGTCTCTCAGGAGCGAGGCACAGGCTCCACGAGCACTGAGCTGAATGTCACAGGAAGGCTGACAGCAACGTCCTACTCTGGGGCCTTAGAGCCCACAAAACTTGTAGTTTTCTTAAGCACTCGCCCCTGTTGGTCTGAGCCTCCCAAAAGCCCCTCTCTTTTTGTACTCACATGAGGAAATCACTTATCAGCCATTTCACTGCAGCTAGAAAGGCATAGATTGGCTGGAGAACAAAAGAAAAAAAAAAAAGAGAGAGAGAGAAAGAAAAAGAGAGAGAAACACCATAAGGACCTGGTCAGAGAATTTCTAATTGTTGTGCAGGACCCCACGTATCAGACCAGTTCCCTCCACTGCTCCAAACTCTTGAAGACAGGCTGGAAATTCAAAGTCTGGGTGTCACTGGAAAATGCTCAAAATGCATCAAAAGGCAGCAGAGCTGCCTTGCTACTAATAATATCCTCTCACCCCCTCCCAGGCAGGGGCAGGGAGTTTATCACGAATGTATGAAGGACTTTGAAGATATAATTGCTGGATGATTTCTCTCCAGTATGGATGACCTTGAGAGCTCAGAGCAGGAGAGAAATACAGCTAAATGGGACACCACCAGTTTTGGATGCTTTCATATTCTGATGGCAAGCGGTATTTCTGGGACGAGCTGCACTATTGTCCAGGAGCTACTGTTATCTGCTATTGATTATGTTTGACTGTGCTTTTATCCAGCTTTACCTCAAAATGGCATTTCTACTTTCATTTTCTTTCTTTTCAGCTACAAATTGAAAATTCATCATTGTGCCAGAGGCAACAGAGCCACCTTTCCCTCAGGGTGATGATGTCTAATTCTCACTTCTCTCTCCTAATCGCCCCTTTTCTTCAGCCCCCAAACAAATACAGAACACAAGGTAATCTTCAATTACTGCTAATTCCCTTATCTTCAAACAAAATAAGCCAGAAAATGGTCAAAAGTATAGATGGTTGGGAATTGGGTTGATTTTTCCTATGAACAGGAAATGAAAAATGCACTGTTTTGATGCCTTACTTTCTGAGGGTTTTGCCAGGAAGGGAAAGGGAGAGATGAGAGCTGAGTTTTCAAGCTGTTATTCTACTCCCATCTTGCTTGATTTTAGCAGTTCACTTTTTTTGACATTTCTTTCAATACTAAAATTCTATAGGCTATGATCAAGCAAATATTTTTACTACTATCAAAATATATTATCTATCTACACCAGGATATTAGTTGCTAGTATAGCAACTACTTAAAAAATATATGTATTTTGTTGAAAACACTTTTTAGTAGGAAAATATGAGTTAGGCCATTAAGAGCTACTTCCAGCACACTACATTACAGGTGTTAAAAAATGAACATATAATAATAAACACATTCCTGTAGAAGGTTGCTTTATCTAGTTTGATCTGGATTAGTTTTGGATTAATTACTTAGTTCTGTCTGGCAAGGCCAGGTTAGGAAGGTAGAAGAGGATGAGAATATTAGGCTGCTTCAGACTAAGAAGTGATTGCATCTGAGTACTGGTGAAGCTGTTGACTCTGTCACTCAGCCTTTCCCTGGGCTATCACATCTTCTCCCAGCTTTAACCTTCTTCCCATTTACTCAAGTCTACTTGATCTTCCATGAAAGGCTGATGACTTTGTTTTATTCCGAAAGGAGAGTTGCATTGTCAGTGATCAGAGCATCAGGGACAATGTCCTGTAAAAGCAATTCTGTTCCCTTCCGCTGCAATTTGGTTTCAGGCTTTCAGCAACCTGACATAGTCCAGTTTCTGCCCTCTCCCTGGTCCTTTGAATTTTCAGTAAGATTCTATATACCAATAAAGCGCTGAATTGGGACCATTGTTAGTGGCTGTCGCTGCCTCAGACATCTGCCTCAGTTGAGGTTGAGCATCGCCAACAGCTATAAAGCTCTTTTGGGGAATGTGCTTCATTGAGGTGCTGGAGATGCCCTAGCAGAAAGCCTCCACTGCCCACCCCAAGGCTACATGCAGAGAGATACATACGCTGAGCAGAGGCCGGGCTCCGCTGTGGTGGTGGTAGGGCATTTTACACATTGCTTGATAATCATACATAGTCACCCTACAATCAAAACAAAACAAGCAAGCAGTCAAAAGTAAGCAATGCAAGTGCCTCTGAGACACTCACGTCAGCGTGCACTACTTTCTTCCTATGTAGACCACATTCGTCTTTAAAAAAAAAATCTGCACAGAAGAACTCAAGTGGTGGCCTGCTTATAGCCCTTTCTGCTCTTTGACCACTTCTGAATTTTGAAAAGGGAAATATACAAGCCCCAGCTTCATGTAACTGGGTCAGTGCAGAAGCAAATGTGTGCCTAACTTCAGCTGCTGAGCAATACGGACTCTGGAACAGGAAAATTATAATTGTATCATCTGCTGCAAGCCTCCCTAGGTCTTGTTTTCAATCCACTGAAATTCTCAGTTCTCTTGAAAATTACTGGGGGTGTGGAATGAAAATAACAGTGGTATTTTTAAGAGACGTAAAGGTTCTCAGCTAGCTGCAGTGCTACGTCTGGAGGGGCCTCTCAGCCAACCACCCATGGAAAGGCTTTCCAAGTGGCACAGGGAACTGATTTCACACAAAATGCAAGGAAGTGTTTCCTTTGCCTTAGAAATGACAGCGAAGTAGCTGCTCTCTGGCAACACAAAGCTTGGGAATTACTGCACCCGACAGTTCTTTGCAGCAGGCTGAAGGGCAGAGATGGGGAGGAACAGGAGGCACAGTGATGAGAGTTGAGAGAGCCAGGGGAGGAGGGCAGGCAGGCAATGTAGTAAAATAGGAGCCACATGCAGCAGCCCAGACATCCTCCCCCTCCCCAGCAGTGCTGCTTCCAGGGCCTGATACACCTTGCTCCACACACCAGCTGAAAGCAGGGGACAGAGCAGAGATCCACCACCTACTTACCGCTTGAACATGCCCATATTTAGCAGCTGGGTCATTACTGATCCATCCACTGCACCAAAAAATTTTCCAGTCTGCAAGCACAAAAAAGAGGAATAAACTGTGAATAGTAAAATTTCCAAGTGCTCTACTGCTTCAGCTGATACGATCTGTCTAGCCGCTGAAGACCCTGCTACCTACTGCACACAGCAAGCATTTTAAGGAGTTTGTCCCTTATTTGGCTAGGAAGCTTGAGGCAGGACTTTCTCGTGCTGCTGGTTGGGCGTTCTGCACCATTCCTTCTTTGCTTCAGAATGGTTTTGCCCACATAAGTCCCTGCAGAGCCTGACAGAAAAAGGCAGGCTCTAAAGCTGCAGAGAACCAGGCACATTAATTCACCTGGAACCTGGGTTCTCTTGTGAGTTTTTGTGAGCCCATGTTCTCTGGATCTGAAATCTTAAGTCTCTTCAACTTGAGCCTGCTCTGCTAGCGTGGGGCTGTAGCGCCCTTGTAAACCTCTGTGGCCCAGCCACCCCAGCCTAACTAACTCACCGTGCCTAAGAGCACAGTGCAGATTTATTTAGGGAGCACAAGCAATTTTGGAACTCACTGTGGTGCAAGTTCCAAGGATGCAGTAGTTTAAAACCCAAACAACATATCGTGAACTGATTGATCTTTCTAGTTAGCACCAGACATTTTGTACTAGTACAGTCAAAGCTACTGCCCAGGCTTTACCCGAGCAGAGGCTGCATTTGTGGGGAGCAACAATGCCCAAATTCTGTTTGCATTTCTGGACCAGAAGTGGGGCTTGTAACTCTGTAGTTTCATTCATATCTTAGACCTGATAAACCTAAGTAGGATCACAGTCCCAACTCTGGACACTACCACAGTAAAGACTTCCTTCACTGAATGACAATTCTAGCTTTCCTGATTGCTAAAGTGTAACAAATCTTTTTCAAAAATTCTCCCGATCTGCCAAGTACATTGCTTTGTTTGCAAGCAAGTAAAATACTTGTAAATTATAAAAATATAGATACAGATTTGTCTTCTGCATCCTGGCTGAAGGGTCTTGACACAGTAAATAGCACCTATATGATATGGAACCATATAGAACCATTTATGTAGTCTATGAGGGGACATTTTACTTTTCCACTGATAGGCTACCAGTTCTTTAGCAGTTGACAGATGACTTCATTTATCTGAGTGGGCCATTTCCACTAAAAAAAGCCTTAGGCAGCTTTACCTAAGATCATATGGTAATCATATAACAGTAGCGTTACATGGCTATGAGCCTCCTCCCAACAGGCTTTAGAAGGTGTTTCATTGCATAAATCGATACATGACATCAACCTCCCTTTCAGCTTTTGGATTTTTAATAATCTATCTCAAGCATAGCTGAATGCGTCTGAGCAAGCGCTAATTTTTTCCACCTCTCCAGCTCTTTCAAGCTGATTATGGTGGTTAGGAGGCCAGCTGCCTGCATTTAATACCAGTCTGCAGCCACCGCCAGAGCTGGAGCAATGGGATTTAGCACAGCCCAATCTCCAGCTGGTGTGACAAGGGCAGAGCATCACTGTGGGACTGCAGAGGGGACCTGCACTATCCAGAGACACTGATGTCTGACTGAATTCCTGATGGGAGGGCCTGATTCTTACTGGTACGAGGGGATGTTTGTGTTAAGTGAGAGTAAGGCCTGGGGAATAGGTACAGAAAAGCATAGGCAACCTGACATTTAACACAGATTCAGACATCCAAAGCTAAACGCTGGTTTAGGTGCTCTGTGCAGCAGTAACGCATAAAGCACAAGCCAAAACAGTTCTTTATCGAGGCAACATTTTGCAGAGCAGCTCTCATTACAGTCTCCTGCCTCCAGCGTCTGTCCACTGCCGCTGCAAACATCCCTCTGCTGTGTTCCTCCTCCCTCTCAGCTCGGAGCAGGTTTCCGCAGGCCCCCGTGGTTTCAGAGATCTACAGTCACCTTCGACATCCTGGCATGACACGCGGGATGTCACAGCAAGGAGCCGCGTCCTGGAGCCCACCTGCAGCTGGCAGGGTGCATCACTGCTCATGCACATGTATCCATCCACGCCTTGGCCGAGCACTAAGCGATCCACACAGAAGACAGTTTGTTTTATGTCTGCTGCGATACTGTCCGTGATCAGGAATTACCATTGCTGGCCATCTTGTCAGATCCAGTGGTGGGGAGTGGGCTGGTGGGGTCTTGGTCTTGGTCTGCTATATCCTGCCCCTTGTCCTGGGAGTCCCACCTGGGCACTACTTGCAGAATTATCCTGCAAGATGCCTCAGGGAGAAGGCAGGAGTCCCAAAGAAATGCTCGTGTTGAGTGAGGGGACATCCGCATGCCGCACGTGGAGAAATGCCAAGACCAGAGCTCCGCAGCAGTGCCTTGGGCACTTGTTCCGACCGGCAGTGAATGCCGGCTACAAACTCAGGGGCGGTCACGGGCAACACGGCAACACGGACAGAGAAACCCTGTTGCAGCACAGGGCAGCTCTGGGGATGCGGCGCTAAGAGCAGGCGGAGGGCTGTCTGCATGGCCCGCGCCTGGCGGGGACGCAGCTCGGCGCCGCTGTGCGCGGGATGAGATCGCCTCGGGTTTTGACAGCGCTGGACAGTGCCTACCAGATACTTTCCCTTCCTCTTCTGCCCCAGATTGCCTGGTCTTCTCTCCCACCCACTCCTCTTTCATTCTCTAGCTATTAACTCTTCGCTCCCTCCACGACCAGTTTGGATGGAGGATTAGTCCGAATTAAGAGATTACCCCTTCTTTTCCAAGTAATCCTGCAGGGAGCTTCCATCTCATCAGTCATTAAAACCCCGAGTCCCTCTTTCTTCTGCAGCAGTGCCTGGCTGTGGATAAGCTCCTTGCCACCTCCGGGCCGTGGTGATTAGAGCCAATCCCCCAGGCCGAAGGCAGCGGGGAGCAGAGCCCGAACGAGGCTGCGTTCAGAGGGTTTGTGTGCGGAGCCCTGCTTGCTTCCAGCACCAGGAGGGGCTGCGGGGCTGGGAGCAGGCCGAGTGCACGGCGAAGCACCATAGCCCAAAGGGAGCGAGCAGAGAAGCAGAGTCGAGGCTCTCACAGCCCCTGGAGCTCTCTGGCTGCTCCTATGCGTGCCCTAAGGACACACGCACCTCGGCACCTCTCCTCTGTTTCCATCTGGAGTGGCACCCCAGAAAGCAGCGCCACGTCTATTCCCAACGTGAGGCAGGTTCCTTCGCTGCTTTTTTCGGACAAACTCCCCTCGCCGGAGCTGCTGCGGCCTGTGCGGCGCCGCCCGGCCGGGCGGCC
>NW_010578559.1:377326-424089 GCF_000705375.1 Tinamus guttatus | reverse complement strand
GAGCTTCCCAAGGTCAGCGGAGGGCACAGCTGGCGAAGCTGCCAGTATTAGTGCCTGCCAAAATGCCTGATCTCAGAGGCATGTGGATAATGTTTATAGTTTACCCAAATCCAGTGGAATGCCAGGTTCTTGGTAGGCAGATCTTTCAGAAACCAGTTTAAAAAAAAAAGGGCAAAAATCCATAAGATGCAGAAAAAAATACAGTGACAGGACGGTGGTGCCGAGAAAGGGCAGTTAGATGTGGTGCCCAAAGCACGTAGCTGCCTTTGTGGGCATGTGCAACAGCACTCAGTAAAGTGCCTTTGAAAGTGCCATGGTGCTCAGAGCAGGAAAAGGTAAATCCATGCTTAACACACAGGAGGACCTGGCTCCCAGAGCAGGCAGCCATTACAACGCTGGTACATTTTCCTCCTTTATTTTTCAAACTTTGCTTTTCTTGGCTCTACAAGACATTGAATAGGCACTTCTACTTAAATATCCATTGTGTCAGATAGGTCACTTCTTTTTTTGTGGAAAAGAGGTTGGTTATTCCTTGAAATATGCATTATTTAATACCAGTCAGTACCACCTCTGGGTACTACTGCCTTGCTGATTCACTTTGCTTCGCCCGTTTTGTCAATTCTCGTTTGGCATCTCTGAAATTATTGTGTAGCATGTGGAGAATTCACTATGTCACCTTTCCCTGTTGCAAGCAGATTAATGAATATGGTAGCCAACAAGAGTCCAGATGTGAAACTATGGGACACACACTGCAGATGTTTTGCATTCTAAAAATCCTGTTTTATTGCTCTTCTCCAGTCCTATGGAAATTTCAATGAAATTCCACACTATTGCTAGTAATGAAAATGCCTCATTTTCCATTTCTTTTGTAAGATAGCTTTTGCTAGTAACTTACTGCTTTGTTGTTCATTAGTCTACTCCAGCATGCCATTTTCTGACATTCATATCCATGGCTTCCTTTTTTTTTGTGTGTGTGTTTAGAAACAGGCAGCTCTGTGGTAAGTTTACCAGAGGGCAGAAATGGAGAGCTAAACCATGTAGTGGCTGGTTCTGTTGCCTTTGCCCAAGGTGAACAGGTATCACATCACAAATTGCTCCCCTTGCGCTCTCTGGAATTGGTTGTGGGAAGTACTGGCAGCAGGAGAAAAGCATCAGCTTTTGTCACTATATTCTTATTAATGCTCTGACTCTTTTCCCTTACTCTTTTACTTCTATAAGTCCAGCAAGTCCTCTTTGCTATTTAAATTTTTTTTTCTTCATTTTTGCCTTTGGCATTTTGCTCTTACTATCCCCTCAGCTTCCTTTCTTTAAGAACACTTTTTTTGGCTTAAGAGCCTGTCAAAAGTGCTGCTGCCTCTCCTTCCAGTTTCAGGGCATGCCTGCTTTCTGGGACTCTCTTAGATCATCTTTCAGTAGCATCTGTGGTGAGGGCAAAGCTTCTAATTTCCGCAATTTTTATAAAAAAGACATTTCAACTGTTTCCTTCCTTATCCTTGCGAATGCCTTACTTACCTAAAACATGCAATCACTATGCCTGGAGGCCTTCCCCTCACCACACGTTGAATTTAATCTCCCTTTGGCCACTCTTGGTACAGAATTCAACTGTATTTGTTTTAAACAGCTCTGGTGTGATATTTAGAAATAGCATAGAGACAAGCACACTCTCCTCCTCCTCTTACCTCTGCAGGTCTTTTGGAAATGAGTATAAAGCCATTATTATCAATGAGAAAGCAATTCAGAATCTGCAGAGATGAAAGAGAAGCAACATTAAAAATGACTTTTCCATGGTTTTCTGTTAACGTACTGCTGTGTGCAGGGTGAGGCAGCGTGGATGGGCGCTTACAGCAATTGACTCAGCCTCAGCATTTCCATGTCTAGTCCTGTCACTCAATTGCAACAGGCTTTAGACAATTCTTTTTTTTCTCTCTGTCTCCATTTTGAGGTATTCTGTCAGTGAGCTGTTTGTGACAGAGATTTTTAGTTGGCATGGCTGCATGCAGGCTTAGCATATACTGACCTGTACTTACACGGACCATACACGCTGTAGGAAGTGAGAGGGTATTTGGAGACAATTCCTCTTTAGTAATATGGTATTTTTCATCTTTAGATTCACACACAGATTCAGAGAATGGTTGAGGTTGGAAGGGACCTCTAGAGATCATCTAGTCCAACCCCCCTGCTCAAGCAGGGACACCTAGAGCACTTCATAGTCTTACAGACATTAATGAAGTAATTTATCATTTTTATTTTGTGAAGCAGGAAACGGAGCCACGGAGTTTAGATAGAAATCTTTAGGTCTCGCAGAGAGTCAAGTGGGAAAATTAGGATCCGAAGCAGATCGTAGATGAACACAGGATGAAAATCCTCTGGTGACTCCACCCTCTGGGCAGAGGGTACCCTGTCTCAAACATGCCTGAGATCAAGACTGAAGTAGTGGCGTAAAGGCAAAGAGGGGGCTCCAGCATCTCATGCTGGCAGCCACTCTCTTCAGCAGACCTGGGGTCCCCGTGGGACAGGCTTAAAAAAGATGGAGTCTCCTTAGAGTCACTGGCTGCAAATCACATACCCCTGGCTGAGCTCAGCTGATCTCTCAAAGTTGCTGCTGATACTAGGAAAGACCTAAGCTGCACGTTTGTGTCAATGGCTTGAGGTCTTGTTCCATTTGTGCAGCCTCTTGTGAGGAGATGTTGAGCAGTACTTGGTGTGAGGGGAGGCAAAGGCCTCCGCAGAACATGTAATCATTCCCATTGCAGATAAAGAGAAGAAATCTGGGCAACTTACATCATCCTGACAGCTTAGTGGACAGGCACCATCAAAGGCACTGCACTGTAAAAGAAATGCAGATATTAAGTTGTGGCATGATCTCAGCCTACAGTCTCCATTTTGGCAAGGCGGAGCAAAAGGTCTCTGTATCAGCATCCCAATAAGCTGTCTAAGTTAACTGGCATTTTAAACAAAAGCTCTATGGCTTGAACAGGCAGCACCCACCAAGGAAACCTGCTAGTGCCTCTCTGCATTCCTCACACCGTGAATCCTCCCTGAGTAATGGTGCTGAGGGCTCCAAGCCTGCGCCAGCCTCGTCTAGTGCTTTAGGCAGCTCCCTGTGCACTTCCAGCAGGGATGGCGCTTATAAAGGAAGGGGGCAGCATCAAGCTCCTCGGTTGTGATAACAAAGGTTATTGTGCACTGTCAGGAAAACAGCATGTGTTTCAGTATCTCCTCAAATCTGGACTAAATACGTGTATGGTATTTTAGTTTAGGATTATTCTTGGCCAGTTTCTTTACTTTTTTTTTTTTAATGTTGCTGTTGGTTTCTTTATTCTCTAGACAACTAATGATAAAATAGGATGTGAATGGTGCTTGTGTGGCCTGAGGCACCATCCATTTCATTTAGGATTTATGTGTAGCAGAGTTGACATGTGTTTCACAACACTGAACCGGACGGGGACAGGAGGGGTTAAGTGGTGAGTAACAAAGCCCTTCAGGTGCTTATTGATTTCATAATTGTTCCGAGTTTGCGGTGGCTGCATGTGTCTGTCTCTTTGTGTTATTTTTTAATGCTATTTTCACGAGGAGCTGAGGCAAGAAAGCTGACATGGTGTTGCCGTTTTTGTACATGGGGTCCCCTTCCTGCCAGAGGTTTTCCAGGGTCAGGGAAGGACACTGACGTGTAGCATAGCCTGGCTGCTCTCAGTCAGCTGCCCTTTATTACTGCAGAGCTCCTATATACAAATCCCAGCCCCCTTTCTGAATGAGGCTCAATAATAAGAGGTGGAACTGTCATTTCAAAATAAAATGGAGCCATTGCTTTCAGGTACATTTTGTTTCCCCTCATGCAGGACATTTGCAGGACTATACAGCATTTTTAGGTTTCAAAGGAGGCTCCGTGGTGTTTGTTTCAAGCCCTGTGGCTTTGCAATACCCCATCCTTACACTCCTGCTCTGACTGGCTCTTTGAGGCCCTAAGGATGGTGGTTTAAAGATCCTCCTTGGCCCAATGTCATGATGCTGTCGCAAGCCTAGTCTCACCCCGACTGGGTTATTTCGTGTCCAATGACATAGGGATTGAGAGCAGTGGCCTTATCCTTTATCTCAGATGGGTTTCCTCCTTTGGTTATTTGAGAAATATGGCCATAACAAACCAATATTATTGCTAAGAAATATAGATCCAGAGCTCAGAAATCAGAAGAGAAACCCACGTGCACCAAAGAGGTCATTTTCCCCCAGAATATCTCACAATGTCTTTCTGAGCAGTGTAAGGACTGATCCTCATCTCTGCTGCTGAGGACCAGATCTGGCCAAATCCAGCAGTACCCCCTGCACAAGGCTACGTTTGCAGCAAGGGGAATGAGATGAGAAGCCTGCTCGGAAGTGCAGACAGCTCACAGAGAGCCCTGGAGGGGGGCATAGCTGAACCTGAGCTTGCTGCTTGCTTTGAGACCACTACATCTACTGCCTTATCGGCACAGCTTCCTCCTTGGAGAGCAGCTACCTCACAGCATCCTCCTATTCTTGATCAGGTTTCTGAAATGCTGCAACCCAGAGCATTTTCAGCTTTGCCAAAGACACTTAATTACTGTGAAGACAAATACAGCCCGTGACAGGCTTGGCCTGTCTCCAGTGATTACAGACGAGGGACGGTGCCTGTATTGCTCTGGCACACAAACTGCACAATTACGAAGCAGAGACGCGGCGGGGCACGCCGGGATACCTCCCCGTCCAGCACTTTTGTCTACTTACATCACTGTCATTGGGCTGGGAGGCAGGAGGAACAGCGTGGACATGCAGAGCAGCGCAGTGTGCATTGACAGGGGAGAGAGAAAACAAAACCTGTTAGTCATTGCCCTGTCAAACTGCAGTCATGTCCTGGGAAACCATACGGATTTTTTCCTATAGGCACCTATGAGGACCACGGCACACAGACGCCTGGCACAGGGGCCTCCTTTTAGCTTCTTTGATAAACCTTCCCGGTTTCACTTAACACTTGAAATGAGAGTGTGTTGTGTCTGCGTGGGAACTGCCCGGCTATAGCCCTCAGGAGATTTTTAAAATTAAGCTCTCTGCCAACACTTCAGGATGTGCTCACACACTTTGCATAAGTCCTTCTAGCTCAGGTTAGGTTTATCTTAGGTCTCAATCTCAGATCTGCTACGATACCTCCTCCTGCTGCCACGGACAACTCTGGCTTTTTCCATTCTTCATGTGTTCTCTGATGGTGATCATCTTCCTGCTCTCGCGTCACTACACAGTCACCTTATGACAGTTCCCTCTTTTCAGCAGGTTTCTGTTGTGTACCGCTTTAGTCCTACAGGATTTTTCTCCCTTGTACGGTGCCCCAAAAGCAAAATCTGGGGGAAAGCCCCTGAACAGCAGCAGAGAAGTGCTTCATTTTTCCTGCCTCGCAGGCAGGAAATTATTGTTAAATTATTGTACTTCTCTTAGTTCAGCGAGAGTGTCTAAAATCAGCATAACACTGAACGCTCATCCCTAGAGCAAATCATTTTTATTTTGGCAAGCTACTAGCATTTTGTTCCCATTATCAAGATGATAAAAGAGGGCAGTAGATTTTGTTTTCTACGTGTCCAGAACTGCAGATTTCCGTGAAGTTTCTGAAAGGCTGAATGAGCAGTAGTGCACTGCCACAATTAAATGTGTCATGGGCAGCAGAGCTAATGCCAGGCCAGGATGCCGACACCGTCAGCACAGCATGTGTGGAACAGATTCATGGCTCACATGGCATTAGTGCCGTCAAAGGATTACAGAAATGTGTGACTTCAAACTAATCTATTCCATAAATCTTTTAATATATACTTCATTGAAGCCCTTGCTGAAATGCCATCGTACATGATGCAACCTGGCAGCGGCCTAGCTGACAAAGAACGTTTAACCGTCTCTCTGAGTGACTGCTGATGCTCCTACCTGTTGCATGGCCATCCAAAACTTGCGTTGGAGCAATTCCAGCTTAATTTGCACACCCACCGCTATGAGAAATAAAAGGGGAAGGATGAAAAGAGGAATGTGAGAAAGAGAGGGATAGAGAGAGAAAGATAAACACAAGTTAGGCGAGGAGACGTAAATATTTGCCCAAAGTAATGGGACGGAATTGCAATTGCAACCTGCTTCCAAGTGTAAATGATAAGCACTGACGGATAAGCACTGAGTCAGACTGTCAAGTGAGAGTCAGAGGTTTAACAAGGTAGGGGAAAAGGAGATGTTGACTGCTGTTCTGAAGTACTGACACCTCCCACCCACTAAACACTGCAGAGATACAAACAGATTAACAACAACAACAAAAAATACAAGGGAGCGAGTGTGAACTTTCGTCTTTGTCTGCTGTAGATTTATCAGGCTGGAATGGCCTTTTATGAGGCTCATCTCCTCATCTGCTATGTAACACAGGCTAAATCAGAAAAAAAAAACAGGCCAGTTTGAGGAAGAGATTTGAATGCCAACCCATCTCAAGAGGAGACCAGAGTGATTTAGATAGCCATTAAGCCGCTACAAAAGCAGAGAAATACTAATGCCTCTTGATGGAAACGTGTAGATCAGAACTGCTTAGCTACCTGTTGCCAGTCTATTGCACACTCCTCCAAGCAGAAGAGTGTGTGTTTGTGTTTTGATGAAGTGCATCCCTATTTCTTGGCTTAATCGCTGTTCCTTCCCCAGCATTACGTCCCTGAAGTGAGGCATAACTCTATGTTAGAAAAAAAATGTGCAGGGCCTCCCTGACAGAGTAACACAACTATCCCTTGGGTAGGTTGCCTGCAAGTACATCCTAGCACTGTGACAGGGGAGAAACAGGCCAATGAAAGAGAATGTAAGGTGAAATGAGGGAGAAAAGAAAATAAAGGGAAGGAGACTCTGAGCCTCTTTTCGGAGCCACCAGTATCAGGCAGATGATACCTGCTTCTGGTTCTGTAGATTTCTTCTGAATTAACGGGAGGTGCATGGGAGGAATGGAAACTCACTTAGGATCATTCAGATCTGAATCACACTATACACTATGTGGATACTTTTAAGTTAACAGTCTGATGCTGTAATTCAGCTGGGTAAGAATGAGAAGCAGAGTATGCTATATTTTCTTGCAGAACGTACAGAAAACCTGGCAGCTGGCATCAGCTGGAATGACAGCCATGTTGCATCAGCTCTGCCTTTTATACCAGTGTCTGTGTCCCTCTCGTCACATTCCCATTGCTGGTTCATCTTACAAAATCCCCTTTATGGGCATGTTTCTTAACCAGCTCTCCCTGTTGCAGAATGCTCTGTCTTTAAGTGAGTGGGTAAGGGGGTTATTTTGTACAGCTGCCTCAAAGGGCACAAACCAGACAAGATACAACGTTCACTGGAGATCATCCATACCTGTGAGAAAGGACATGAGGAGTTCAGCCCTGGAAAAGAGTTACCGACTTCAGCGGGTAGGCCCAGGTTGGCTTGTTGCCCCCACAGACCAAGTGTTGCCAGCTGGCAAATGGTGCCCCAATGCGAGGTCATTGACATGCAGGAGATCTGGTGTGTAGCTTTCAATGAATTCCCTGTTATCATTTAAAAGTATCTCAAGCAAGATCTTTTCTGCTTTTTCAGAGCAGATCACACTGGTAGGATTGAGCGTATCTTGGCACATGCAGGTTATATAAAACATGAGGAGAGGTTGGTATCTAGAAAACTAACCTTGCAATGCAGAGACTTATTGAGCAGTTGGTGTTTTTATAAGCAGGGACACGTATCCAGAAATAATTTCTCAAAGGGACCTAAGATCGCACCAGAGGGAATCACTACCCCATGGTCCTTCACTCAGGGGTGGAGTGGCCATTCCTGGCAAGAATTAGAAGAATCTTCCATGTATTCAAGTGCTATGAGGGAGCCTCCCAGAGTAGTAATGAATAGGTGCCTGGTGAGCACCTTCTGTCCAGCGTAAGGAGAAAGGAGGGAAGCAACATCTCAGTTGAAGTAAAGAATCATTCCACAGCTCGGATGAGAGGGAGGAAACTAGAATAAAAGCCTCTCTGCTTGTTCCAAAGCATAGCTGAGAGATAATGGTCCTTTTGCTCTGGTGGCAAAGCACAGGCTGCAGGAGCAGAAAGATCCAAGGTCCAGGAAATTCCAACTGGCCCTGGTGTGCGGCACAGCAGCAGCCACGAAGCCCTTGGAGAGACCGTGGCTAGCAGCTGTACTCCTGTTAATGCCCAGATAGCCCAAGCAGCACGAGGACCAGCAGTGCCGCACACCCTGCGCTCCGCCACGCCGAGGAGCCCCTCGAGCCGCACGTGGTGCCCAGTCGAATGTCCGGGCGCGCTCGCGCGGGGCCCGCGCCATCGGCAGCTCTGCCCTCCGCCTGCTCGTGCCTCCGCGCAGCACTGCCCATGAGCTCATCCTGAGCTTGGCTGCCACTCTGCCTGCCTTCCCTGCCTTGGCTCCTGGAGTATCCGTATGCTGGTTTTATAATGCACTTTCCTCAACATTTAATGCTCTGGCCTAGCACACCACAGGAAAGCGTAATTAAGAGCCATAAGGTTACATCCCGGTGACCGCTTATCGAGATGGACCTCGTCATCCAAAAACTTGTTTGTGTGGTGGCTGGTGTGAGTTTAAACAAAAACCAGGATGCCAAAGAAAGCAGCAGAAGAGCCCTGCCTTTTCTGCCCATCTTCATTCCCTCTTTCTTGAAACTGAAATATTTCAATTTTCCTCTTCAAGCCAAAACAAGCTGCTCCATTCAGTCTAAGGAAAGTCCAATACATTTCTTACTTAAAATAACTTCAAGACAAAATAACAAAAGCTCAAATCAAAGGCAGACAGCCTACAGTACTGGAGTTCAGAGAAGAGGCTGTTAAAGTGGATCAGCAAAAATATAAAAAATAATCCTTGCAAGCTTTAACTCCTGAGCACGCAGGACAAAGGCAAGCGAGAGGTTGCGGAAGGAGCCCAGGGAGAAGCGTCCCAGAGGTGGTGGGTTGGATGTGGGGCCTCACCACCCCACCGGGTTGCCTCCTGTAGGGCAGGGGCCGTCTCCACCGCTGCATGGATGAAGCTACGAGCAAAACCTTAGTGCTGGGTGTCCCGGCTGCCCATGCTCTGCCCACTGCACACTGGCTCCACGGGAGAGAACCACATGTGCAAGAGCCCCCCTCGCGCCCATTCCTCTCCTCACAGCTCTTCTCCACTCGCCCCTTGCAGTCCTCAAGTTTTCCCTGAATTGCCAAGGAAGTGAATACCAGGACACACTCTGAACACACTCTGTTTGTGCACTGGGTGTTCCCCGAGCCTGCTGTGCCAGCCACACTTTGTCCGCTTGCCGAGGGCTTCACCAAGCCCCTGTGTAACACAGTAACACGCAGCGCCCTACACCCCTCTCCCCACCAGGGAGAGTGAGGGTCTCAGTTGCAAGCCCCAGTGTCTCCCTGCTTCCTCCCCTTCCCAGCACCTGCCAGCCTCATCCCTGCACAAAGCCGTCACACGGGCGGCTTGTCCCCTTCCCCTTGGCGTGCCTTTCTCCCCGGGTTGTTGTGATCAGCCATGGCAGCGCGGGGGGCGGGAGGAGGAGGCACTCGAGCTCAGCCTCTCGCAGCCTGTGCTCCGGCTCGCACCAATCTGCCAGGCCCCCTGCCCCGTGTCCCCGCACCCTCCTGGAGCCCTGGGCACCGCTCTGCGGAGGGCGACGGAGCAGGGCGGGAGGCGGGAGCGCGCGCCGCCGGGGCAGACAGCGAGCTCTTTGGCCAGCATGGGGTGAGAGGCACCCAAATCCCGCGAGCTCCTTCCGCCGGCTGCCGCGGAGCGGAGCCTGCCTGCTCGGCGGGGCGATTCCTTGGCCGTGTGCGCGCGCGTTCCCGTGCGTGAGCTGCTGCCACCGCATATGTACCCCCAGCTGTCACTTCACGGCGCTCAGTCGCTCCCTCTGCCGCCTCCCTCTCTCTCCCCCTATTTATTATTTACAGAGGATTATAGTCCCTTTCCCACGCTGCCACCTAACCGTGCTGCTTCCCTGCCCGCCGCACGGGGCAACCGGCTGGCGAGCGCGCAAGGAGACGAGGGCTCGTGCCAACAGGGGTCCAGCGAGAACTCACCGGGCAACGGAGGGAGTTTCTGCAGGATTTGCTTTGGGAATTGCACAGGGTTCGCTGGAAGAGCTGGCTCACAGGAGGGTCCGTCCTAGCCTGGGCACAGTAAGTAGAGGCTCTCTTGTCCGTATATCCCCTCGGTTACGTGAGATCTTTCAGTGGGGCTGCCCCCAAGGAAGCAGCTTCCTCAGGGAGGAGACTGGCAGGCAGGGACAGCACCGGCTGCAACTCGGTGCAGCAGAGAAATCCCAGTTGTATGAGGCTGAAGGGCAGCAATTTTCCTGATAAGGCAGAGTGACAACTCGGCCGCGGAGGCTGATGGTACTGGTTTGAGTCCAGTTTAAGTATGGGGCAACTTCTCCCAGCTGTGAAGGGCACCAGCACCGTTAGCTATAGGACAGACAGCTCAAGTGCAGCTTTGAGGCCAAGTGCTTGGTGCAGTGGTTGGGCAGTTTGCTGGTGACCCTGGCTCCTGTCCCCTCCTCAACAAAGTGGTGTGGGTCTGACACTCCAGACCCACCTCACCGGACTGGAGGTGGCTTTGCTGGGAAGCATTTTGGTCTCAACAGCTGTCTTTAGTAGGAAAAACCTAAAATGGAGAAGTGAATGAGGGCTAAAATTGGATGGGGTGACTGACCCAAAATTCAGTAAACTGACTGTAGGATGTGTTCTCTGTGCGTGTGTGTTGTCTGCGTGTATGTGTTCACACATAGAGCTCATGGACCATGTCACAAGTGGGGCCAAAAATAAATCCTGAGTCGTTTCCAGAATCCCTGCAGGCTGAGCCTGTGATCTCTGAACTTCTGGGAGCAAGGCATACCACAAGGGATGGGGCTGAATACAGCACGGAAAGACTGGAGAGCCTTTTCCAATATTGCTACTAAGGGCAGCTCTGCCTGCAAGAAAAGGCGGAGGAGAGAGTCCTAAATGAGCTGATGTGAAGCCTCCTATGGATTTTGCTTCAGGCAGGAAAATACATATGTGCGTGTTAGTCTGTGTGCATGCGAGTGTGTGCATACACACACATGTGGAGACACGTGCGCACATATATATCAAGCAGGGCATTTTCGCCTGCTTCCTCTGCTGCCTGCCCAGCTTATTGCTGCCACTGCATCTCATTCTAATTAAGAGAGACGCATAAAATCAGAGCTCTCCTGGTCTGGGGAGAAGAGATGCTTGGAGTTGGCACTCTAACCAGGTCATTACTGAACCAGGCCCCGGGCCTGCAATTTGGATTGTCAGGTAGATTGAATGTGCAGGTTTCAGCGCATCCCTGGCTGGAACGGCAGCTAGCAGAACGCAGCGTGGCTCTGCTGCCGATTCCTGCTCTGCCTCTGAAGGATTGAGAGAAAAATTAAGAGCTCAGTTTGATAAGAGCTTGAGCAGCTGCTGTCCAGAGTGCTATTAAACACCCTTAAAGACAAGGTCTCCCTTAAAGGTACAGATGGACTTGTCACGAAGCAGGGGATATTTGCAGCTGCGAGGAGAAGGGGGTGCCTTTCCAGAACCTCAGACTATTTTTCTTCTGAGCTTTGTCACTTGGGTATGTTTGGGGAGACTGGATTCTCCTCTAACTGCTGTGGGCAAGACACATTTGCAAGGGAATTATTCCACATGAGAGGAAGGCTGGAGGGAGTTGTCTCCCTCTCAGACATCAGTGCAGTCATGTTGTCCACTTGGAGGAATTCATGGTAAATCCTGAGCAAAGAGGCTGTATACAAAGAGAAAGGGGGGAAGCCCTCTTATGTAATCTATGCCACATCATAGCTTTACCTTTGCTTCCAGCAAAGTGAGTGCCGCACACTAGCAAGGTGCACGCAGAGCTTGGCTATCGTCATGAGCTACTCCAGCCTCCTGCCCTTCCCTTGCCTTCCTGCACACGGAGCTGGAAAGGGTTTCCAGGGCTCGTCGGAAGCACAGAAGCCGACGAAGGCAGAGCTGCCCCCTCGGCGAGGCAGTGCGGGCCTCAGCAGCACAGGGCCATGAGGACACCCCGATGGGGAGCCCTGGAGGCTGGACTGGAGCATGGTCAGCCCAGGGCAGGCTCGCTCCTGTAGGAGGGTATGTCCGGGTAAGACTCCAGCGACTCTTCAGCACTTGCCTGTTGCTGATTCAGATGAAAGACCAAGCGTTTACCCTCGCTTGCCATGTTTGGTTACAAGAAGCTGCTTAAAGTGCTTGACATCTGTCCCAGTCCTGGGTGGCTCAAGTAGTAACCCAAATGACCATACTGGGATGCTCCTGCAAGCTGGGTGCTGCTCTAAAATGCTACACCATGACACACACTGCACTTCTCAGTGGGAAAGCGCTGACGTTAGAGAGTCCTGGAGTCTTTCCGCTCAGGCTGCAGACTAGCATGAAAACAGCCTGTAACACATGGCCTGTCCTGCTGTAGCTTTGCTGAAATATTTGCTCACAGAAATGCTTTCTGAGACTCAAGGCATCCTAATACCAGGAAGAAACAGTTGTTTCTGTGTGCTAGCTTAGGTTGGATGGATCAAAGGGGAAGTTGCTTCACCTGTGAGAGGTGGGATTACATGAAATTCTGTTTTATTCACATTGCAAATCAAGCCCTTGAAAGTTAGGAAGTGTTGGGATCCAGGGCACCATGCCATCTGCACTGGCTTGCAGTCCTGGCTATTATGATCACACACTGTATTTTCATTCGGCTGCCTTGTCCAAGGCACTGCATGCACAGCTCTCAGGGAGAGAAGCAGGGGGTTGTTATGATTTTGGTACTGTTGCGTGTGTGCCTTTTTTATTTGTTTATTGCCTGTCATCCAAGCCCTGCAGGCAATACATCATTATTCATTGCTTCGCGGTGTTCTGAAGATGTTCGCTGCTCTAGTTGCTTCATAGATGATAGAGAATTTATTTTCCTGATAAGGCAATAGAATGGTTATTTTCCTTGCTGTTGAAGGGGAAAGAGATTTGCCCCTTAGCCACAGGTGAAGGAGCAGCAGGTGCAGGAGTGGAGCTTGGGACCTCTTGGCTCTTAGCGCCTCTGATGCCTTGAGCCCACAGCAGCTCCCTGACTAAACTGTCAGCATTTTGCAGAACATCCGCTGCGAGTGCTCAGCAGTTCTGCAAAATGGCCCCTTGGGTCTCCTGTTGGGCACCCGCAAAATTGGGAATGTGCAGATTGACCACCAAAACTGTGGGTTAGTATTTTACATTGACCATATAAAAATGGTCTCATTTATTACAACATCCTGATTGTTATCCTATGTATCGTGCATTCTATGCATGGAGTATGGGACATGGTCCCGTGGAAAAAATAGATAGCACTTGATCAACACACAAAGGCTGTGTTGTAATACATGTACGCAAGTGGGTGAATTAAGGTCATGCAGGTATTAACTAACACATAAGTGCTTAGCTTTACAAATCAAATGGCATATTTTTCATATAGATTTTTTAAAAATGAATATGACACTTTGATTCTTTTCTTATGGATGGAAAAAACACTTTCTCTTATCTAGATGTGGTAACTCCTCATACCCCTCATGGGATGGACTGAGACCTAAATTTACGTCAGGGCCACACAAGCCTGAAGTCCATGAATGCCGGCACGCAAAGGCTTCTGACTCTGAAATCAGGCCCTGAGCTCATTCCGCTCCTCACCCGCAGGAGGCTGCGGGACTTCCTGCCCCGCGTATTGTTCCCTCACTCGAGGAATAACATTGTAGGATCACACTGTGACTCTGAAGGAGAGCTGTTAGAAGAAACTTGGCTTAACACTCACTGTTTGTCCTCTTTCTATTCCTGGCTAGGTCCTCTGATGCCAGTGCTCTCCAAAGCACAGTGTGTTGTTGCTTCAATTTTGCTGCGAGGAGGCAGAGGGGCTGAAGGAGGATCTTGCTCTACACACTGGCATTTAGTGATTTTGATGGGATATGGATGTTACCTCACCTGTACTCTTTCCATGGCTGCAACCCCCCCCAGAGATCTGGTCACTGATCAGATCTGAAGATGTTCCCCAGGCTCAGCGAGCTCTGCAGCATGGCACATGTGCTAGCTCACATGGATCTGGGCAGCCATGCTGGAGCTCTGGCCAGCAAGAGCCATCACCACCTCTTGTTGAGGTGAGGGCAATGCTGCCAACTTCTAAAGCTTGGAAGCATATCCCAGTGCTCCTCGGGCACCACTGGTGCTGCAGGCAGCAGCCTGGACCCTAGGCAGTTTGCATGGACATTGACTGCAGGGAGGCCCCTCTTGGATGGTCTGGGAAGGTGATGGAGAAGAGGGAGAAGGAGAAGTCTGGGGCCTCTTTTAACATGCAGCACAGGACTCCTTGCGCCACAGGGGCATCCAAGTGAAACAGATCCATGCAACTCACTAAGGCAGAAAAAGAAATCAGCAGAAGGTCTTCAGAGTTCAGTATAAATGCATCATGTGCGAACAATGAGAGTCAGCTTTTCCTTGGGAAGTTTGCCAGGAGCTGTGAGTGTGCTGGGTCACTGATCCCCTTATGATAAGAGCAGAGAGGATTTTACTGCTGGCATCCTGCACTCTGCCCCACCACTGCGCATGCATGACTGATCCCTGCCCCTGTGAACATGCCAGGGGCACGAGCTTGTGAAGTGAGACGGCACCGAAGTTCTGCCTCAATCCACAGCGTTTTCTAAATCCTCTTCCTGCTCTCCTCCAACTGGCAAAGCGGTGATGGGCCTGGCAGCTGATGGTCTGAGAGCCAGCAGCTAGGGGAGCGCACTCAAGGTGCTGGGAGAGAAAGAGTGAGAGTGACTCTGTCACTCAGCAGCTTAAGTGGCAGCAATTCCATCACATCATTGGCTTCTCCACCATGCGGGAGCAAAAGTAACTACTTAGAAGACCAGGGAATTTGGGGTCCTGACATCTTTCAGCACATAGACTACCTTAAGAGGCAAAGCCAGTTCCTGAGCAGACACTGGCACGAATGAGGACAGATCAGCTTGCATGGGACAATTCATGTGCATGGGATCACCCAGATTTACAGACCATTGCATTCCAGGAACTAGGAAGCACAAGCAAAGAAAGCTTTATGCATAGAGCATCTCAACTCTTGGGTCAAGTAAGCTATAACAAGATATAACAGGTTTTTGGTTGGTTGGTTGATTGGTGTGGTTTTGTGGGGTTTGGTTTGGTTAGTTTGGGGTACTGATCTGGAAGTCCTTTGATTTGGCAGCCTGGCTCCCTCACTTACTGCACTGTTTGATGAATCTCTCACCTAGCAATCCATGGACAGCTATGAATGGGGAGCTACTTAACACTTGATCAAAAAAAAAAAGTTATTTTCATATCTGGTAACTAAATTGAGGCTCTTCCATTTACTTACTCTGGGTAAGTAATTTGTCTTCAACCTCAGATAGGCAGGGTCCCTTCCTGCTATGGATCTGCTGCATCTTTAGTCCCTAGTAAGAGACCCAAGGATAGTACTGGGGCATGTCCATATTTCTGAGCTTTCAGAGAATCCTTCACAAGTGTGGGCCCATTTTCTTCTTCTTAAACACACTGAATAAAAACAAGAAAGAGATTATTTTGGGATCCTGAGTCCCATCTAGCGAAGAAGTGAGGAAAGTGTCTGTGGGGGTGGGGAGGGAGATGAGCACAGCAGAAGCAGGATTCTCCCACCAGGCCGCCCTCTCTCTCAGCAGCCTCTCACGGGTGGCCCTGGCCGTATGTCACCAACCTACCCTCTACCCCAGGGGAAGCCTGGCGCAGTGGCATTTTAAATGCCAATATGCTGCCGGGCGATCATGTGGGGTAGAACTGGGAGCGGGAGCGGAAGCGCGGCCTCCATCGGCCTGCTTGAGTCGGGAGTGGCTGCAGGCCTTCTGCCAAGGGGCAAGGGAGAGGATTAAGGGCCTGAGCTACTACTGACCGTGGGATTAACCCCTGTGGAAAATTAAAGTTGTAGAGAAGGCTCTTCCCTCCACAGCTGAGAGAAAGAGACAAACTGGGATTTGGATTAGAATTGGCAGGCCTGGTGACAAGCCACCACCCACAGCCAACTGTTCCTGGCTGGATCAGAAAATGTTAGCTCAGGCTCCATGCAGAATCCCCCCTCCACATCTCGCTTGGTTATCGGTTTTTGCCAACAGCATGATAAGAACAAAAACATAACTCTGTGGCAAAAAAGAAAAAAAGAGGAGGAAACTGGGTGAGCAGCTCACGTGTCCGAGCGCCCTCCCGTTCCCTCACCTGCCTCCCTCCTCAGCGGCCTCCATTCCGCTAAATGAAACACGCACGTGGTCTGTCACGTTCGCTAATATTTGGAGAAGATGCTGGCACACACATGTCTGGATTTCTTCCTGTCAACTGCCCCCTCGGCTCTCCTGCGGCTGCTGCTCTGGGCCTCCTCCATATGCTGCGCTCCGGCTGCGCTGGGACTTCCCTGTCGCTGCTCTGCTGGAGATCCCGCTCTCCCCACCCGCCTCAGCAATCTGGGCCTTTCCCGTCCATTCCCCTTTAGGTGCTCTGTGCCTTTCTTGGAGGGTTCACTGAGGCCTGATGTCCTTGCTATGCCGAGCCCCGCTGACCTCTCCCAATCCTCATTACTGTGAGCTGACTGGGGAGCTTGGCTTGGGCTGCAAATATTGTGTCTTGGCTACAGAAAGGGACTGGGAATCAGAGAAACTGGCTTCCCTCCTCCTTTTGCCACATGCTGGCCAGGGATTGAACTTTAGGAAAACCCCATAACTGACCCTGTTGGCACTCCTTTGCTCTGTGCAACTTTGCTAACCCTGACAATAATTTCTGCAGGACAGGAGAACATTTAACAGTCTAAGTGATCGAAGGATGCACTGAGTAGCTTTGAAAATCTGAGCTGGGAACAGATGTAGACTGCCATTGAGGTCTTAAGAGCTGGGCACCTGAAACTTCAGGCAGCCAAACTTAGCAGCCATTTCATCTCCTTCACAGCCTACCCCTCCATAAAATGGAGATAACATTGACCTTTCTTACATGGGTTTGCAGAGGAAAAAATGTTAACACCAATCACACTTGCATTTCAGAGTAATCTATGCATTAACATTTCTGCAGATCCGCAGCTTTCTGCCCAATGCACATCCTAGAGAACAGGGTGAGGTTATAATTTGCGGCTAGTCAGGAACGTGGCAGGTCCCACAGCCACAGCCCCCTTACCATACCAAGTGGGTTTCATATGCTCTCTACTTACTTTGCAGCTTGCTCTGTGAGGTGTTTTGCTTAGCTGCGATCGATCACTGCAAGTCAGATGGCACCATTTCTTCTGCAGCTAGTGTGAATTTAAAATGTGCTTTCCATTGACTGTGGCAGTGCAACACTAATGAATCCTGAACACGTGCTAATAAATCAGCAAGTGCTGGAAATGGAGCCCCCAGCTATTTAGCGTATAACCTCACTGGGGCAGCGACACATGCTCTATGTTTCTACAGCGCTGCTGAGCTTGGCTGCCAGCTCTGGGTGCTTTTGCAATACAAATAAACAACTGAGGAGGAGCCGCAATGAGACAAGGAGCTTAAACCTGGACTCGTGTGGTCAGTAATTTGCTTGACTGACCTAGGTCTGTCAGGGAAGCCAGAACAGGTATCATATCCACGCCACCTAAATTCACTCTGGTAGTATCAGAAGAGGGGCAGCTGCTGCTAGGACAACTCAACCAGATTATGTAATGAACTTCCAATTCTGAGCTTATACGTCTCCCTTTGTGTGCAGCATCGTGCCCTCCAAGGGCTGATGAAGGAACAAGACACAGAGCGTTTTAATCACTGGACTCTGGGGTCCTACTGTCCTCCTCCACTGTGGGTGAGGCCAATAAAACAAGAATCTCAGAAACAACAGCTTCCCCAAGGAAAGTGGGGGGAAAAAAAAGATAATCTCCTTAAAGTATCCTCCATGCCCTCCCTCACGCTGTTGGCTTTCTGATAAAGGCTAAAGCAGTTTAGCACTGGAAAGGGACTTTCCTCATCAAGGAGAGTGTGTGGGTGGGACGAATGCCTCCTGTAAGTTCATTACTGGCATCTGCTGTAGCCTCTGCTACCTACCCCTCATAATATAGGTCACCCTCACGCCCTGACTTTGGCAGCCAGGCCATTAAAGGAGTCTGATCCTGGAGCCTGGATCCTGGAGCTAAGGGTTAGTGCAATGATCAGAGACAGGGGGCTGGAGTCTGCTGCTGACTGTGCCTCACACTAGTGACATTCTGGGAGAGTCGCCTGTCTCTATAGCCTCAGTGTCCCTGTGTGGAAAACGAGATAATTCTACTCGCCTCCCTAGCGCAGAGGAAGAACTGGCTAAGGTCTGAAGCCTATTTCACTCTGTGCTGAGCATTCATGGTACCTAGTGGAAAGACAGGCAGCTTTTCTAGAAACCATGGCCCACAGGTTATTAAACATATAGCATTAACAACGACAACACATACAACCATGGAAAGAGCCATTTGTAAAGCAGATGGAAAGCTTTGGATAGAAGGTCCCTCAGAACTGGGAAGTGTTACTAGAACAGTGTCGGGATGCAGTAAACAGAGTCCCCTCACCACCTTCTCAGCATGATCCTTGTGACCCTGCTTACGAAAGCTAAGGTTTTACCACGACACTGTGAACACCGCTGGTGTCTGGAGAGGGAGAAGGGAAGCACAAGACAGCGACAGCATCTGCTGTAGCTTTTATGTGCTGGCAAGTCCTGCAAAGTCATTGCAATTAATGCATCCCCCCCCGCCTACCCGTCAGTAAAGCTCCCTGTTTAAGCTAATGAGGGGAATCCTCATTACAGAGTCCTCTGGGGGGCCTGACAGCAGGTCAAATGCCCAAGTGGCACTTTAGCTTAGTGTATTTCTGGCCACTGGAGCCCACAGCCAGAAATGGATGGCTTCCTTCTGTTGCTCTGAGCTGAAACAACAACAAAAATGCCTTCTGCTGTCCTGTATCAAAGGGCAAGAAGAAAAGGCCAGCATCAGCCCCACAGGCTATTCTGTTCATATCTCCATAATCTGGAAAAGATATTAAACTTCAAGCATCTGGAAGAAAGCTTTGGACATCATGCCCCACGGATCATAGGGCATGTGCCTCACATGTTCCAGGAAGAGGGAAACATGCAGCAAGCCCACAAGACACGTAGACGCCAGATTTTTGGAGCCTGTGATGACTTCAGAGCCCTAGAGCTCCAGCAGTGGAGATCAGCTGGAAACTGGCAAGCCCATCAGTCCCATGCTAAGACATGAACAGACATCATGGGCCTCTCTGGGCTGGGGACATCCGTGAGGTGCTGCCAGGCCTGGCAGAGCCCTTGCTACAGGGTACAGCCCAGGCTGTCAGGCTGAGAGCAGCCAGGGCAGCACTCGTGATGCTCTAGAGAGCCCCGAGGTGCAGGCGCACACTGGCCGCCCCAGGACTACAGGCTTCCCGGTGCTGGGTTTGCAGGGAGCGCAGCTGGCTCTGTGGAGCAGAAGGCACCTCAGGCCGAAGCAAAACACCTAATGAAGTCAGAGCTCAGGGAAGCCTTTCGAAGGAAGTTGTCAAAAACCCTCTCTGCTTCCTTACTCTCTTCTGGCTGCAGGATGTTATTCACTAGTGGCATTGGTCTAACCGATTTACGGGCAATATGTACATGGGAGAAACTGTTCTTTCTGGATCCTTGGACTTAAAATTTCTTTATAAACATATTATTTCAAGCTTTCACTTCAGCAGCCAGCAACCTCTACCTACAGCAAAGCTGATGTTCTGCCACGGAAGCATACGTTATGCTTGTGGCCATTGGCAGCCTTGAGCAAGACATGTAGTGGCTAGACATGGCTCATGGGAGAATGCCAAGCACATGAATGAGTCCACCTCGGTGCATACGCTTGCAAATGCGAGCTGGATTTGTGCCTGTATCTGCATACGTACATGCTGCCTTTCAGATTTAGGCAGATGTGTATGCACAATCGTGTAGCTGCTGTGTATGAGGTGAGGAGCACTGTGTATTTGTAACATGCTTTTAAAATAATCATGGGTTTATCAAGGTGCCTCCATCTTTGTGCGTGTTGCCATGCAGGAGGCAGCATTAAAGCCCAAACAGGTGTTAATCACTATGCACTGTAATAAATTCTAAACATCTTTATGCACATCTGCTCCTCCCACCCTGCTCTGTGCTCAAGCCTTGCCACTGCCTCCTGGGACGAGGCGCCTGCGAGGTACCAGGAAGGGGTGCTGGACCTTTCCTGCTGGAGCAGAAGGGATGAGGGGTAGCACAACCCTGACTCCTGCACCGCATCCTTGTCCCTGGGTATGCCGGTGCTGCCCTCAGCCCCTGCTCTCCCTGGTGGATGGCACAGCAGAATTACACGGAATAGACAGCAGGGGAAAACACCCGCCCATGGACTTAACGGGGGCTTGGGTGAGGAGAGGTCGGAGAAGGAAGTGGTGTCAAAAAGAATTTTTTTTGTTTGTTTTCTTTTTTTTCAGGCTTAGCCCCCTTGATTGGAGCTGAGCCAGCTGATACAGACGGGGTGTTACAAAACAGAGCCAAAAGGCAAGAGCGTAAGGAACAGAGCTATCTATAACCCAAAGTTAGACGGAGTGAAGGTGGCGAAGAGGGAAATGCAAAGCGTGGCAGGCAGCCCCTAATGCTGAAAGCAAGGACACGATCATTCGGCAACAGGATTTAGAACTGATCAACTCCAGCTACCCGGCAGCCAGATAAGGCTCTGTGGCTGTCAGCTTAACTCTGCCGTTTATTCCTGTGCTGTAGGGAGTTAAATAGAGCACACGGAAAGCTGGCTGCTGGGGAGTGAAAGTCAAGGAGGGAGAGGGAAGGCACAGACTGTAATTGGACAGTGCCTGGGAGTCGGGTGGAAGTGGCTGCGGGCAAAGCCCCTCCAGGTAAGTGCTCGCGGCTTTTCATCGTCCTTGTCGATCTGAGAGACGGCGGCAGCAGGCTTAGGGTGGCATTTAGGGCAGAGTCATGGATACGGAGGAGGCTGAAAGTCTCCTTCCCCGCCAGAGCGAATGGGGACAGCGATTTGTTGAGGCTTCTCCTCCGGCAGGGACGGCAGGCGAGGCTCTGTTCGGGCAGCGGGGGGCTGCAGCAGGGAAAGGCTGGAGTTGTTTTGGTGCCGGGCAAGGTATTCACCTGTCTGCTGCATCGGCATTTGGATAGATAATCTAAACAGCTTGGCAAAATGTGCAAGCCCAGGCAGGGAAGCTGCCTGTCTTTCTCACCAAGATGCTAATTTCAATATGACCTGGTGATTTACACGCTGGTATAAAATAAATCCATCCTGGGAGCTTGGGGGAGGGTGGCACGTGCCCGGGGAGAGCGCCCAGCGGGCGTGCAGTGCCCACTGAACGTACAGGCTAGGGACGCTGCCACAGCCCCACGGCGGGGATGCAGGATGGCGTATTTCTGTACTCGGGTGGAAATGTCCATCTAACTGCTACCGTAGCTCTGCATGGCACATCAGAGAGCAAGCAGGGGGACAGGATGGTCTGTGGTGTTTCCCCTTTTCCTGCTTCCCTCTCTTCAAGTGGGAAGAGGGAGGGAAGGAGGGACCTGTTGTCAGTCACTTATTGTCAGGGGAGAGTTTATGGTCTTTGGGTTTCTAATTAGACCGAGCATTTTGCCGGCTTCTAATTAAGATGGGATTCCTGTCTTCTCAACACACCCACTCAGCCTCCGCCGCCCCAGGTCCAACCTTGCTCTCCGAGGCTCCCTTGCTCTTGAGTTGCTGCCGGTGCTGCCGTGCGAGCCCCCCAGGCTGAACGGTGCTCTGCTCGGCCCTGCTCTAACACCGCGTCAGGAGGACAGCCCTGCTGGGGAGTGCGGGGGGAGCCACCGGCAGCCACTAGAGCCCACACTGAGGTGAGCCCAGGCCATGTGGCCCAGAGCAGGGCGCACAGGTGGCACTAGCCTGTGTGAGCAGGAAGGGACGAGCTGGAGACTGTTGCCCTCGCAGGGTCACCTCAGCGATTCATTAGGTTGACCTTGAAGGTGAAGCTCATGAAGCTGCCATGGCGGGCTACTCAAGTGCATTTTGGCACATATGAGAATGAGGCCTTAATTCTTAACCAAGAGGATCAAAATGAATTAAGATCTTGCTCTAGCTCTTGAAATATGCCCCATCTCCCCTCCAAAAGGAGGCTCATGCCTCAAAGGCAAAACACCATGGTGGGGAAGGGAATGAAAACCTTGGGGCCAGCCCTGCCTCCCACGCCCAGGGGACTGAATGCCACCCATTCTACTTGGCTCTTCTCCTCCAGGCTCCGACAGGCAGGCTGCAAGGTGGCTCCTCCAGCCTGCGGGGCCGTGCGCCAGGCTGGCTGGTGGATGTGAAGACACGCTGGAGAAGACAACGATGCTGCCCATGAGTGCTGGCCACCGGTGGAGGAGCAGCTTCCCCATGAGGTGGCGAGAGGCTTGCCGTAAGTAATACCTACTCAGGTGCTAAATACCATGCTCCTGTTTCGCAAGGGAGTGGAAAGAAAATAGGTCATGTCAGGGTTAAGAATGGGGGAGAGGGACAGCTAAGAATGGAGATGTTTGAACTAATTCCTGATTCCTTTAGAGGCCAGGCTAGCTGGGAGGGAGAGCGAGACTCTAGAGCTGAAGATGGGCTTAAAGTGGGACAGTTAGCAGTGATTGCTTCTAGTGGGCCTGACAGGTGAGAAATGATGAGAAAGGCACCACTGCACAAAGATCCACCCCAAACCCTTCTCTGATCAGCACCCTGTAAGCAGCAGACTCCTCTCTGTGGTCTTAGAGGTTCATACCTACGTTACTTCTCATGGCAGGAGAAATCATGACAGATTTTAGAAGTGAATGCAAGACAGGAACGCAGAATACTCCTACTAGGCACTGCCATATGTAGCAAAAATCCAAGAGTAAATAAAGAAGACATCCTTTAAATTAAAACATAAAAGTTTGTTTCCCCAGTGGACCAGAGCATCTGCTGTAGAAGCCCTGACTGCAGAGCGCAGACGACCAGGCTGCTGCAGGGCATTGGGGAATGCACCTGCACCTCAGAAAAACGTCTGAGAATCACAGCAGAGGAAAGGGAGCCCTTGGAGAGCACCCACCACTCCTGCATGCCCAGGCAGCCAAGCAGACTCATGGGTTCCCTTACTCTTGCCCTCCTGATGAAATTTGGGACTAGCACTACCAAGAAGCTAGGAGAATTATTTCCTTCCCCAGAAAAAAAAAAAAAAAGGCATTTTTGTAATCCCCCCTCACAGACTAGACTGCTGTAAAAATTATTTACAATGAATGCTGCTGAGTCTTGACTTAATCTGATATTCCTGTATCAGTTTTCTGCCACCTACTAGAGTCACCAAACACCCTACAAAGTAACTTCATCTTCCCCTCACAGAACAACACACACTGCTCATCCTCTGGCAGTATTTCCTTCCCCAGAAAAAAAAAAAAAGGCATCTTTGTAATCTACCCTCACAGACTAGACTGCTGTATAAATTATTTACAATGAATGCTGCTGAGTCTTGACTTAATCTGATATTCCTGTATCAGTTTTCTGCCACCTACTAGAGTCACCAAACACCCTACAAAGTAACTTCATCTTCCCCTCACAGAACAACACACACTGCTCATCCTCTGGCAGGGCTGGCAGAGAGCATCAAGTTCTGCCTATTGCTTCCTTGTTTTTATTCCATATATAGTTGCATCCTAACTGGTGAGATGAATTCCTAGGACTCAGATGACATCCTATATGGGGATTCCATCTCTCACAGGGATGGAATATGAAATGAAAACTTCTCCATTCTGTGATTTTAGTAAAATGTTTCCAAGAGCATAAAGATATGGGTATCTGACATCCTATATGGCTGCAGAAACTTGGCACAAACACAGTTTCTGAACTTAACCATAACTAGCTGCCAGTTACAGTGTTCCTACCAGCCAACATCGCCATTTACACTGGTGAAATTCCGCAGATGCTTGGTCAGGGAGCAGGGGTGGGTAGGTATGGTGAGCAATGAGCCCTGAGCAATGCAACCTGTATAGCATTACATGGTCTGTTCTCACCTTTCCTGGTGTACAAAGCAGCTAAGTGTTATCTCCTCATCACAGCTGTCAATCTATTATTAATACTGTACTTTTGTCAAGCATCCAGGAAAAGACAGGGTCGCTTAAGTGACTCACGGCTCCTTCCCTTCCCTCATTCTTTTAATTCTCATGCTACAACAAGGGAGCAATGTATTCTGAATGGAATTTAATATCGCCCAGGCAGACAGTGCCTTCACTGTGCTAGTTCACAGGCTATGATCTGCTTTCATGGCACTGTCTGCTGTTGACCCCAACCTTTGCACAACAGGAAGGCACAGAGGTACTCAGGATAAAGATCTCTCTTACATTTCACTACAACAATACATAATTATTATTAGAAGAGCACATAGATTGGCACTGGCAGGGCCAAGGTAGACCTGAGATCTTGACTGAATGTCAGAAAGAAATTCTTGAAGGAAATGTGAAAGATGTATGAAAGTATAAAACAAACAAACAAATGAAAAAAAAGAGGCACCCTCCAAACGCTTATCCCTTAGTCCTTGAGGAAATCGTATGGCTCAGGGTCCAAATCGTGTATAGCTGTCCTTATGCTGACAGTGAATCAGCCAATTCTCACAAGGGTCATTGGGAACAAAAAGAGACCTCAGGCATGAGGAAGGCAGCATCACTGATAGAAGGCAAGTCAAAAAAAAAAAAAAAAAGAGGAGGGAGGCTATAGGGCTGACTAAAGTAGAGACTGAGTTGTGAGGGGAGAGAGGAAATGCACGACTGACTGCAGAGCTGCTCCAGGCAGAGCTGCTCCAGAACATGGGTCTCTACTAGCTATCTCTCCTGTGATTTTCTTTACAGAATTCTCTTGGGGTTAAGAAATAAAATATCTGTTTACTTTTTTTTTTCAGGAATGCAGGTAGGGCAGGAAAATCTACTTTCCAGTCCAGGAAAGAATGGTGATACAACAAATGCATCCATTTTAGATACCATTCAGCCCTGGAAGACTCTGCCGACCCTAAGTGACTGCCTTCACTGAGCAGAAGAGAAAAATAGAGAGGACAGGGTATGACGTAGAGACAAATCTACTTCAGTTTTACTCAAATGCTCAATCTTGTCACCTTGAAAAATGAGGGAGCTGAACTTGCTTCCCACATTGAAGAAATTCATCTTAATTCCTTTTGTGAAATTAAGATGAAGGATGCAAATGTTTTATACAGTCTGCCTAAACATAACTCCCACACCTCTAAAGACAGGAGGCACAAAGCTTGCCTTCCTGTTGCTGATGCTTCATCGTCACAGAAGGAAGACTTTTAAAGGGCAATGGCTCCCAGTGAGGGTTGACAACTACTGCCCTGACACCACTCACGAGATACGGACAAATGTCTGGAATAACGATCCAGGGCAGCTGCACACAGCACAAATGCTGTTTTGTGGGTTTTCCAACCTTACTTGTGAAACTCTGTAGGAGAAAGGCACTAGCCTTTTTTCTTATACCCTTTTCTTCATCTACCAGCCTGCATTCTTCCCTCATCTCTTCTCTGGAATGGGTGATTTGGGTCACAGGAGATTCTTGTGTGGCTATTGGGGTGGGATTCCAAAACCACTTTGACACCATTATCAAGTAAAGGTATTCAGTGGGCTGGGATCTCTTTGATGCTTTATAATACCTCCCTCAGTCATCCCTCTGCAATGAAATTCAATTCATTAAAAAAGTATCTTACTAAAAGGCTCACAAAAACACATTGTAGATATGGAGAGCAACTGATACTCTGATTTGAAGGTTAATTTGGGCTTGGGTTTGATCCATCATAAGAATCATGATTCAAACTGCAGGAACATAATGATATATGGGTTGTTTTGGTTTGCTTTCTTCTTAAAAGCTTTTCATTAACAAGTTTATTTCTGAAAAAAAAAGAGTGCATCTCTTTAAACATATAGCAGTCTCTTCTCTCTGAATCCTGACTCCCTAGAAGGAGGTGTTCTTCACTGTAGGTGACATCTGCCACCACTCCCTGCTCCACTCTCTTCTGACATGAATTAATGCTCTGGCATCAGGCAGCAAACCCCTCTGGAATACACTGTCCTTACTTCTTTGTGAAAGCAGATATTTATTTGCTTGCTCATAAAAAGAAAAGGCTAAGAAGAAACCCATGCAGGCCAGCAGCAGAAGGGTACAGCTGTGAGGCAGCTCATTTCACTGCAGGGCCCTGCAGTGAAGAGCCCCGCTGCGATGGTCAGGCTGCAGCTGTAGCTGTGCTCACGGTGGGGACGATGAGGAGGGGAAGTGCTGCGCTAACATGTTTTCTCTCCCCAACCCTCTGCTTTTCAACCACCAGTGCTTGGCTGCTGGCTGTCACTATGTGCTGCAGAGTCCTTCTTCGCTTGTCCTTCCTCCTGCAAGTGTAACAGTGGCAATCTGGAAGTGGACTGCAGCGGCTTGGGCCTCTCTTCCATCCCCTCAGACATCCCCACAAACACCCGGACCTTCCTTTTTCTCAACAACAAACTCAGCATCCTCCCAGGACCGGTCTTTTCCAACCTCTCAGCCCTGCAAAGGCTGGACCTATCTAACAACTTCTTGGACCAGCTCCCTCAGAACATCTTCAGCGACCTGGGGAACCTCACGGAGCTCCAGCTGAGGAACAACAGCATCAGGGCCTTGGACAAGGACCTGCTGCAACACACGGCCCTGCTGCGCCAGCTGGACCTCTCCATCAACGGCCTGGCCCACATACCCTCGGGCATCTTTGATGAGTTGCCCGCTCTCCGCTCCCTCTCGCTCAGGTCTAATCGCCTGCAGAGCCTGGACAGGGTGACCTTTGAGCCTTTAACCAGCCTGCAGCAACTCCAAGTTGGGGATAACCCCTGGGAATGCGACTGCAACCTCCGAGACTTCAAGCACTGGATGGAGTGGTTCTCCTACCGAGGTAGGAGCTTGGGCAGGGTGAACAAAGCACGGTGTGGGAGACTGACTGCTTGTTTTTCAAGGAAAGGCAGTCAGGCAGGGAAGAAACACAGGCAGACAAATCCAGCAGATCAGGCTGACCTAAATTCCACATCTTTGCCAAGAAACAGGAGGGCAGTGCTATAATGCTAAGAGACCACATAGTGCTACTCTAGTGTGATACAGTTAATGCTACTGCCAGGCCTGAGAAGACCCAGGCAATCCCAGATTCCACATTTCCTAGTTTCGTTTCAAATCTCAAAGATTATTCCTTTTTTTTTTTTTGAGAGAGAGGAAGGATCTTTCCTCAAATAACCTTTAAAATTTTGGAATTATGAGTTTGCTTCATCCCTCTGACAAAAGAAAAGGAGAAGCTTTTCAAGCTTCTAAATAAACATCCACTTCTCCTCCTTATGCTACGAGAAGTAAAATCCAGATTTGTCCGTAAAGCATGAGGTTTTCATTCAACAAAACAACCCTAGAAAACAGTGCCACTTAGGAAAATATTATAACTAACACTGTCAAATCCAAACGTTCCAATTACCCAGTCAGGCCCTAAATCAGTTTGACTATAAAATCATTATTTCAAAATGAGCAGTTTTTGACAACTTCTTATTTCCATTTTTTCCTTGAAATATTGGAGGCTAGAAATGTGTAGATGACTTAGCAGGAATTCTGATGGAATAATATGATTATAGGAGCTGAGATTCTATGAAAAATGGCACATTTTACGAGAACGACAACTGAAGGCCTGACCTTCTGCCACTGAAGCCACTGAGTAGGAAAGAGTCTCAAATCAGGTGGATAACAAGAGTCAGCTGTCACATTCCTGCCAATCACATCCATACTGCAAAGAGACCTCTGCTTATGACTAGACTGCAATACCTTGTAATACCTCTTTGCGTGAGCAGAACCAAACAAGTATATGAGTGACACTTTTCCCTTTTGGGCAGTTTACTTTCTTGTTTGACTCTCACATCAAAGCTGATAAAGAGCACACAGAGTTAATTTTGCCTTTTTTTTTCCCTTCCAAAGAAATTGCCCAAACTCGCTGAAGCATTTGTTTCAACATCTGTCGCTGTTTTCACAGAGGGGAGGTGGATTAGTTGTTAAAAGATAGAGCTGTGTGTCTGTTGTTATTTTGAGAAGATAGGTCCTGATCCTATCTTACTGTTTTAATTTCTCCTTTCCTGAAAAGCTTCTATTAACACTTACATAACTCCATAAACAGTGTGAGGTTGACTTAGTAGATGATTTCAGAGGGCTTTCATGTCTTGGCCTGAGAGCTATCTACACAGATATCACGTACCACGAGCTCTACTGCCAAATCAAACCTCAATAGAAGCATCCCAGGCAGGTGCCATGGCTGAAAGCCTGTCATGGAGGGCTAACCCATGCCAAGTGCCTCCCAGTTAGGCAAAGTAACCTTTTGAGGGGACACGGCGTGTGCACCCTCTGCCCCGTCTGCCTGTCTGAAGGCAAGTGCAGCCATTTCTCCCTCCTACCACTTTTTGAGAGGCACAGTGAACTTGGCAGGTATGAGGAGAAAGGGGTGGGGTGGGGACAACAATGCCTCCTCACTTCATCTTACCCTTGAACTCTAGGATCACTCCATGCTGGATCATGTTTCCCTTTCAGGGTGGGAGGAAGCTCTCTGAAATCTCTCTCCACTCAACACAGCATTCACATGTGAGGGGCTAGATTTTACAACACCAGCACCTAACAAAGACAGTCCATCCTTGAGAGCCATAATGCTGCTAAGACTGACTGCTGTAGGCTGTGTTTCAATGCTCCACCATCGCGCTTTAACAGGATGACGCAACTGTAATTCACTCCTATTAATTATCTCTGTTGGGACAGGTGGGAAGATCGACCAGCTGGCATGTACCCTGCCCAAGGAGCTGAAAGGGAAGGACATGCGAATGGTGCCCATGGAGATGTTTAACTACTGCTCGCAGCTGGATGATGAGAACAGCTCTACCGTACTGGACAATATTGGCCCGCCATGCACGAAAGGAAGCACAACTTCTTCCAAATCTAAATCAGGCCCAGAACCAGAGGTGGAGCCCAGTGTGGGATGCCCTCAGAAACAGCGATACAGGCCTGTGAGCGTGCGCCGGGCTATTGGCACTGTGATCATCGCGGGGGTGGTTTGTGGCATTGTGTGCATCATGATGGTGGTGGCAGCAGCTTATGGCTGCATCTATGCATCCCTCATGGCCAAGTACCACCGGGAGCTGAAGAAGAGGCAGCCACTCATGGGCGACACAGAGGGTGAACACGAAGAGCAAAAACAAATCTCCTCTGTGGCATGAAACTCTTCTAGGAAGGCAAGGACAGCAATTAACAAAGGTACCTGAGAGCTGCCAAGCATGGGGTCCTCCTGCAATACATCTTCCCAGACAGACAGACTGTGCTATTGCTCCACTCACCCAAGTAGTGCAACATGCTTCTGGGGGGTCAGGACACCTGGCTCTAACTTCTGTTCTTCTGCCCCAGGCCCCTTTTGTGCCCTTCAATTCTTGGGCCCTTCCAGGCAAATAAAGTAGAGTCAGACCTCGAGTGCTTGCCGTGCCTCATGCCCTTGCACAGAGCTTCCCCCATGTGCCTACTTTGGCAGCCACTGGCACCTTCTGGGAACCCATGCCGTGCCCTCAGCTTCAGGATTGAGTCCTTCTGTGTCCTGTCCAGAGTGCCCTGGAGAGAGAGCAGCTTTGTGAAAGCTCATGAACACCAGGCAAGTGTCCATGCCTTACTGTTAGGGTCACTGCTGTTGTGTGACAGCAACTTGCTCCTCACTCGACAAGTCAGTATGTCCAAGAGTATGTTAGAAGGCACTGAAGGTCTCTAGGGGATGACTACTGTCTGAGGGTATTTCCCTTCTCACTTTCAGAGGTGGAAGGACACCTGCATCACTCCGACACTGCCCAGGAGCACAAAGCTCTCTTTGCTCCTGGCCAAGGACAAGTCTACAAGCTGACATATGTCTCATCCTTTATGGGCACACAGAGACAGAGCCATGCTCCTGTACACACACACACTGAGTCAGTCTGATCTCTACACACACACACACAGGCATAGCTCTGTTCCATACATCCAGGCACTCCATCTGCGCATGCAGAGCCACATGTGCACAAATTTATCTGCCTTGTGCATGCAGGATGAATACATTTAGCCACTCCAACTTATTTTTATTGTAACACTGCATAGCACCTTCTGGTTGGGAGAAAATACCTGAACCCTACCACTGAGGAGCTAACAAAAACATCTCAATAGTCCAGCGCAGGGCTACAAGGATGATCAGGGGCCTGGAACATCTGCCCTATGAGGAAAGACTGAGGGAGCTGGGCATGTTCAGCCTGGAGAAGAGAAGGCTGAGAGGGGATCTAATCAGTGTCTATAAGTACCTCAAGGGAGGGAGTGCGTAGGATGGGGCTGGCCTCTTTTCAGTGGTGGCCACCAACAGAACTAGAGGAAACGGCTGGAAACTGAAGCACCAAAAGTTCCACAGGAACTTAAGGAAAAATTCCTTAGCAGTGAGGGTGACAGAGCACTGGAACAGGCTGCCCAGAGAGGTTGTGGAGTCTCCTTCTCTGGAGATCTTCAAAACCCGCTTGGATGCAGCCCTGTGCCCCGTGCTCTAGGTGACCCTGCGTGTGCAGGGGGGTTGGACTAGATGACCTCTAGAGGTCCCTTCCAACCTTAACCATTCTGCGATTCTATGATTCTATGAATACTGCAGAGCTAGTGGGGGAAGGGGCAGGAGAGGATAGAGAAAGGCATAATTATTAAGGTTATAGCATGAATCAGCAAAGATGAGCATAGAGCATGAAAAAAGGTGTTTTTTTGTCATCTATTTTATGTTTCCTGTGATTAATGGAGGGGGAGAATGATACAAAGGCTCCGTGTCCAAGTGTCTGAAGGGCAGAGAGGAGAAGCGGTCATCAGGGAGGACATAAAGGAGAAGGTGGCTCAGCAGCCTGGGTAGTGCAAGCCATGCTGAGGGGTGGTGCGGCCTCAGGGAGAAGCACTGGAGGGGGAGAAGACAACAGCCCCAGAGCTGGCATTGCTGGCGCCTGGTGCAGGGCAATACGGCTGGGGGGCTGCAGAGGGGGGCACAGCTCTGGAGGCTGTTGAGGCGAGACACAATCCCCGGCGGGGCCGCCACAGTGCACAACGCGGCGCACGGGCGCTCGCCGCCAGCTGCACCCGCCGCCACTGCCACGTAGGGTGACTGTCCCCAGACGGATTTTAAAGCCCTCAGACTGCAGTGCCTCATATTAGTCTCGGTTCTTTACAACCTGACAGAAAAACAAAATAAAAGTGAGAGGGGGAAAACAAAGAAAAGGACCTAAAAGAAGGACTCGCTTTATCTCCCTGGAAGTCGGATAAAATGCTGTCGCCAGGGGAGAGCACACATTGCCATGGTAACCTGCTCTAACCCGCTGCAGTGGGTATTCCTGGGCTAGGGAGATGACACCGGAGGTCGCGCATCCGTGCGCCCTGCCTGGACTGCGATCCTCCGCGTAGGGAGGCCGGCCGGCAGCCCGGCCGGCATCGCGTGGTGTTGCACAGGCAACCTGGGCGGGAGGCCCACAGGCACCATGGCAGGAGCTGCCCACGCACGGCTCCCGCTGCCCCGCTCCAGCTGAACCCCCGAGCCTTTGGGTGTCCCACAGAGCCTCTGCTCCGCAAGCACAGGTCATTCACGCCACCTCTTCACCCCCATCTAGCCCCAGCTGGGTTCTTGCACTGACCCGCAGGAACCCAATGCCTGGTCTTTAATCTGAGCTTGGAGTGGCACAGGCCCCCCCTGACATGCCAGAGGCAAAGAGACAGGGCTGTTCTCGCATGACCTCCCTCTACTACAGGGATGCAGTGGACAAGGAGGATGTTCTTCGGGGAGGAGAAGACCACGCTGCCCTGGAGGAAGGGCTGGGAAAAGCAGCCTGCCCACAAGCGTGCGCGCACGCCATGCCCCTCACCACCAGCACTCTGTGTGCCCGAAGGAGGAGGAGGAGGACAAGCAGGGCTAGCGGGATGTGAGGAGGAAGGACTCTCTCCCCATGTACTGTATAGCCACTCAACCATCCATCTGCTGCAACCGTAGCCCGCGCTGAAGGGCAGAACTGGTGCACTGCAGACTCCTTATGTGTGTTACTGCTGCTCCACATTCCCAGCAACCGGGACTAGAGTAACTGCTGGATCCAAACCTCTCCCCAACCCCCCTCTCAGGGGAACTTCTCTCTTTACCATACTGGACTTGGCAATCATACTTGAAATGGGACTTGACTCAGAGCGGTATATTTATAGATATATATTTTACTTGCATCAAATAATGGTGAAACATTGCACAAAATAATTGGTGTGTCTGTGTGTGTGCGTGTGCGTGAGAGAGAGTGAGAATCAGAGAGAGGATGAGAACGTTTTTAAGAGGATAGAAGGGATAAAGTAATCGGAGGGAGGCATGGGACGATGTGAGGAGGCAATACCCATTCCCTGCACCTCCCCTGTGACCTCCTCTTTCCCCCCCGGCCATTTTCCTTTGTTGCTAATAATATTTTTCCACACCTTGTGCTGTGAGGCTGTTGATGACCTTGCCCAACCTTTCCTCTTTGTTTTCAGTTATAAGGCAGAAAGTCTGGATTCACCTCAACCCTAGACAAGGGACTGCTATGTTTAGAAACCCACCCAAGAAAGGGGAAGTCAGGAAAAGGGAGGAAAGAGGGTTGCTGAGAAACTCAAAGGCTGGATGCTATGGCAAGCCCCCCTGGAAAGCAAACGAATGCTTTGAAGGACAAGGTGCTGTCCTCTTTCACGCAGACAAGATGTTCACTGGGAAGCGCCCTTGCTACCGCCCTGCTTGCTAACAGGCTCTTTGCTCCCTGGCACACCTGGCAAGCTGCTCGAGGCGGGCTCAGCCTTAGCACGGCCAGCAGGCACCTCTGGCGCCGAGCGGGGCCCTGCGTGACGCTCTCCTGCGGGATGCTCCCTGCAGCAGAGCGGGTGCGCCTGCCGCGTGGGAAGGGGCTCCTCTGGCGTGGGAGACTCCCCTCTCCCCACGGGCTCGACCTGGCCGGAGGGTCCCATAAACCCCCCTTGTTGCGGGCAGGAGCAGCCGCCGCGGGCACGGGGCTGCCCGCAGGAAGCGCCCTGGGGCGGCAGGCCCAAGCGCCCCAGCAGGCCCATGCGGCCCGTGGGTCAGGCAGGCCCACAAAAACAGCCCTCCTGCCCCCCTCTCCCCTCCCCACAGCCTACCTGTGGTGCAGGCAGGCACCCTTCCCGCAGGGAACAGATGGCACTTGGAATTTCTTTTTCTTTTTTTACTGTTTTTGAGGGAGAGCAACAGGATTTTCTAAAACAACTGAATGAAGGTTTCTTTGGCATGAGACAGAAGATTTTTAAAGGTATATTATATTTCTGGCTTGTTGTTACAGAAGAATAATAAAGAATGTATTTTCCTATGTTCCTCATTGCTTAAATGAGCTCTCTGGTAGGAGTCACCCTTCTCCCCCATCCCCTGCAACAGCAAATGCTGCAAACATCATGGCCAGATAAAGAAAAACCAGCAAATTTCCACGTATGTGCACACTTGTCTGCACATGGTGCTTCGGCTTGGACGGAACACACGCATCTACACCGGCCCATCCCATCAGTGCAAGTCCTAGGCTCGCGTGTGGCTGTAGCCGGGATGGGGCTGTAGGACAAGAGATACAGGGAGACAAGGTGAGACACTAGATTTGCAAGCACATGCACACACGTACAGACATGCACATACACATGTGTGCACACACGCACACACACACGCACACACACAGGCGCGCACACACACCCGTACGCACACCTGCACGCACACCCGTACGCACACCTGCACACACACACGCACGGGGCTCCAGGGACACCGGCAGGCAAGGGCAATTGTGTAACAAGGATAAGAGACTGTGGCAATCAGCTCATTACATAAAAGTCGAAAGGGCCAAATTAATCCCTCGCGTAAGAACACGGAAGCCAATGGAGTTATATTCAGGTCAAATTTGACTCCAAAAGCCTTTTTCATTTTTTAATTAGAGCATAATGTTCAATAACACCTACCGTAACCAGCAGTGAGCTGTGGCTTCTGGCAACTCCAGGTTTCTGGGCATCCTGAGCAGGGTTATGTTAAAATGAATGAAAAATGCTAGACAATCCTACTGCACCCCCAGCGACACGGGCTACCACCCCCCAAGATAAACACCAGCTGTTCACTAGCGAGGTCTCTCACAACACACTTAGTAAGTTGAAATTCCCCACTTCTCCAGGAAGGTGCTATCCATACGCAATTCATCACATAGTCTTCCCATGACAAACCTGCTTCTGAGGTATGTGGAGTGTCCAAAGATGCTGAAACCACCACACGCAAACCTGGTGACACTGTACTCACACCATGACATCCTGCCTGATCTTCACAGAAAAACTGGGGGCAGAACCCACTAATCCTAATCTGATAACAACAGCTGAGGAGTCTGCACTATTGAAAATGTACCACCATGACAGAATCACCATTACTATTATTTAACAGTATGGTATCTATGGCACACAGTTTAATTTAATTTTACCACCCAAGCACAGGAGTGCACAGAAATGCTACTTAACAGTTCATATAGCTGCAGAAATGTAGAGCTGAAAAAAATGCAAAACCAACACACTCATCTGATGGCTCTAAACTTCTTTTTGTTCGTAAATTATCTGGGAGCAGCCTGTGGTTGTCTGCAACTTGATTCACTCTCATTTGCCATGTAATTCCCTGTATACATGTAATTATGTATATGAAAGCATAATACATGGGAAATATAAAAAAGCAGAATAGCTGCTCCATATATTGCCTGTTGGCAGCCTGCTGTGCATGACTGGAAACACAACTCTGACTGGAAACATGGGTCAGAGGGCCAGTTTCTATGCTCTGTTTAGATAAAGGCAGGTCCTAGGACAGGATTTCTTGGCACTGAAAATCATGCCTTCCAGGAGAACTGTATAATACAGACAAGAGAATAAGCCTTCCCTGATGAGCACAGGCACGGAATGGAGTGAAAGCAAACCAGAGATTTCCTTGGTCATTTTTGGAGCTCCCCACCACCACCAGCAGCCCTGCAAGATGGAGACAGGGCAGCGTCCTCACAGCTCGTCTCCCTTCGAAGGGCAGGGGCGAAGGCACCAGGGGCCAGCGCTCTGCTTCCCGCACCGCTTGCGCCCAGGCCAGGCAGAGCCACGGGGAAGCAAAGCAGGATGCTAAGAATAACAGTCGGCCTTGCGTGAAGCTCCTGGGCCAGGACAGCACAGCACTCTTCGCCTGAGGCTTGAAGACAAGATTTAGCCCTTCACATTTGCTTTTGCTGTGTTCTAACTTCAGAAGAAACTTGTTTGTTAGAACATCTGCGGAAAGTCAATGCATAAGGGGCACAGAAAGAGTGACAAATTCAGGTATTTTATTTGAGAAAATATGCACAGACAATACACTGAGATACTCACCCAGCTCCGCATAAAGCTCAAGGGAAATATCCAGAGTACCAACAATGCTTTGCATTTCTATAGTGCTTGCCTTTGGCAGCTCTCTGGGAGCTTGCAAACATTAATGAATTCACAGAGGCAGAGATTCAGAGAGTATAAAGGCCAGAAGGGACTTTAGATCATCCAGTCTGACCTTCTGTGTATCGCATGCTACTTAGAAAGTGTGCAGAAAAGAACCATAGACATTATTTGGGGGTGGCAGAAAATGCCTTGCTGTGAAAAGCTTAAAGAGCTCAATCTGTCTAGCTTATGAAACAGAAAATACAGAGGTTAGCCTGTAGAATGACTGATAGTGTGTGTTTACATGCAGCTGAAGTGAATTTTCCAGAAAGGCATCTACCTTTGATTTGAAAACATTCAAGAGATTAAAAATCCTCTTTTCCCTTGGCACCTTATTACAATAACTATTCTTGCTCACTGTTAACATTCATGCTTAATATCACATTTGAGTCTGTCTGGTTTCAGTTTCCTGCCATGGTTTTTTATTATTCTTCTCTTTGCTAGATTTGAAGAAAAAAAAACATTTAGTGACCAGCATCTCTCCCTGTGAAGGTACTTTTACGGTAATCAAATCATCTCTCAATCTTCTTTTTGGTAAGATAAGCAGATTGAGTTCATTAAGTCTTTCACTGCAAAGCATTTCCTCATCTCTGGAACAATAGTGTAGGCCTTTGTTGTACTCTTTCCAATTATTCCTCCTCCTTTGAAAAGTACGCCCCTCATCCATCACCACCTGTGATATGTATTGCAGATTTTACCTAACTATTGTCATACAATAGTAAATATCACCTTTCCTTACACCTACCCATCAACTATGTCTCACAATACACTTGCTAAGCTGTATGTGCATTATGCCTACCTTAAAGACAGAGATATATGGAAAAGCTAGTGCAACGCCCTGCAAAACATTTTGGGCATTGTGGAGAACTGGTTATGACCCCATTCATAATCACATTCCTACTAGTATAAATTCACTGGCTTTTGAATAAGATGCTCCTGATTTATACAATTCTTGGCAAGAGGAAAATCTAGTCCTTTATTTAAACTAATGGTCCCCTTCTTCAGTCTCCACTTTCACATTCACTCCTGGTCTCATATGGTATTTTTCACATCTCTCCCACTGGATCTAAATGTCTTTGATTCATCAGCTATTCTTTCCCTCTCCCTCTTATTTTCATTCTCCTGTGACTGATCATCTCCTTTTCAGCGACTGCCTCTGACCAGCTGCTTTTCAGATTCTCCCTTCTCTGATCTCAACTGTCACTTCTCAGCTCACAAAACACGCCAGCCCCCACATCCCCATCTGCTTTTTAAAGGCCTGTTATCATAAGCAGGGGCTTCTCCACTCACTGTTCTTTGCTAAACCCTCATCCATCAAGATAAACCATTACGCTGTCAAGGGCTGAGAGAGGGTTTTAGGTCAGCCCTGTCTAACTTGTGGCTCTCCAGATGCTGCGCGGTGGCCTTCTACTGCATCAACAAAGATATTTTTATTCAGTCATGACGGGGCATATGTGAATTGTGTGGTAAAAAGGCCCAGCCTCATGCCCAAAGGGTGCTCTGAGGCACATGGTGAGTACCTCAAGTACCCCGAGTAAGTACCTTGCAGCTCGCTCGCTTGCGGGTAGCAGCATCACCGAGCAGCGAAACAAGGGGCGCTGCCTGCTCCTTGGGCAGTGAGGAAGCAGCTGCAGGCTCCTCTCTTTCTGCCATCACATCTCACTCTTCCTCTCACAAGCTTTTCAAGCTTATTCTAAAGCAGCATTACCTAATTGTTAGGAACGCTCTTCTAGTCTCCCACCCTAAATACTTTCTTGATGTATCTATACTACACTGTTTTCATACCAGCAGTGTCCTTTACTTTAAATAGCCTTCATCATTCCCATATGTTTCTTCTGTGATGTATTTATATAGAGCAATCCTATCCTAATTTCTTCATTTGGTGGGCAGATTCTAAAAACATGCACCTTCAAGAGCTAAGAGCTACAGACACATGGGGACAGAGGACAAGATATGGCTGGGACAGCTGTTGAGGACCGCTGCCTCTGCCCTGCTGCCTTTTAGCAAGGACCTTGGAACTGAATTTGGCAGCTCTCTGCCCTAAATTTTGTGTGGGCATAAGACAGTAATACAGTCTACACTGAGGATCCTAACTGAGAGATAGCAAAATGGACCCAGCCGTTTCCAGACTACAAGGTCTATCTCCATGCCTACTTGCTGTGCCTTCTGCTGGCTCCCACAGGGTTCCCAGCTCACAGAATACTGATAATGTTAGTTCCCAAGCATTTGACCTTGTCTGTTGTACTACTACAATTCATTCTGCTTCTGCTACCCCTATCAAGGTCAAATAAGGCTGTCTCTATGATACCCCAGTCCTTCCCCATGCTGGCAGTTTCTTCTAGTGTTGAATCATGAGGACACTTCCTGACACTATTGCTGTTTGTGTCAGGGTCTCAGGGTAATGTTGATAAAGACTAATCCCATCGCTAAATGTCAGGGTGCTGCAAGGAATCTTGTAGTAAGGAGCAGACTGGGAGGTGATCTTGCTGTGCCATCTTCCTCACGGCCATCTCTACCTCTAGCTCCCTCCCCTGTCCCTTACAACCACTCCACCTTCCCATATCTTCTGCAGTCTGTTTCCTGTGTGGCACCACATCAAGTACTGAAATCAGAGATGAGATCTTTGAAATTTCTTTCATTTTCCTGGAAAATAATTATCTCTAGGATGCTATTGGGGTAGTCCAGCATGATCTAGCATTGATAAACCATACCACATGATTGATTGTTTTTTCCCCTAATCTGCATGATAATTGTGCTTTCCTTAAAGATCTCATCTAAGGCACTACAAACACTACAGAGGTCAGACTTAGAGGTCTGAGAGTGACAAACTTATTTATTCCCCCTTCTTTAATCCTAAACACTGAATTTGCACTTCTCCAGACAGCATGGAGTCTCCCTTGTGGGTGCAGTTGACAAAAAATCCTTGCTGTGACCCCATGTGCTAGCTCTCCCGGGGACAGAGGGCACCCGGTTCCCCCAGCACTGAGCGTGCTAAGCAGCTTGAGCTGCTTATTTGCAGTAGGCAGATTGTTGCTTTCCCCAGGGTCAATACTGCTGTCCTTATCAATAACTTAGGCACAGAGCCCACTTTGCGTTTGTCTCAGACTATCATCTTCTTGATCTTGACCTCACTCTCACTGGCGAGAAGTGGCCCCACTTCTTATTCTTTCTCTCTAAATAGCTGAAGAATCTTTTGCTGTTTGTTTTAATCTCCTTTGTGGGGTCTAACTCAGCTTGATTTGTAAGCAATCCTCACTTTATCCCTGCTTTTCATGACCTATAAGACACAGCTTTCTTTGCTGTCTGTTCTTTTCTTCCATCCTGCATAGGCTCTCTGCAGAGCCAGCTTAAGCAGCGTAAGCAGTTGCCTGTGGTGGCAGACAGATGGAGGGTAGCAGAATCAGGCACTGCCATTTACTGACTCTTCTCAGAAATATGGTCTTTACACTGTCCCCAAAAGCTGAACTGCTGCCTCCCTGCACCCCAGACCTTGCGCTGCCTCAGTGTTGTCATTCCAAGTGCTAATCTGAAGCAGTGCCAAGAGAGACACACCAACTCTGTATAAACACCGGGCAAAGTGTGTTGTCTGCATCATGCCTTCCTCCTGTACACACAGCAACAACTCTCCCCACTGCCTCCCACTGCCCTGGAAAAGTCAGGCATTTCCCAGGGCTTCTAGGCAAGGGCTCCTTAGCCAGCTTCTCCCATCGGCAGAAGGAAGGGTGGCTCCTTCCACTCCTCTTTCCTCTCATACCACCAGACTTCACCACCTAACGAAGCTCTCTGCAGTCAGCACCGGCACAGGCCCTGGCAAGGCATGAAGATTTGTGGAGAGCCCCTGCTCAGAGTAGGGGCAGAGAGAGAAAAAGAGAGTGGCCGTCAGTAGAGCCTCTGCATGACGGAGATAGTACAAGAGTACACTACTCAGGATCCTGTTGGGAGTATTGCTGCGAGAAGGCCCTGAGCAAATTGGATTGACCTCACAGCTGACTTCTTTGCTTTGAGTGGGAGGTTGACTACAGGCCTCCTGAGGTGTCCTGAACTGTCCTGTGATCCTATGAATACGATGCCTGTATCCCACAGAGGGAGCAGGAGAAGAAAAAGATCTTGTGAAGAAAAAGGACTGGGAGTAGGAGTCCCATGCCCTTTACATAGCCTTATGCTGGGGAGATTTATGTCCTTGGGCAGGATAAGAGGGACTTAGGAAGGAAACAGACTGAGTTTGGTGCTAAAAGGAAGGGACCTTAGGGCTAGGCTAAAGCCATGTATTCCCATATCTCAGACTTGCTCATCCCCCAAAATTCGTCTGCTTGTAACTTGATTGAGTTTAAAACAAACCATCTCGGGATACCTTTCCCATAGCCTCTTCTGCTTTAGTATTTACCACCTTTATGGAGACAAACTGCTTCTGTTATCCCTTCTAGAATCTCCTCAGATCACCTCACTCCCCTCTTGAACTATGCAGGTGCTAACACAGTCCATGCCATAAATTATAGAAATATTAAATCAATGCTTCTTGTATGGACAACACCACTGCACTCCATGTACTTCAGATGCCGAGACACGGTCTGTTGTGGAAGCATCGGCATGGACATGCTAGCCTTGCATTTGTGCAGGTTTAGGTTGCACCCTGCTTGGTCGGAAGGGTTAATGCCACTTGCTTTGCAGTCCATGCATCTTACTGGGAGACCTTGGCCGATCTGTGGCCCTCAGAGTCACCTTCTCAGACTACAGTCACCCCTCTCTCCCCACCTGCACCAGCTACCTGCTGGGCACGCTGCCATGTCCCCAGGATTACCAACATACACCAAGGATGAGTGTGTGTGTGTAACCCCAGCACAGGTGAGAGGGAGGAAGTTCAAATCTCTCAGCAAACACCGGCATCTATGTGCACCCTACTTGCACATCCCGACAAGTGTCACCAGCACATTACCCACTGCAGAGAGCCTGGCTGCGAATGCAGATGCACATGTGCCTGCACCAAGGGCCTCTACACACACTCAACACGTAACGCGCTCCCGCGGGCCCACGTGACGCCGGGCAGATGCAGGTCTCTGAGGAGCCTGGCTAGGTATGAGTTAATGCGAGAAAGGATGGGAAAGAAATTAAAAGCAACGAAGTTGGAAGCCCAGCACATGATTCTTCTCCTATCACATCTGTGAATCCTGGAGCGCGAGAGTAATTGTCTGCACTGAGTCAGAGCAAAAGGCACAAGGAAACGGTTGCTATGGCAACCCTCGCACTGCTCTAATTCGGCTCGGAATTAAAATGATATCAAATAATTTGCAAGCAAAGGGAACATGGCAAAGGCACTGGGTGCCAATCTAAAAAATCCGTCTCTGTGCAAGCCTCTCCTGAGCCGGTGTCAAGGGCTCTTTTCCCTTCAAGCGTGACAACCATGGCAATCAGAGGAGCTATAAAGGCAAGGGTGATGGATAACCCTAGGCCAGAAGATTTCTGCTATCTCCTGGCAGGAATGGGCTCCTGGGCTGGAGCGCCAGCCTGGAACAGGCTCCAGCACTGAGGACAGCTGGATTTCCCTCCAGAGCGACGCCCTGGCAAGGAAACCCCGATGCTCCCAGGTTGTCACGGCAGCCTATACAGCAAATAGCCTGGCAGGGCACTCAGCTGGCGGCGAGCAGCATTTGGGTGCACATACGGGCCCATGGTGGGGTTTGCTGTGGGGCAGCCCGCATGGGCTGAGGAAAGCAGGGCTGATTTACGTAACAGGGTTTTTCCTAGTAAGGGGTATAGAACGCAGCAGCATCCAGCACTCCAAGGAGTTGAGTCTACTGGGAAATATTGATGCTGCAGAAAAGGCTACTGCCTTTGCCTTTCCCTTTCTCAACTAAGGGAGTGTCCCCCGTCAGCAGACAGAGAGGCACAAGCCCTGCACTGAGGATCATGCAATCTACACAGACAAAGACAACGCACCAAAGAAGAAAGGGAAACTGCAGATGCCCAGCTGGAGTGTGCAGGACACGATAGAACATTCCTCACATTCCTGTTTTTTTACACACTTCTGAGGACAAAATAAATGTATCTGGCCCCATCCTCGGCAATCACTGTCCCTGCATGCAGGATTTTGCAGGCACTGACCTGGATGCAGAAGAACCAGCTCTGGGCAGGGAACTCTCTGGCTCCAGTACCATTACCCACCTTGGCAAAAGGCAGAGTTTGTGAGATCAGACTCAGTACAAAATAAGCCACCTCACTTTTGGCTGGCTCACAGAATATGCAGAGCAAGCTTGCATGTGCCCCCAAAACACTCAGAAACAAAAGCAATATTGCTTATAGCTTTCACCTGAGACTAATGCTCACTAAGTCTTAAATTCCTCACTAGGTACTAGGGTTCTATTCTTGCTTATGTCCAAGAGGTACCTTCTTTGCTCACAGGTCTCTGCCTCAAGGTCTCTGCGAGGAAGGGTGAACGTGGTGGATGCCAGGCAGGCAGAGAGGTGGACCAGAGATGCAAGACAGCAGTGTGAAAGGAGAGACACTGTGCAATGCTGATAGCCTGGCCTGCTGAGCACTGGCTCAGTGTTTAGGCCAGTCAAATGTGCACTGATTGATAACCAACACCAGACAGATGTCCTGAAAGGTAGAGAAGCCTCTGCTGCTGTTAGTGTTAATATTATCATCATTTTTGCCTTCCTGACTTCCCCTGTCACTTTCTATGACTGAGCTTCAAGGCAGTGCTTCTTCAGGTGTCTATCTTATGGAAGTGCTTCTTTTGTTAGAGCAAAGGGATGGCTGTGAAACTGCCTGGGCTTCAGGGATTGCCCTTGCCACGAGGGAGCAGCAGTAGGTAGACCTAGAAGGTGCACAGTGACGAGCAGAAAATCAGTTGAGTTGCCTCTCTTTCTACTTCGGCTGCCCTTGGGTAGAGGGGAGGGGAGATGCAGGGAAGCTCCTGCTTTATAAAGAAGTCATTCAGATGATACCCCAGGAGTTCACAGCAGGCCACACATTGGGACATTTTTGGCACAACATCCAGCATTAAAAGAGAGGCAGCATTCCCTCCAAATAGTGCAGCACACACTGGGCGGTATCAGCTGCTCACCGTTCCCACATTGCTAATATTACGCTGGTTTCTAAGCCAGAGTAGTGAAATCATTCTATTTCTGCAGCTTGGATGCAGTTCTTTCAATATAAAAAGTGCTTATGCTACCATAGCATGCATTTTACATGCACCTATCATTCATTTAGCAGCTTCTACAGGTACAACTGCCACTTCTTAGGGAGAAAACAGAGGAGGTTGAAATGTTTCAACTACCCAAACAACAGAATTGTAGGAATAGAGAACTGAGTGTAGATTACCTTGAAAAAATGCCACAGTAGCAGAACTGCTGAAAAAGCCACCTGCATCTCCTCTTTCTGGATGGTGGTAACAGACAGCAGGCAGCCAAAACTGGGGACCAAGGAAGAGGATGTAGAGACATCAAGCTGGCCAGTAATTGCTTTCCAAATGAAGGGCTTTCATCAGACTGTTACTTGTGATAGAAGTTGAATTCTAAACTGTGCTATAATGGTGAAATTATTCTCCATTATCCTTTTTTTTTCTTTTTCCAGAACGATTGGTTTCAAACACTTTTGAAAAAAAAATAAGCTTTTTTGAAAATCTTTTCCTGCTGTGAATGCTCTTCTGAAAATACTGGCCTTAATAACTCAGTGTCCCAAATCCCTCTCTGTAAAATATGGACATTTCCCTCTCTTGCCCTTCTTTAAGCTTGCCTTTCTGAAAAATAAGCCTTCTCTGAAGAGGACTCTCTGCAAGTACATCTGTATATACTGGTCATCATGGGATAACAATTTCACTTTGGCCCAGTGAATGAGAACTAGCAACAACTTGAATGGAAACAGAGGAGAGAGGTAAACAGAGGAGGATAAAGTAAATCTGGATCTCCCAAAGGCCTGTTTGGCCACCCTGCTTGTCCTGCTGGGCACTGCTGGGCCTGTGCATGCCCTGTGGTTTGTTGTTTGTTGCAATCAGTCGTCTGCCATCCCTGAGACATGACAGGAGGGGCAAAGCTCCTAATAAAAAGAAACCTGTATCTCCCTGTTCCCTATTCTGACTGGCAGTCAGCTGAGTACCAGGTAACTCATATAGAGAAGGTCAGGCAATAAAAGAGATGTCATGTGCAGCCCAAAGAGACGGTTAAACTCCTGCGCAGATTCCAGCCGTTTCACTGGGGCTTTAAATCACTAAAAGCTTCTGTCAGCAACTGCATGCGACTGCAGTGACCCCCATGAGGACCACAAAGCTTCGGGCTACTGACTCACTGGAGGGAACAGATGACACGGTGCTATCTGGGGCAGGACTTGGCTTGAGGAGAGTGCCATCATAATTCCTTATTTTTCATTTCCAACAAAGTTAATGCTTGTGAAAGGTATTGGACTGACATCCCAGGAGACTAACTTCCTTCTAATTAATTACAGTTAATCATCCAGGCATTACTTAATGTTTGCACAGTGCTTTGAAGCAGCAAAGCACAATACAGCAGGTAGATAGTATTAATTCAAAGAAACAAGCGTAGCCAAGCTAGCAGTCAGTTTGCCTGCGTGGCTTCCCACCAAAGCCCTGACTGAGATCGCACCAACTCATCTCACACAGTGGGCCGTTCCTTGGCTCCATCTTGTCTTCCAAGAGATCTGCAGGTACCTAGAACCAGCAAAAGGTCTGCGCGAGTCTCCCCCACAGGCCAGATACAGGAGCGTTGCCCAAAGAGGGAAAGGGGACAGCACAGCGGACACTGGGCTTTGACCCACAGAAGGCCGCTGCAATGGAGTGCCATAGGCAGCACAGTTTCAGAGCAGTCCTGGAGGCTGTTCTCCTTTAACCTCTCAGGCTTGTCAAGGGACTGTGTAACTGCTTTGGCTCCACACCATTTCCTTCCTACTGCTTTTGGACAGCTCCACATCTGACCACATGGCCCACAGCCTCTCTAATGACAAGAGGACAGTTTGGGTCTCCTCCCCATTCTGGGTCGCACCACTGAGCCAAACCAGATCCGAACAGGAGGAAGGAGCCCCTGGTAGCCGCCGGCCACCTGTGCCCTCAGCCCTTTGGCTGCCTCCTCTCCAATCCCAGCTGACTGCTCCCTCATTCTCTGACAGAGTCCAGGCCTCTGTCATCTTCTTGGTCCCTTGCTTTCACGAGTTTGCCTTTCTCAGCCTTGGCTGGGGCCTGGCATTCATCTGCCAGGATGAAAGGGGCCCAACACTCCCTGTCACTGTCATCCTCCTCAGGGGAGCACTGGGGGTGCCCCCTAACCGCAGGCATAGCTGTAAATCCCAGAGTTCTCTTTTTTCTCCTTTTCACTGCACGTGTAGCAAACATTTCAGAGTGCTTACAAATTCCTCCAAGCACCATCGAGTCAAACAAGTGACAGTAACAATCAGTGGCAGTATGACAGGCCAGCTCATCCAAATGACACATTTATAGGGGCACTTAAAAAGCCTTCTGCTGACCCTCCTGTACAGAACACTGTGACAGAACACATGCAGGAACTATAAGCCCACCCAGATCTTTGCCGTTCTGGAAATCACTGCTAGGTAGCAAATGGATTTCTGGTAGTGGCCTAACTCTACATGAACACATCAAACCCACTGAGGGCTGATATTATCCGAGTAAGAATAAAAATCCATGCCCCACTGTGCACCATTTGCCTCTTGCTGTGTCTGCACACCCCCCTTCCTTCACCTCTTTTTTCTGTAGCTCATGTGAGGTACTACAGGTACTACAGCAGGCCCAGGGGCATTTGTGCTGCAACCTCTATTGTAGGGTGAAGTTACCCAGAATCAGGTCTCTGCCATGCAGTAGTATTATATTAGTTTGAGGAGAAACGAAGAGAGAAATATGCCCTTACCTTCAAACCTACTCTCTTCAAGATCTAGTAGTATTGCAACCTGTTGGGGGACCATGATACATTTTTCTGTGAATACCAGAATTTAGAAAGATTCAAATGGTGATCCTGATCACCACTGGAAAAAAAAAACGAATGGCTGTTTAAATATAATACCTTTCTGCTTTCTGTAACCCCAAAAGCATATTGAAAACATAAAGCCAATCCAGCAAACAGTATGTACCTGGGCAAACCCTCGCACTCCCACTGAAGGCAATGGTGGCTACAGCTGGGAACAGACGTTAGCTGCCTGAAGGACCTGGGACCCTTTGAGAGGAATTACTCCCTCTGTGGCTGTTGAGACCAACATCGTATGGCTAGTCTGCAGCAGCACATAATGAACAGAGGATGGAGAACGCCCACTTGGATGTACTGTGGGTAGAAATAAGTGAAAGGCGATGATCTTCTGTGATTGGGTCACATACCATTTTAAAGAACCACGGTATTTTTAAGCAATAAAAGCAGCTCAGAATTTATTTCTATATCTCAGTCTGTGGTTACCAATGAGGAAACGGGTTTATTCCTTATCATGTCCACAGCAGTCAGAAAATTTACCTTAATACTGTTTTAATGGGGTTTCTTTTCCTGTCGTCCACTGCTTTCTCCACCCTTCCCTCATCAGAGGTTTCTATCCCTTCACAGCATATCCACACAGACAGTTGATTCATCACTCAGAACAACTGAGGGGGTGTAAATCTCCACAGGGGTTGCAAAAAGAGCTGCTGACCAGAGAGAACTTGTCTTAGGGTTCTTGTTCTGGCTCTCTCCCACCAGAAGTTCCTCCTTTGTATTTATGCTGAGTGCCAGATGAACTGTTTTTGTGTGGCTTTGCTCAAGCTCATGGGGAAGGAAAGGAATCTTGAAAAGCAGACTTTTTTTTTAACTGTTTTTCTCCTATCAAATTCATGCCCCCCCCCAAAAAAAATGCTCCAGCTGTACTGGCTCAGTACAGACTCAGTGTAATTTCATTCTCTGCCAGTGTACTCGTGATAGTGTCAGCTAGTAACAGTTTTGGTAGCAGTGTTTGAGCTTCAAGCACTTACTTAATGTAAACTGCATTGAAACCACCTCCTTATTTCATGGAGGTCTCTGAACAGACTTCACGTGACAGTAATTTTATGACCTGGTTTGGATTTGGAATGCTGGCCTAGCAATGAAAACTGTTACTTCATATTATCACTCTCTTAAGATAGAAATATTTTCTCTATCTCTACATGATATTTAGAGAGTACCACTTTCTACCAGAACTTACTGAAAGCCTGGAAGCTAAGGAACAGTTCTTCAGATGAAGTTAAATTGCCATAGTTTTTA
>NW_010578559.1:318619-377269 GCF_000705375.1 Tinamus guttatus | reverse complement strand
GCATCCGAAGTCACTGCTTGGTACCTGCCAGTCATTCTTTCCATCATACAGGACTTAGTTAACACCAAACAATCTTTCATGGTTATCTCTGCCTCTCTGCATATTTCAGGTGATAATTACTCCACTAGCTGTTTTGGCAACCACTTCCTTTAGTGAATGCTTCCAGCGATAAAAAAAATTTCCACTCATATCCACTCATTTTCTCCCATACCTGTACTCCTACACAGCAAGTTGGTTGTATTTTCATAACAGCTACAATTGCAATTGCTACAGAAAATGTTAAAAGTTTCAACAGTATTTTGGGTCTCTGTGAGAAATAACATGTTTCACAAATATTCCAAAACTGCACATAGATAAAGGTCTATTGAGAGTCTGTCAAAAGGGGCTCCAAGCTCAGATACAAAGAGAATTCAGGAAATTTGTTTGTATGAGTTTTAAATCCAGCAACAGGCCCATTCCACCAGTAAAAGTTAGTTTTGAGTTGACACAGCACTGGAGATCCAGGAACACCCTGTTCTTCTAAAAACTAGTGCCTTCCACACACAGTTCAAAAGTTGCATAGAATTTGCTCCAGGGTCAAAGTCAGTCTCAATCCACAACTTTACCATCTTGAAGATAGGAAGCTTCATTCAAACAACCAGTTCCCCTTCCAAAAGCTTATTAGCCATTTAATAGCTGTTCTAATGTTCTCTGTTCAGCCTGGTTTTCGTCATCGCTACCATCACTTCCCTTGAGTGACAAGTTCACAACTCTCAGCTCCCACTCTCAATACAAGATGCTACCATTTCACTCAAGATGAAAAGAGAATCCAAATGTCCTACCTGCAGCAATCCCCATCTTCCCATCCACAGACACTGCTACGGCTGTGCTCACTGTCACCACTTCTGGAGGGCCAGCTCCCTCTGTCAAGACACAGATGTAGAAGACTCAGTTAGCTCACCACCGGAGATATGTAAAACACAGCAAGAGCAGCTTGCTCTATTTCATATCCAGGACAGTATTTACAGAGGCCTAAGCCCCCAAAAAATCCTAGAGTTTGAAGGACTGCTCTTTCAAACCACAAAAGCACCCTAAGAAGCTACTAAGGGGATAGTTGTTTGTTTTTTTTTTTCCTCTCCTCTCCTCTCTTCTAGAGAATGCAATTGCCCTTGTAACAGATGCCATGTCTGTATTATTTTTTTCGTGATTAGATTAGCTTCAGCTGGGACACCACTTTTGAAACTGCCAGGGGACAGTCTGAAGGTCAGCACGACTGATTTAGCCTGCAACCGATTCCTTCCTCGCATTCTGTACCGGAGGCTCTTGCTCAGACAGATGGATTGAGGATTCTTTCCTTCCCAAGAGCTCCAGAGTTTGTCCCTGCATTTCATTTCTGCCTTCATCGTTCTTATTCATACTCCATGTGTCCTGAGCACAGTTCTGTGGCTACCATGCTTTAGCCTGGAGTCTCTCACTCATTTTTTTGGACTAAAGCCAGTTTAATTTCCTCAGGGGTGTCAGCCAGAACTAGCAAAGCCCTTGTGAAGTTGAAATACTCAGCCAACCGATGCTCACATGCTTCGAGCCTTATCCTGCATTTACTGTGAATCCCAAATTTCTTGTTGTCCCAACAGTGAGATTCAATAACCAATATGCACATATTATCCCTAGAAAAGAAACATCTGACACATGACAGATCTGGGCTGCAAGAACAGCTCCATTTGACCTGCCGAGCAAGTTCTGTTTGACCCACTGAGCATTCCCTGCTACTTTCTCTGAGGGATTTTGGACTTGGCAAGGTGTCTGCATAAATTATTCTGCTAACCTCCAGCCATTCGCTGATGGGCTCCTCCGCAAAGGATGTTATGGCTCTCTCTTATGCATCTGCCACAAACACCCCCAGTTAGGAGGACATACACTGAGTGATGTGGAAAACAGGAAAAGTGGACATTTGATCCTCAAAAACTCCCATAAGGTACTGAGTGGCCTCTTCTGTCCTGAAGGTGGGGCACCCCTGTTCCATGGGATGTCAAGTGAAGGGCCAGGATTCTGCTCTGACAGTGAAGTGCTGTGGCTCACAAAAATGGAGTATTATTTCCAGGCTCTTCACAGTAACTTTGTGTGATCTCATGGATCACAGTCTCTCTAAGCCTACAGCAATCTTGTATGGTCACATAGATCAGTCTCTCTAAACCTGACTATCCCAATCTAAAGGGAGTAATTATCTTCCCTACAATTTAGGGTATAAGGTTCCCAGGTCCAGGCACTACCTGTTACAATGTGCTTTTAGGCTTTCCAGCATAACAGGGTCCTGACCTTGAATGAAGATTCCAAGTAATAGGAGTGTAATATAAACAAACAAACAAACATACAACCAGAAAAGTAGTGTAGCTGCTTTTATTCAGTCTTTATCCATGCAAAACTACTCATGACTTCCAAGAAAACAAAATCAAGCCACAGCCCCAACAGTTAGTCAGGGGTGACTGCTAGTGCCTGGATAATAGCAGTCTGTAGGAAGCACCATATGGTGCTACCACCAGGTTTTCCAAGTGCTACTTCATTCCAAACAGCAAATGTAGTGGCATGCAGGGCAGCAAAATGTCTCTCCTGCCATGCCCCCTCCCCACCCCGTCTCTACACTCCTCTTTTAAGTAAGATGCAAACGTATTGGGCAAAGAGAGATTTTGGTGAAAGTTTTTACATATTTTCTGTTTCCACTTCTCTCCCTTACATCCTGGTTCATCTCTTGCCTCCCAGTCTTGTTTTCTTCTTGCTATTTGCTTTCCCACCCACCAGCCTCCCACCACTGTGCCACAAAAAGCTCTAACAACTAAAGTGCTGAGCTCCGTGACAGAGATGGAGCACTGAGGACCAGCACAGAGCATACAGGGGATTTCTGCCTTCTGTGTAGGAGTCTCACACCAGTGTTTTGTTCGGGTCTTACCCTCTTGGCTCTTCTGTTCTCTTTCAGCCTTTGAGGAAGTCCTAGCTGACTCTGATTACTCACAGGAGCCAACACCCTAGGCAAGGGACACTGAAAAGCTGCTCCTTGCTCATCTGTCATGTTTGAGTTCCTTTGCTGGATGTGAGAGAACATATTCTAGTCACGGAAAGCAGTGATGGAAGAAATGACTCCCTCTAAACTCATGTCTTCCTGCTTGAGTGCTCACTGACCCCTCATCAGTCCTGGCTGACAATAACTTTAATCATTGTGGCTAAAGGGCCTGACACACAAATGCCTCCCAGGTCTGGCTAAACTTGTGTCTCTAATTCCTTCTGCAATGTCTTTAATTCCCATTCTTATGGTTCACATGTCCTGCAGCCCCTCATGCTCCCTTGACTGCCTCTGAATCTCTCAGTTGACCCAGGCCCTTTACCTCCCTATATCTTCCAGCTCCTCCTGATAAACAACTGTGAGCACCTTCCTCATGGCTCAGAGCAACTGGCTCTCCTCATCTCCAGTTCCCATATCATCCCATGAGCTGGTGCCTCCTGCTCCTGTAACAAACTGCCGGTGACCAGATCTCAGCACTTGCAAGAGCTGCTCATAAAGAGACCAGGATGAACCTCACATGGGGTGCAGCATGTAACAAGCTTTCTTTTCCCTGCTTCGCTGCATCAGGGTCAGGCTGAGGTTACCTGAATCATCTTCTGAAACGATGCTGTAGATGAAGCTCCCAGGGGGATGTTCAGCTGCTCGACGATACCACAGAGGGAAGTGGTCCATGGTGAAGATACTTTCCTTGTCCTTCCTTGTCAGGAATTTCCTGCCAAAGGAAAAACCAGTGTAGCCTTTTGCAGAGGAGCAGCGGTTCTCCTCGGGGGTTATACAGGGGGAAGGGCTTGAGGCTACATGAAAGAGCCGGGCTCTTCTCGGAGCCACCAGTGGCACCTCATTACCCGTAGTCAGAGGGGACACAGGCCAGCGCGGGCCACGTTTGCCACAAACAGTTGGCGAGCGGGGGAGGCGACCGCTGTCGGCCGCGGGGGGCGGGCCGTAGCCACGCATCGATTTCTTCCTTGCCCTCAAGGCCCTCTCGCTTATCCTCAAAACCACGAAGCGTGTGGCGAACATGTACAGCTCCTCCAGCACGAAGGAGCTGAAGACAAAGCTCGTGTTTGGGGGATGCGGAGACAGTGAACGATTTGCGAAGAAGCCACGGGCTGCCTCTGATGCCACCTCTGATGCCATCCTGTTCTGCTCCGGCTGCTGGTGTTGCCTCTGTGCCCTGTCCTTCCTTACCAGCCTACCTTAAATACTCAACGGAAAATGAAAACCGTGGCCTTTCCACGTCAGAACCCTTCACTGAGCACACGCTTTGGCCTTGAGGGAGAGGACAAGAGAATGAATCGTATATGGCAGATGTCAGTCACATCGCTTAATGCATCACTGGAAGGCATTGGGACACTACAGTGATGTGGGCAGCATAAGAGCCAGAGCAGAATAAACCTGGGAGAGGACTTGAGACAGAAAGATCAAACCTAGTGAGACTGGAATGTCTCCTCCTGGGCACTGGAGTGCAGAGCCTTATACCCTGCAAAAATGGTCCTGGGCATCTGTAGCAACTACGGACATTTTCTCAGCTGACTAATGCCAGCGAATTATCAAAATTTTTCATTTTACAATGAAATGCACTTTGGGACAGTATTTTAAGAAATATGCAGAAGGAACAGAGCAAGACAAAAGGACCCCTCCGCTGACTCCTCAAAACAGCAAGCACCCACTCCACCAAGGTCTTGTTTGTTTCCTCTCCATTTCTGCATGCCCAAATACAGTTCAGAGACTTGTGGTGATTTCCCGTTGTCCCATCACAGAAACTGAGAGAAACCCTGTAATGCAGTTTAGGGACTTGCCTGTTGGAAAGTTTCTCAGAGCCCACGTATAAGGCATTCCTCATGAGTCCAGCACGGGTGCCCAGAAATGCCATCTCAACGCCTGACTCAGTCTCCCTGTGGGACACAAACATGCAGGCAGATGCAAACAGTTCTGAGAACACGAGCTGTGCTGTCTCCCTGTCCCAAGGTAAGGGCCTTTCAAAATAGAAGCACACCCGGAGAGCACCCCAAATTCATTTGTAATGTAACCCCATTTGCAGCAGGACTGACCCCGCCCTCTACCTCCTAACAGCAGTGGCCAGCACTTGGCAGGCTTAGATGTATGCCTACATTCACACTGGCGGAGTTTGTTCATTTGATTATTTCAGAAAGAGGACATAAGCATGGGAGAGGGACTGCACAGCGAGAGAACGGCTATCTCAGGCAGTATGAGGAGGGCTGGGTAGCAGACCTGGTTGGAGTCATCAAGGGCACAGATGAGACAGCTACATGGTGGAGAAGCTGCTTCCGCATGGCGTATGTGGTGCAGCTTTAAAGCGAGGTGTGTGCATTGCTGTGACCATCTATGGGTGTGCTGGCTAAAATTTCCTAGCGGGGTTGCCACTGGCTCAAGCTGTGTTGGCAGTTGGGACACCAGTAGCTGAAACAGGGACAAGAGTCCTGTGGCCATGCATCTATGCAAGTAGCATGTTGTCTGCTGAAAGCAGATCTGCGGGACATGGTGTTAGATACTAAAAGCAATAGGTGCCACCCTGGGAATAATGAAGTAGAAAGTTGCCCTCTAAAGCCAGGCTGTTCTGTCTGATCCTGAGTATCAACCTGAAGGCATCACTAAAAGACACAAGATCAAACTCCTTAGGTTCTGCTGATGCATTTCCCACTGGGATGCGTTTTTGCTATAGCCTTATGGGAAGTCAAGCCAAACAACTTTGCTACCATTTGGAGGGACAATCTGTGCATAGAAAAATACTATACTTTAAACATCAAACTGAAATGGTCTAAACTATTGAGCAAAAAGTGCACCTGAGTTAGCTACTGCAATGAATTGGCGCTGAGCACCCCTTACAGTAAGACTTCGTTATTATTCTCCATTCAAGCATGGGTGATCTTAAAAAGAATTTCTCTTGACCAAAAAACCCTCACTAACCAAGTGCTAAAAAGGCCCAACCTGATGCACTTCACTCCCAAAAGCTACCAGTGCCTTCTGAGCTATTTCTAAAGTTTCCTTTACATGATATAAGAATCTGTGACTATTTCAGGCAGGGGATAAGCACATCTGGAAATGCTGCCTATGTTGTGTGCTATACATCTATTTCTCGCACACTTACATGGACATATTGAGGGCCAGTGTTGTCCAGTAGGCTTCCATGGGGGCAGTGACCACCGCATCAAACAGCACTTCCTGGACCAACTCCTCATCGCCTAAGGAGAAAGGAGAACAAGAATCAGGAGAGAAAGACATGGCCTGCCCGTAGATATCTTAAGAGGCTCCCTGTCTGCCTCTGGGCAGTGGAGCAACGTGGCACAGAAAGAGGCAGCCCTTGCAATGCTGAGGACAGGTGCCAGAGTCCTGCCTCATGGAGAGGTGTTACAGGAGCACGTGTGACAGCTCAGGCAAACAGTGCTGATGCAGAGAAGGAGCTCTGGTGGATGCTCTAACGAGGCAGATCAAGGCAGTCTCCCTCTAAACTTGGTGGAAAGGTTTTAAAGAGTGGGTAAATGAGAGACTTTCTGATGAAGATATCCACCACACCAGGCTATCTCTGGCCTTCTCCTTTACTGAACAGCCTGTCCACAGCCGTTGCCTCAAATCCTTCCCCTTGGCCTTGCTTCTAAGTATCCTGCAGTGAGGACATCATCCACCCCATTCCACTCAACCAGTTCCATCAAAACCCCCAGTGACTTCTTGGTGGCTTCTGTGCTGTCTCTGTGCTCTTTGGTATCTCTTGGCATTAACTGCCCATCCTGCAAGTTTAACAAGATGCCATCCTGGCCTGGATTCCCTCAGATGACTAGACTACTAGCCTAGACTACCAGTCTAGTCCAGTGTGAACTGGGACTGAGAGGTGTTTGGAACAGTCTGAGGCATTGTGCTTTAAATGGCATGCTCTGAAATCCCATTGTAGAAAAGTATCTAAACTTTGATGTGTTTTGTTTTTATATAGCCTGCTCGCATTTGTCTCATGCGGTGAGTGTGCGATGGCTGCCATATTCCAGAAATGCAGCTTTCAGTGCTTTTCTAGACACACCATCTTCTCTGGTTAGGTTTGTGAGCCTTCACTTTCTGGACTGAGCTTGCAGGGCTCTCCTAATCTTTCCTATTAATTTCTCCCAACTTTCTTATACTTTCTCTGTCACGGATGGCAAGATCCATTCCCACATCCTTGCTGTCATTCAGACCTTAAAACCAGAGCTCCTTCCCTTGCCCCCACATAGCAAGCCCATGTCCAATTCCTATTTCTTTTTCCTTCATAACACTTCCAAATCTCTCTGCTTCTCACAGTTGGCTCTACTAAAATTTTCTTCTATGTCCCTAGTCTTTTTGACTCCTATATCCCTTCTTTTTGTCTGCTCCAGACACAGCCAGGAAGGGTCTGTTTGTAAGGGACAAACAATTATTGCATTACATTTGTTTCTTGTTTTAAGAGATTCCCATCTCCCTGTCAAAGGCTGCAGCCCTTCAGGGGCTTGATTCAGCATTTGAGCTAACCGAGAAGCCGTGCCCAGCGCGGTGGGCAGCAGGACGCCCTGGAGCCAGCCTGCAGGAGGGAGTCCCCACGCACGCTGCCTGCCTCTGCCCTCCCCAGCAGACGTCCACTGTGCAGGGCCGCCGTGTGAGCTGCTTGGGCGACCACACTGACCTAGAGGACGGGGCCTGGTGCGAGGGGGGAGCTGCAGGGGGACTAGATATACAATCATGCCATAACAAGCTTTCTTTTTCTTCTTCCCCAGTCAGTTACCACTTGTGTTTGAAAAACAAAATTAATAATCCTCGTTATGGAAGAACCCCTCTGTGTAGATGGCGCAGTGCAGCAGTAGTAGGATGCTAGCTGGAGCCCGAGGGAGCAGAATAGATAGCAGCTTTCCTGGCTGTCCTGCCATGGCCCCCTCCACCACCACTGGTCAGACTGCCTTAAACACAGTGTGCAGCACCCCAGCACCATTCAAGCCTCTCACCTTTCACTACTCCCTACGTAGAGACCTTCAATAAGGCAAAGTTATGTGACAGTTTTGAAATAGAAAATGATCCTCTGACAGAGACAAGGAAATGGAACTTGAGCTCATTTCCACTTGTAAATTAACCTGGGTTTGAGTTCTGTTTTGCCTGCGTGAGCAGATGCTGCAGGAGATCAGTCTGACACCAATCAGTTTCTCACAGTCCCTCCTGCACTGTGATGGGGACAGGAAAACCCCAGCAGGGCCTTTTTGATCCCCAGGACTCACATTCCAGGTCAGGTTCCTCTCCGGTGAGGAAGCGGATCACAGCCTCCAGCTGGCTGAGCTTCCGGTGGTCTGGATCAATGTCTGTGATGCAGTAGATCCTGGTGTGGAGGGGAAACAAGCCCACAAGGGCGCAAAGAAATCACAGTCAAGCAGATGCTCCTCAAAAAAGAAAGCAACTGCAAACAGAGAGTCAGCAAGAAAGCTTGGGCTGCAAAAATGTTACAGTTGTTGCAGCCACAGCTGCTTAAAACCTAAGAGTCTCACTGTAACTCGGGCTTTACTGATAAAATCAAACATCAGTTAGTGTGCCTGCTCAAATACGGCTGCTCAAACATCCACGAGCGTAAGCTAACAATGCAACCTGCTTAGCAGCCCCAGGTCCTTCCAGCAGAGTTAGATAGGTGCTGCATAGGATGTGTAGCCGTGTGTGTAAAATGGGAACAATGTGATGGATGGATCTGGAAAGCAGGGGGCCACATGCAGAGTGGGGAACACTGCATCGGGACCAGAAAAGCCAAGAGACAGAGAAACAGAACGGGAGACATGAAAGGAGCTGGCAGCTTGATACACTGGCAAGAAAAGCTGTCCCGAAGAAATGGGACTCAGCTCCAGGAGCATCAGGACACAGACTAGGGGAGGGCTGGGACAGCGTTTTATAAATAGAAAGCTCTGTTTTATAAAAGAAACCAGACTTTTAATTCTGCTTTCCATTTTGACCACGTCAGTGGCAGGACAAGGACGGGCTTCTAAGAGAGAATTACAACTTATTAAGGGACTGAAAGGAATGATTTATGAGAGAAGTCTAAGAAAGATGAATATGTAAAGCATGGTAAGCTGATACCTCAAGTTAGGAGCAGAAGGAGAAGTCCCTGCGTGTGTCTGAAGTATGCTGCCTATGAAACTTGACAGTGTAATGAGAGGTCTGAAGGGCTGCAGGGCTTCTTGAATATAGTTGTTTTGGCCTTGATTCAAGCTGGGTTCATGTGCCTGAGTGTAGCTGAATTTTGGGTTCATGAAACTCCCAAACCTCTCAGCAATAAATGGAAAGTGCCATGCTTCACCCTGTTTCATATCCAAGCCAAGCAAATCCATAAATTATGCATGGTATTGAAACAGGGGTAATAAATCAGCTCCATGTTCACTTGAAATTAGGTCTAAGCTCAGTTCACAGGATTTTTTTCCAAAAATAAGCTAGGATTTAAAAAAGCATTTCAATCTCTAGCTAACCTTGCAACAAAATCCCCTGCCATGTTTGACGTAGTCTAGGTTTTGTAGCACAACATGAAGAGGAAAAAGATGAGTTTGAGCACAGAAGTCTGAGGGTAGATCTTGGGAGATGTTTCCTAGCAGGGTGATTTTTCAGGCCTCGGAGTGATCTCTCAAAGAAGGAGATGGAACTGAATCCTTGAGGTGCTGCTGCATTGTCCCAAGACCATTAGTTCTTCCAGATGCAGTCCCTGAGTAACACTGTTTTTTCAAGGTCATCGAGGGTGGTGAACTCAAGCAAAACTGCTGGGAACTTTGCCAACAACCTCAGGACAAAGTCCTGCATCATTGACAAGATTCCTTCCACTTACCATTCATTAGCTAAAGACAAGTCTGGCTGGAGCAGGTCATGCAAACCTGAAACCAGATAATATCATGAGAATTTGGTTAGGCAGCAGATAGATTGACAAATATAGGCCGGGAGGGTTAGAAGTGAAGCAGTGAAATTCAGATGAACTTCCTGACCATTGGACCTATATGGCTATTCCAAATTAACCTACCTTCTTCCACTGAAGTGTTTCCCAGCAGGATGTATTCCCCATGTCCCCTGGACAGCACAACACCCAGGCTGCAGACAGGAGGGAAAACAGGGGGCTTGTAAACAAGGAAAGATGCAATCCCTGAACATGACACTGCACTCCTTGCAATTACAACCCTAAAAGCCATTAATTCCCTTCACAGCTATTAAAGAACATCATCCAAAGAGGATTAAGTGAGATCTAATTTCAGTGCAAGAGAGTAAGGAACCTGGCTGTACAGCTATGAGGCATCTTTTGACCACAATTTTTTGGCCAGAGTCACACATTTAGGTCAGCAATAGCATTTCTAAAACCTTGCCAATTTTAAACCATTTCAGCTGGAGAAAAAAAAACACAAAATAAATATTAATTTGATTTCTCATGTAATATTTTATAATTTTCAGTTCACAACAATGTTTTGTTTTGAACCATATATCAGAACATATTTAATAGAAACAGATATTGGAGATCTTTCATTTCTCTGAAATGAAACAATCTGCTTTATCTGAAATGTAGCTTTTGGACTTTGAACTTCAGATAAATCTTTCAGTAATTTTGAGTTGACCCCAGGTCATTTTTTTTAAACGATTGTAGGAACAAAGAAATCAGTTATTCACACTGCTATACTCCTGAGTCATGGCCAGTTTTATGAAGAAAAGACTCTTGATTCTTTGTATTGGACCTGCGAATCCTTGCTCACCTGAAAGGTGTGCCACCGATATCCGTGAAGAAGTAATCGTTGGTGAGGAAGAGAACTCGTTTCTGGAATAAGAGCAAGAAAAACATGTGAGAGACCATGTGACAGACCAAGACCGTAGTTATGATGGTGACCTGGGATGTATGTCCCCAAGGTTAGGCCAAAGCAGTTGGTCAACACCAGCACGTCACACCCCAGAAGAACTGGCCTGAGGCAGGAAAGAATGTGCAGCATTCAGCATATTCAGCAACCCTTTTTTTCCCATATAGGCCCTCAGTTAAACCCTTCTTTACTTTGGGGCTGCAAGGCAGGCTGCTGGAAGAGGGGGAGAAGCTGCTCTCCCTCTTGCACCATCTCAGCCAAAGCGCAGGGTCCCTGCTGCTCTTTTGCTGCATGGAGCAACCTTTGTGGCTTTGCACATCATCATCCTCACTAGTATGAGTGGGGTTTATGTGAGGCAGGTAAGAAGGAGAAGAGGAGGTGGCATCAGAGGAGAGTCAGCAGGGGCAGAATGGCAATCCGGCATGCAAAGGAGATGGGCAACTGGCGCCAACTCTCCCCAGTTTTGTGGGAAATGCTGAGATTCCTGACATTTGTTTTTGTGCCGAGTTGGGACAAAACAGTAACCTATTCCTTTTTTTTTTTTTTTGAAAAAGCATTAAAAGAACAATTAACATTTTCAAAATAAAACACAAGTGCTGATTCAAATCCAAGCCATTTTGATTCACGTGAAAATATTTGTTTCAAGCTGACATTTTCACTCAAGACATGTCAGATTTTTGAAAGCTGATTTAGAATTCAGCAGTTTTCCAGATTGGCATTTTCCTGTAGGAAAGTGTTGATTTCAGTAGAACTCTTTTCTAAAGGAGAAAAGTTTTTGGAAAAATTTTATCCAACACTTATGCCAGTATATGAACCCTAATATTTTTTAAATCCCATCCCTGCTGCAAAAATGAGGGGAGATGATGTGTAGGGGAGATGGTGAGGGCATACAGAAAACTCACTCTTCCCCAGGGGAAGTGTGGGGTCTGCGCTGACCTGCTGAGGGTGCAGGCAGTGCAGCAGCAAAGGGGGAGCGACGCACAACGCACCATTTCTGCAGTGTGATCTGGCTGTGCATTAGGCAGATGGGCTACTGAGGATGTGTACTGAGGATGTGAACTAAAGGGAACAAGGGCTAGAGTTAAGGAATAAGTGAGGAGGTCACAGACAGCTCAACCACTTTTCATCCCCCTCCCTCTCTGAGTGCCATTCCTGTGCTGTTGAGCAACATGGTCCCAGCCTTTTGCCAAGCACAGCCAGTTCCAAGCACAGCAACATGACATCGTGGCTTTTAGTGACTGTGGGGCAGCAGCCAGTGGTCCGGGAACATTTCTGTCACATTCTGATGTTGTGACTACTGGGTAGTCACTCCTCACTCACACCACTAGTGGTTTGCCACAGCTCCTGCACATGTCCTTGCTCTATTGCTTTCACTCCTGCCTTTATAGTCTCAACCCTGTTGCCTGCTAGCTGAAATCAAAGGCATTTTTGCCACCAGTTCTCTCTAAGGACCACCCTTTTTCTTTGGTCCTTATTTTTCTCTATCATCTCCCTCTGTTCCCCTTGCCTTCCTTTGATCAACCCGGGGAATCACTTTTACATGGCTGACAATATTTTCTATCCCCTTCACTCAACGCTTTGCTCTGCTGTCTGACTCTCTCCTTCCCACTGTTTTAAGGCTCTGTCAGCACTTGCTTTGTTGCAACTGCTGCTCGGCCCATCAGGTAGCTGAGTAATAGAGGGACTAGTGAAGTTTTGCTTCTGGTCCCTGCTCCCTGTGCATTCAGATAAAACTGTCACCTGCTCAGCTTCAGCCTCTGTGCAGAATCAAACGGGCAATATCTCTTGCTGAGGCTATTTCTTGTTACGCTTTTTCCTTAGGTAGGGGAGCAGAAAGATGTCCTTAAGATACTGAACTAAAAGGTTGTCTTCAGATGACTCAGAAGAAATGTTATTGTGGGTGAACAAAGACAGAATGAGGAAAAACATGAGGCCAGAGAAATAAGCAATCTAGATTTCCAGAGAATAGATCTTGCTGGAAAACCTTGATTGCTTCTCCGACAGGGCAACAAAGCTAATGTATAAAGGGAACAAAGGACATGCAATATATCTGAGTTTATGTAAAGCACTTGAAACAGCTTCTCATGAAATTTTATTTTGAAGAATCAATTAATGTGTGCTTAAATAAGCTGTAGAGTGAGAACCAACTGCTGTACTGTAAACAGAGAGAAGCAGTAAACAGCAGTGTATCAAGAAGATGATCTAATGAGAGGAACAGACGGAATCTATCTTAGGAGCCATTACATATAATGATCTATAAGACAAAATATGACAAAAACAGCATTTCTCTACATGCAGAGAAAAAATCTCAGCAGCCCTAAAAGTTAGAAAAATGTGATAAAGAGAAGGCATGGGGTTCAGTTAAAAAAATAAAGAGGAAAAAATAGTTAAGAAGCATAAAAACCCAGGCAACAGTTCTGGGGCAACTAAGGAAGAGAGGAAAAATACGAAGGGACAGCAGAAAAGAAGAGATTTGAGGCTCCCTGTTCAGAAAGGTCCTGTTGCAGAGAATAGATGCTCTCTATAGAGCAACAGGGAAGCAGTAGTCAAATAATTCACTGAAGCTCTGGTATTTGTGTACCAGACGTGATACAGCGGACAAAGGGAACAAAAAGAACTGCTGAACTACTTGGCCTGCTAAGTGTGCAGGTATTTCAAATGCATATGTTGGCAAGGGCCAGGAGAGGGAGGGCAAAGTTACGGACAAGTACCTGACAGCTGTGAACACAAAGAACAGGGAAAGATCATGTAGTTACAAGATCTAGCAACCACTGCACAGAGATGGCGAGATCCCTGCATTAACAAATGACATCGACTGAGCAACTGGTTTATTGAAACTAGTGCTGACTGCTGACGGTTGTGTAATAGAAGAGTGGTTCAGCCAACCTGATCGTGAAAAAAGGCTCTTTCCTAAAGGATGGAAATTTTCCTAGAAGATGGAAGATTTCTGGGTAGTGTAACTTGCAGGACTCTGGAATACTTTCTAAGAGGAAATGATGAAAGCCAAAATCTTTGGGAGAGTTAAGTAAACCTGAATGAAAAAGTACCAGTGAACCTAATGTACAGGACAATTTTGCACTGCTTCCAAGAGAAGATGTATAACCTTACATTAGAGCTGGTAGGGAACATTCAAACGTCTCCATTTCACTGAGATTTTTCATAAAATATCTGTAAATATTTGCATAGAAATTTAATCCTTCACCTGGTTAAAGGAAATCATATTCTGACAGAGTGAGGGAAAAATTTTCATGAGTGTTTTTGGGGAGGGAAAGGGAGTTGCAAAAGAGCCTCCAAAGCTCTTTCTGACTAGGTCAGCTCAACACACCTTCCCCATCTCTCAACTGTGAAAGCTCCCTGATTCGTTTCACAGCCCTGCAATGAACAACATGCTTTTTGGCTTTGCCTGGACAAAGCAGGGAGCTGTGAAGCACTTCTAACACCTTTGTACGAGCAGAGTGTCACTACATATGAAGAATATTTCTAATGATGCTGTATTTTATGCCTTTAGCATATGTGTTATATATGTGGTAAAACAATAAAACCCTCACATTCAGAAATGCTGAGCATTAGAAACCACATCTTTTGTGGTTCTTCAACATCCAGTTCCCATCCCCTCCTGCATGTGACCTGAACAGAAGGATAATTTCTTACCCCTTTATCCACAGGGACCTTCACGTCCATGGAGAGGTAGCCTGTTTCCCCATTGATCATGGCCGTCCTCAGCTGCAGAGGTGAATGAGAGTGTTAGTGTCTGCAGGTAGAGCAGGACGGGAGTTAACAGAACCACTTGTCAATAACATACAGAGGCTGGCAGAGAAGAGTGGCAGGATTCCCTCCCACCCAGCTCTTTCTCACTTCTTTTAAACCGAAAATGTGTTCTCAGTGGTCAGGATCCTTGTTCAATCAGTCTAATAAGTGACATGATGATCATAAAGCTTATTTTGAAAGCTTGTTGATGTGTCTTTTTAGCTAAAGGAGAAGACTTGGAAGCTATGAAATTCTCAGTCCAAGTTTCAGAAATCACCATTTGGCAGCCAGCAAGTCATTAGCACAGTATTTTGAGACTGTGAAAGAAGAGACACCTGAGAAAATGCACCAGCTCTCCCAAACCAATTCCAAAGCTCTTTGACATTTTTAGAACTGATTTATAAATTATAAGCTGTATTCAGCAACACTTCTGGGGCGTAGCAAAGCAGCTGTTTAACACAGCACAGCAAGACTACATGATAGCAGGGTAGGCAGGGAGAAGACCAGTTTATTCATTCCAGTTTCCAAAGGCAAAGTGTAATTTTCACAGTGACTCCCAAGCTCTTGCAAGAAAGAGCCAGGGAAGTTTCCATAAGCACAAAGGCTTTGACTTTAGGTCCAACCTGCCAGAGCATTTCAGCTTATTGCTTTAGTCTGGGTAGAAAAAAAAAAAAGGTGGGAAGTAACAAATTCATTCACACAGAAGACTTCCTTACTTCCACAGACAGGCTTCCATTCAAGAGCTGGTCAGTCTCACCTATATGTACTTTACACAGCCATAGCTCAAAATATTAGAGCTGTTTGAAGTGGGTTATTTACAGGCCTACAATATAAAGCTTGTGTGTTCACAGGCCCTTGGAAATCAAAACGGTGGCTGGTGCTGTTACTCCTTTTCAGCTAGCAGACGCTGAAGGCCTGTCAGAGCCACGGCCATAGGTGGCTCTGATCTGACTGAGCCTGCTACATTTTCACCGGGTTGGGGCTGTTCAGGTATTGTTGTTTCATTCATACCTTCTCCTCACATCTCAGGCATCTTTTGTTGCCCCATATGGTAGTAAAGAAGCAAGAGCTGTCTAAGCCAGTTCCAATCTTGTCGGCTCCAGCGAGTCTGCAGGTTTCTGTCCTGCGCCCAGCGCTCGTGCCAGAGTGGCTGTAGGTTGTGCCAAGATCAAGGCTGGCTTCTTCTTCCTCAAAAGCTTCTCCTGCACTGAGAATCAATCATCTGTAGCCCTGGGGTCTGGTCTTTTTACCCAGGGCCGCTACAGTGACGATGCAGGGGAGTTTGGCTGGAGGAGCGATCTGGTCTGTGCTGAGGCGCTCGCTCCAGACACACGAAGAGCAGGTGCTCCCGCGGGCGAGCGGGAAGCGCGGGCTGTCCCGAAGCTGGCCCTGAGCAGCAGTGCCTGTCCAGCGGCTTCGCGGGGGCTCTCCAGCCAACGCGGACGTGCAGTTTACCTGGAGGCTTTTCAGAATGTCTAGATGTTTAGTCACTCATTTTCAGAAGTGGAAGGATCCTGGCAGGCGGATTTATTTTTCAGTGGCTCTGACAAAACTGAAGCAGGATGCTTGGGGGAGATCTCCTAGACTGCAGGGCAAAACCCCCAACCCTTCCCTTCTCCCATCACCTGGAGCTGAGAGCTTTCAGGAAGCCCAGACTTCCTTGCTGCCCAGTTGTGGGTGGAACTGTTGTGCACCAATTTGAATTTTCCAGACAGTGACATTTTTTTCTCCCTTGGATTTCTTTTAGCAGCTGGCTATATTACACATCATTAGCACTTGGGCATATTTTTTCCAGACTGATTTTGCTGCTTATCAGTGTTGCTGAGATTAAACTGCAACTGATGCTGAGTCTGTCATTGATCTAATAGCAAAGCTGCAAATCCAAGTGTCGAAATGTTGGCAGCTTTCTGCTGCAGTGGGTGTATCTTGAGAGTCTCTAGACTTGCTGAAGTCACACTGCAGATATCGTTCATGTCACTGATCCGCTCTGTGCCCTCAGAGACTGCAACCTTTCTGTCTTCTGGAAAATGCAATACAGGAACATGAAGTGCTTTTGTTTTTCATACCTCTTTGGAATTTTTGTCACTCTGAGAGCCTAAGCACAAAGAGCCTAAGCACAGAAACCTTACACAGGTCAGACAAGAACTTGCCAAATAATTATGACAGCAAGGTGGAGGCCTCTAAGTTCCTGGAAGCTTCTGTGAAATAGTGACCTAGGTAGAAAAGAGCAGCCATAAGACTGGCAACAGAGAAGTGCCTTGGGAACAGAGCTCCTAGAAGACATTAGCAAACCCACATGAAGCTGGAGACAACGTGTATCTTGTTGCTTCTGCCATGTGTAATATTGCTTAATTTTGTCTTGTTTTCCACATTTTGCCCACAGTCTTGTTGTGTTTCATTTCTCAGTGTGATGCCATTCCAGTTCCCGAGCTCCTTCAGCAGCCTTTTGTCATGACAGAAGTTACTTAGATCCTCTGGCTGGGCAATTTGTTTGTCCTCCCTGTTTGGGTGGATATCTATAGCATCAGATCTGTTTATCTCAACAATCTTCTCTGTAATCCACAGGCATGTGTCCCACGGATAATTCTGTCTTACTCCAAATGCACTTCTTTTAACTTAGCAACTTAAGTATTTATTCTCTCTTAATTCTTCTTTTGAGTAAAAGAAAACCAGCTACAGCAGGTTTCCTATTACACAGGTGTTCCTAGTTCTGAAACACTTTTTATTATGTGTTCAGGTTGAACACTTCTTTACTTTTTAGTATTTTTGCTCAATGGAGAGTAAAAAAGAGGCATATTCCATTTTTTTCCACTCTGGTCATCTTTTGTTTTCGCTGCCTCCTAACTTGTGCAATAAAGGGCTATTTGGAAGTTTGTTTTTCACATGCTCTTTGTTTATTATTAATAAAAACTGCGAGTTTAAATCTTTTTGTGAATTGTCCTTTATTCTTTCCTGTGGATCTTCTTAGCTGGATGGCTGCAGCTATATTTTGTATGCTACATGTCTGACTAACATCATGGGAGGCCTCCGTATTTATAAACTATCTTGGCTTTGTATTAAGCCAGCTGTGCAGGGAGGCAGCAGCTACCACTTGCATTTGGGGCACGTGGCTCCCTGGAGCACCCCCCAAGTGCTTCCATCCTCCTGACAGCACCTTTCCTCCCTGCTCCATGGGAGTGAAACCTCACATTGAGAGGAAATCAAAGGGGAGCAAAAGTCCTGTCCTCTTGTAGACCAGCAGCCTCTCCGAGGCAGGGCCAGTCCCTCAAAGAAGAAACCAGAAGCATCTGCTGCCTGCTGTAAGCATGCCTCTTCCCTCCTCCTCCACCACATGTGCACACAACGTAATAGAAAGGAGATAAAAGAAGGCTAAAATCAGTTTCTGATACTCACTATTTCATCCTCATCTTCCCATTCCACCTCTGAGAGATCTACACTGTTGTAGTTTGGTTTAGGTTTCAATTTTTTTCCTTCTTTATACTGAGGTTTATTAAAAAAGAAAAAAAGTATTAAGAAAAAACAAGAAGTGCTTAGGTAACTTCCCAAACCAACCCTTTAAAAATTGCTATTTAATGCATAAAATGGGTGCCTTATTTAGTCTGACTGGCAAGGCAAAATTTGGGTACAGGTGCCATCTCAGTCCCATGACATCTATTGCTGTATGTGGGCAGTCTGGGGCTAAGGGAGTTTGAGTGGGAAAAGCCATTTCAAGAGCAAGGGACAAGCAGGAACATGAGGTAACTTACAGGTAAAGGCTACAGTCTGGTTTGTGAGAATATTCTGCTAAATAGATCAGCACAGTACACCGTCCTTGAGCAAATCAGGTGTTGCCCACAGCTAAGAGTCTAATCCCATTAACATCATAACAACACCAGGAGATCTTTTCTGATGGGAATTAGGCTTTAGCTTCGCTTACAAAATGGTGTGCTTTTCACCAGATGCTAACTGATGGAAGTAAGCTACTTCCCTATAATCTTCTTGCTGAAGAAAACGGTGCAGTAGAGTAGGAGAGGCCAATCCCAGGTGGAGGATAAAGCACTGGCCTTGCCTAGCCCCTGCCATGGGAACACCGTCTCCCTTCTCCTCACAGAGCAGAGTAGTTATCCATGCCTGTTGGCTCCCTGCACAGATCTGCCTCTTTGAAGATAGCTGGCGTGAAGCCCTGTTGTGGTACTTTCGCTTGCCACACAAACACTAACACTTACAGCTGTGCTTTTGTGGCTTTGTGCACACAGACACCTGTAGGAAATGCAAAATGCATGTCTGAGTGTCGGTGCAATGAAACCCTTCCTGTGTTGCAGGGACATGTACAGTCTGGAGGTCCAGGTGGCACTGCCAAGGAGACAGGTTGTCCTTGTGCCCCTCAAGTTCCAGAAGGCCTCCTCAGTCTGCTAGTACAAAAACGTGCGTGCCCACAGCAAAGCACTCCCATGCTGTCTAACAGAACAGTCAGGGAGGCTCCCTTACACTTCATATGTGTATGCATGTGCATGTATATACATCACTGTGCATGGAACTGATTTCTCTGGCCCTCATGTTCAGAATATCCGTATTCTGAATCCATCCATCTGGTTCTGATCCATCCCGGTGGCCCACAGATCAAAAAAAGTGAGAGATCATGCGCATCCTGAGAGTCAGGGTTTTCGAGCAAGCAAAGGTTCTCAAATTGCTAGCTATAGATGCACCTACCAAAGGACGCAGGTCGGGGTGTGAAAGGATGTAGCCGTTGTTGGTGTTCAGAAAGGCGTATCCGTGGACACCCAGCTGGAGAAAGAAGCATTACAATAATTAGCTCTGCTTTTTCTAGAAATACTGCTGTGTAAAGGATGCTGCAGATACCCTGGCCCCAGCAACTTCCAGCAGTATATTCCTTTTACAGATATTCACTGGCAGATGGTAGGCTCCATCCCAAACCATTTGTCTCTGTGTCTTTGGCTGCTCTGTCTGAGAAGACTGATTGTGCTTGCGTGCACAAATGCATGGGCAGGTAGTTGATTACTGTTTCCTTTAGAAAAAGATGCACTCTTAGAGTCTGCCATCGTCTCAGCTGAAAATCTCATTAACTCTCCACAGCAGTGACAGCACTTTTATACATAGAGCAGGCAATAAGGGAAAATATCATAAACAGTACAGTAACCGGTGTGACAAGTGTGTGTGCTGATCACTATATATGTACAACAGTAAATGGACAAGGGAGTATGAATTTCACAGACATTTCTGGAAACCTGGCCTTCAGACAAGCTCTGCATTATGTGTCAGTATTGGCAAGGCCAGATCTAGTCTAGGTTAATCGTGCAAGCCTATAGTCTTAAAAATGCTTTTAAAGGAAGAGCACAACCTGACAGGGGTTAAAAACCCCTCTCTAGATTGTACTTGCCAAAACAAAAAGCATCTCGAGGAAAACAAGAATGGCTGAAGTTTCTATCTTAAAAGAGATGTAGCCTCTTTATATGCTCCTAGAGAATCTATCCTGGAGGAGTAACAGTCTGGAAGCGAGGAGGTAAGTCATTCACAATCAGTCAAATTTTGGAGGCAATTATGTATCTACTTCACACACCCCAGATCAAAACTTGGGTCTGTTTCTACATGGAACAGTTTCTTGCAAATCACGCAGAGCTCAGCTCAGCAGGGCAGACTGAATTCAGTGCTCACTGAATCAGGGCTTGGATCAGCAGACTTCCCTATAGGCCTATTAAAGCTGAAATTTCCCAGCCAGTAAGTGGGGTCATGAATGTATGAGCTCTCCAGGGCTGTAACTCTGGAACAGCTCACTGAATCTGTAACTCATATATCAGCGGATCCAAGCTGAGGATATCAGGTTTCCAAACTGGACTGGAGCTGGAAGAGCTTCTGTGAAGACATATTCTCTCTCTGATGTAAGGAAAAAAAAAAAAACTTCAATTAATTTTCCCTCCTTCCCTGGCCCTGGCTGAAGGAAGGAGTGGTGTTCCACCTTGGTCCTGAAGAAAGATTATTGTGACACATAACCTTCGAGTGACATGGAGAAAAGAAAATGAAAGGAAATTGATCTTCCAGAGAAAATAAACATGTATAAAAATTGAACCTCCTAGACAAAGTTGCCCTGGTCACAAAACAGATGCAGAAAGGTACTCATAGTTCTTGGGTTGCCTGAAGGATCATTTACAGAGCTGCATACAAATGGTCTAAAAATCCTGTGTCCAGCTCTGTAAGCATCACAGAGATTCACAATTTCTGGCAGCACTTGCAGACCTGTTGGTCTTTATTACTCAGACTTCAGACAATTAAGTAACAGGTACTTTGTGTCTAGTAGTTATTCAAGGGAGGCTGGAAGCTTTGGGGCTCAAATTACTTGATTTCTGCGGTAATCTCTTCAGTGGTTACTGCTGTCTCCTGGCATGCAGACTGACTGAAGAAAAGGTCACTGCACAGAATTTACAGCAGAAACCAAATGAAAAGGTGCATCGCAGGGTGTTTTTCTAGAGATCAAAACTATTTTTTTTTCTCCCTCTCTGAATATATTGTCCATAGAGCTGATGGAAAGTGTTGGACTGTTGGATTAGCAGTTCTGGAGAGCAAATACTCTGTCTAGGTACAGCACAAGTGAGTGAGAATCAGCTTCCTGGACACTCTCCTGCCAAGAAATCTTCATGCTGGTTTGCAGAAAGAAACCCCTAGGCAAGACAGAACAGTTTGGTCACCACAGTCCATTCAGTCTTACATTTTTCTGCCAAGAGCACTGACAGTGAAACTAGCTTATTTTGTGCCAGCTGGCATGGCAACCTTTGTCCACTGGGAAAGGGATATAAAATATGAATTCTTCTGAGATAGTCTGCTAGGCCTGTATTATCCCTGAGGCATCTAAGCTGGTGACCACCAAGATGCAAAGGTTCCATGACCTGTTGCCAATCCACAGAATCATCCAGTCCCTGTAATTCTGGAACAGCCTAAGAGTTCCTAGTGGTGAATGATGAATTCTCATGTGTCATGTTGAAATCACACATCATCACATCCAACCTCCTTTGCTTTATATACATAGTTTTTCCTACAGGCAGAGGAAAGTTTTTTCACAGTGTCATGTCCATGGAAGAGTAAGTGCTGCCTTTTCTGTGCAAAATAACACATTGAATTATTTCAATCTTACCTTATATCGTGGTGCAAGCTTTAACAGCTCCCTCAGTGGTACATCAGAGCCCACCACACCCAGGAGAATGCCATGAGATCGCTTAAAAAAAAAGGAGAATCCATTCTTAGAAGGGAAGCTTTGGTAGCTTTTGAGCTACCCTGAATGAATACACAGAACAACCTTCCTACTGGTCTCTCTCAGGGTCCTCCTTAGGTTTGGGTCAATTAGCTCATTCAAACTCAAAAGTCTCAAGAAGATTGCTCCTGTGTTTAGGAGTATTTCCACCCAATATTTTCAACATTTTTGATTGCGATCCAGAAGTGCTACAGAATCACTAAAAGAAGATTTGAAGCCAAATGTCTGCATTCAGTATGTGCGAGTAACAGCACAGGAAAGTCAATCACGCAAAGCAATATGGATATGCTAATAACTGGGCTAACCAAATATAAAATTATTCATTTAGGAAAAAGAAAGGCAGGAAATCCCTGCAAAATGGGGGATGGTTGTTTAAAAAATCATCCGGAGATCATGGTGGAAAAATAACACTCAAGCTCCGCTGAAGTGCTGTAGTAATGCAAGTTAAGGCTGGCCTTGCGCATACAAGGCAGATAATCTGCACAGGAGACAGCTGAGGAGTTTATCCTTCATACAGCAATGGTGAGGTAGAGTACATTATTTTTGAAAGGAAGGTGGAAAACTGGACATGGTGCAGAAAGCAGTCCCTAAATTTAGAGCTTCAAAATCTGGAGGAAATGCCCTTATCAAAGATACCTAAATTGCTCAAAGTTTTTATCTTATCCGAAGAATGACAGATTTGACTTTACTAAAGTGCAGATGATGCTTTCCAGGCAGAAAATATCAATGGCTACAGGGTTTTTTTTTTAGAGAAAAAGCCATAATGGTGGGAAGGTGAAGCCAGACAAATTCAGACTGGAATTTGGCCACTGTTTTTTAACAGTGTGTGAGAAACCACAGTGGAGTGCTCAGGGCTGGATGCCTCGCTGGAATGACATTTTTGCCAAACACAGGTTACTGGGCTCAGGAAGACTGTCTATATGAAATGTAAAGGTCTGCAATAAACTGCACAGACCTGACAATATAATGATCTCTTCCAGCCTAAAACTTTATGGGTCTGTGAATTAGGCTCAGTTTGAAAATGGAAAATATAATACAAGGCGAAGTGTCATATTTAAGGGGCATTTGGAAGAAACAGCATTTCCGAGGAAATGGCAGACTATCATCTTGACTGAGGAATTATCAGCCACACGTCCTGCCAGAAAAACCGTGGCAGTCCTTAATGGCCTTGTGTGCTTTCAGGGGCCCGTGGGCTCGAACACACCACGAGGGTCTGCTGCATCCTTTAACCTCTGGCGGCTGCCGAGCGGGCGCAGCCGCGTGGCGCTTACCGTCTCGTTCTTCTTGCTGAAGACTGGCATCGCCACTGTTGTCATGAGCAACAGGCTTTGAGCTTGAGATGCAAAGAGCTGCCACAAAACAACAAGCGGCACGTTAGCGAATGCGGTATCGTGGCTAACCTCACCAAGAGGCACTGGAATTCCCAAGGACCCCAGATGTTGAGCACAATTCGAGACCTCCTTGCCTCCCACGCCCCTCTCAAAACAGATGGCAGCACTTTGCAATATTCTGTATCCAAGACGATCGTAGGACGGATGCTTGCTAGTGTGAGGTGATGAGGCTGGGAGGAAAGCCAGTGAAATGTGTTGAAGTAAGAGACGTTAAAGAGCTGTTTTAATGAAGAGACAGGAATCTGTAAAAGTGGTGGCACAATTTATACCCCCAATGCAATGGGAGCGGACATGGGCACTTATGCAACATGTGCAAAAACCACCAACGCGTGGTGCACGGAATTAAGAAAAACAGCACAAACATGAGCAAAATCACAGACAATACACATCATTTACATTGCAAACACATGAATAGCATGAATGAGAAACACCACGGGCAAATGTTTAAAAGCCACAAATATACACAGAGTCTGCTTGTATATGCTTGTTACTCAGGCATCCAAGCATAGCCAAGAAGAGGTAAAATCACAATACAAAGAGATACAAACTGTAAGCTGTCTCTACAGGGGATACAGAACATGCACAGGAAAGGGGGTAACAGAGGCTGCCAATACGTATGAGGATAGATATTCTGCAAACACCCAAGAAAGGATGTAAAAGAGGCAAGACATGCACAGGAATCTCCCAGACTTGCCTGGTAATCCTCTGATACCAGCAATGTTTCCCTACCATTTTTCACTTGGTCAGGTAAGTAGCAAGGTAAAAAATGACTTTGTGTCACTGTTACCGTACGACTAGGAACCACAGATGACACAGGCAATAGTCCTTGCAAGTTCTTGATGGAGATTAGAATCTTGTGTCTTGATTTACAGGATTTACACTTCTTTGTGGAAACTTCCCATTCATAGCAACATTAGCACTAATACACAGCAAATAAACTTCACCAGCACTCACTGGGCGTATGGAAAAATAGATCCAGTGAACTAAGCTACTGCACAACCCATAACCCCTACCCGTTCTGAACCAACAGCACAGCACAGCTCTCCAGTACATCCAGCATTTCCTTTTCTCCTCTTGAAAGTGTAATAGGGCTCCCCTGATGCCGTAGCCTCCATCCCCACCCCCAGAGGTACAGTACAGGCCAGCTGTGACTGCGCTAACACCGACACACTGACTGGCACGAGGGAAACAACACGCTCACAAAACGCAGGGGTGCCGTTACCTCCTCGGACTGTGGCAGCTAGTGAGAGACATGGATGAACACACGAATGAATACATGAATGGAGGAATGAATCAAAGACAGGACAGGCAGGACTGCAGGGACAGAATGGCAAGCCAAAAAAAAAAGAGAGAGAGAGAGATGCAGCAAGCAAGTGCAACAGCAGAAACGATGCTGCAGCCTTGGGAAGTGTGACACCAAACATCAGTGCTGGGAATAGCATGCTTACTATCAAAATAAACTTGCTGGATACACAGGGGTTCTTTAATAGCTACATAGGGGTTCTTCTGGAGGTTTTCCTTAGCACCCTCAAATACCATGTGCCCAGCTCTCTCTTGGCACAGTCCCAGCAGCAGAAAGCATCCCCATATCACCTCACAGAGCTGGAGCACCAGGACTGCATCTACAGTGTTCAGCACAGAGGTGGGGACCAGTCTCTTCCCATGAGCATGAGACCTGTGCACTGTGATGGTGCAAGCTCAGCAGGCTTGGGGGTTCATGTGGTTTCAACTCTAAGCATGGCATCAGCGTGGAGTGATACAACGTGTGAGCTGGGCTTCCATCTTCCCTGCCAAAAAGCTGAGCTCAGAACTGCTAGTTTTACTCCAACTCAAAATGCATTCGAGCTTTTGCCATGAATTCTAAATATAAAAACTGAGAGTCCCCCCCACCTCTTTCAGGCCTATGGCAGACATCCTAAAACTGCTGCTGGCAAGACCTGGGCTAGGAATGTCAGTCCCACAGTGGAATTCAGCCCAGGAAATCATGTATGGAAATATTTTCACTTTTTTTTTTTAAGAAAAATTCCCTCAGAAAGCAGTAAAAAATGATGGCATTTGTTTCTGGAAGAGGGGAATCTGACTTCTGGTCAGCTCTAGATCTCACAATTATGTCAGATACCTCTCTGTTGTGAAGACTCCAATATTGGAGAACACTTCATCTGCATAAAAGTACAAAGACTTCCTAAAGTAGATGTGTAGCTTTTTCTTGCTGCAAAGTAAAGATGGGAAAGATGACTTGGAAAAGTCATCTATTTTGCGAACTGCAGGGAAGACTCTTTCAGTGATCATCTACTCATTTGTCTTTCATTCCTTTGGATTTCAAAGCCACCTTAGCAACACCCCACCACAAGATCTCCTTGTGGTCCCAATGCCTCAGCTTTTCCCTTGGGGTAGGCCTGAGAGAAAGCAAGTAGAGGTGGGAGTCTGGACCTACAGCCCTTTGCCTCCCTCCCAGTAAGTGTGATATGTCCTTCGCCCGCAGTATTGGGTACAGGGCCATCGCAATGACTGTGCCTTGCCGGCCTAAGCAGCAGAAGGGTGAGCCTGCCTCCCAACCTGAGATCTGTATTTTTGAGTGACAAGCCACAGGCAGTTGGCCAATGGGCTGGAGGAAATGAATCCCCACAACCCATATCCTGAGCTGCAAATAATCTTTCCTATGACTAATCCTTGAGAAGGTAGCCTCCTGGCAGAGAAGTACTACTTAAGTCATGTTGTGTCTGTGTGATTAGTCCTGGGTTCCTGGGTCGCTGTAGATTCTCAAGGAGATCTGGGTCTGCTTATACATCTCAACTCCAGGAGTGAGCACAGCAATATTGTCCATCTCTGCAGAGCAGGAACCTAGTAATTTCTATCTCAAGGCTTTACATAGTTTCCAAAACTTTATTTGGACTCTTATATACACAGGATATTTAGTTGGGAAGACAGGACCAGTTAAGTGCCTACATTTATGAGCTGGATGTCTAAACACCTTTGTCAATCTGGTATGAAGCCCCTATTTGTAAATTAAAGACTTGTGCTGTAGGTCCTTACCGCACTGTCCATGTAGGCCTCAGTCCAAATAATGTCATGATCATGGTTGATGACCATGGGACGGCTGAGCACATGCAGGTACTCCATCACATTCTCTTGGACATCTGCCAACGTGGATATCTGGGTGTAGTAGCCTACATGGAGAAAGAGAAGTGGGAGTCACTCTCCTAACACCCCTTCCAAACCAAATGAATGTTCATGCAAAGTTGGAATACTGCATGTCAAAGACTATATCTACACAAACAGCTTACTCTGCTCTTTACAAAAGATGTCTTTACCTACCTTGTATGGATAAGGCTTCCTTTTGTTGAAAATGAGAATTTCAAAGTATTGGTGCTGTTCTCAAAATCCTCGCCCAATGCTCAACATCAGAGTCTTGGAATAATCAGAATCACGCTAAGCAGATGTACAATGTTTTTTTGAGTCTTAGTCAAAGCCATCACCAAATCAGGCTGCCTCCAATCCTGAGCATATGCAAACATCAGGCTACTCACTTATCCTGCCCAGTCCTATACACAGCCTAAACTCCCAACTTATCTTCCAAAGTTTTTCCAGTTGATCTGATAAGTTATGTGATGTGGAAGTAAATTTGTTGTGCTTGAAAACAAGGTGCATAAGAGCTATATAATAGGTCTATAAATTCAAAATCAAGGAGCTTCAGAGCTTCTCTTCAGAGCTCAAATTTGGTAGGTGAGAAGCCTAGGGCAAATAAGTAGGTATTTTTGGTCTTTACTTGGTTGTATCCATTCTTCCATTTTATGGTAAACTAACATCACAACGAATTCCCTGTCACTAATCTTGAAGATTAATATGCAACCCAAAATCTAGGCTTTTGTCTCATCTAATAAAAAGTAGAAATGTTACATGTGATTCATGGTGCTAACAGATGACTGTTTGAACCTTGAACAACCTGACTCGCAGACATTCTGCAGGCTAGACATTTTTTTCTGTCAATTATTTTCAGTAGCAAACATACCCATGCATTTCACAGTCTGCTGGAGACACTGCTCAGACAGAAAAAGAGCCAATATACCTATCTAGTTAATCCTTAATTTTCCCTTTTTAAGAGTGATTCTGAATTTGCAAATATTGCTGGTTTCTGGTTGTCTCCAGATGTACTGAGGCCAAGTCATGCCCAAACATGACTCCTTGATTGTTAGACTCAAGAGGGGAAAGACCCTCTTCCTTATCCCTTGGACTAACTGGACTTTTAAGCGGCCTCAAATGACCACTCTCTCACTCTGAATGGATTGTCCCATTCATGCCATGTCATGCCATGAATGAATTCGGGGCAGGAGAAAGAAGTCTTTCTGTTATTCCAGCAAAAACAATAGTACAAAAAAACTTTGCCAGGGCCTAGGGGTTAACCTGTAGATCTTATTAAAAAATGCTGCAAAATCTTTAAAGAAGAGGTCTTTGCTTCACATCTCAGTGAAAAGACATCAGGCTTAGTGACAGAGGTTTAGACAGATTGTCAAAAGTCAGCCACTGGGACAGAATAAGCACAGGGACTTAGGTGGACTATAGCCAGCATGAATCTCGGTCACAGCGTCCCTTGGCACCGTGACAAGAAAATGCGGTGGTTCGGCAGAGGACTCAGGTCAGTTGGACACAGACACACTTCACATGGACCAGTAAGCTTTGATTTTTTTTTTCTAGGAAGCCTTTTAACTAATTGCCCCAGCTGTGGTGGGAGAGCCACAGAAGGACTGCAGCCCAAGACCCCACAGCTGCAGTCGATGCGTGAGGTGTGCGATGGGTGTTGGGGAGCCGTTCCTGCACCGCACCTTTGTTGTTGCAGGCAATCCACTTCACATTGGGTGCAAACGTGACCTCCCGGCCAATGAGGTAAGTGAAAACCCGGACCTGGCAACAAGAACACAAAGTTAGCCTAAATGAGCTGGAATGTGCTACCAAAATCCAAAGGGCTGAAGTTTGACATCCCATTACCTACTGGTGTGAATGCCTATTTGAGATGCAGAGTAATAGCTAAAGCAACCTTTTGCCTTCACACAGAGACAGAAGTATCTTTGTTTTGCATTTTATGGGCTGGAACTTTATTATCAATGACAATAGGCCCAGGAAGCCAAGCAACACTCAGGATCATCTGAATAAAGTAGTGTGAATTCTATTAGATTTATGATAGCAGCTCTGCTGGCACTTGCCAAGCACATGCAGAGAGGTTTATAGCTCACAAAAATCCTTTACCTTGGGGAACAGCTGGCCCCATGAATCTTTTGAAGAAAACTTCATCATTTTGCTTGTGTTTGACCAATAGCAATTAAATGAATCCTGAAATAAACAGCTTTAGTAGCAGCACTCTGGTCTATCTGTAGGCAGATTCTTTCCCTTTGTGTATTGCCTTTAGCTGAGACGAGGTAAAAAAATAAATCTTGAGGGTTTAATATGAGCTGTAGTCTATTCTACTTTCACCATCTGCTCTGCTACCACAACTCTGTCGCTCCAGACTCTAGGGTAAATAAGGCTGGAAGGTACCTAGAGAGGTCATCTGGGTCATTTCGGTGTCCACTGATGGGACCAATCATAGCTGAATTATTCCCAAACAGGATCAGTTATGGGTAGGATTAAAATTCTTTGCAGATGTGTTTATTTTTACAAAATATTCAGTTCAGACTTTATCACTGTGTCAGGAGAAAGTTTTGATCGCCCGTAGCTTTGGAAAAAGACGTGTATAAAGAAAGCCTGCCCTCCCCCACAGATATCCATTTGTGATCCTATCACGTTTAAAATCGCCCCAGCAGACTCCTGTCTGGCTGCTCCGTGCTGTGTTTGCAGCACAGTGCATGCAGATATGGGAGCTGTGAATGCTGAGCTCTGCCTGGCTCAGGGTCTTCTATTCCTGCTATGGCAGGGTAGCACCTTTTCTCATCCTTTCTATTTATCACTTCCCAGACAAACCTTCCGATCTGGCCAGTTGTATTTTTCAAACACAGCTTCATAATCCTCCACTGCTCCATCTGTGATCAGCATGATGGCTTGGTTACACAAGCCTCCTTGACCAGCTTCTCTGAACTAAAAAGAGACAGGAACAGCATTAGTTGTTTCAGCAACTGATTCTATGTTATTACAGCATGTTTATTCACGACAGGCCGGATCCTGACTCCTCATGCAAATCTTACGCTATCTGCAGGAAGAGTTCTGCTTAAAAAAGGACTGTGTTTGTAAGCTGCATATATATTTTTTGTTTATACAGCCCTTCCTACCACAGGTAGTCACAGATCCTTTATAGAAGAAAAATAACAAGAGAAAAACAAGTGCTGTGGAGAAAGGGTGAGATTCCCTGCTGCCTCACAGCTTGCACAGTTGCATTCACTCATGCAAAGTGGTTATAGACTGACCATAAACACTGCCATTCTGATTTGACAGCAATTTTTATCACTTCATATGGCAGGAGAGGAGGAGGAATCAGAGTCATTATTTCAGGCTAAATCCATCAATCGGTCAAATAAAGAGAAGGGAAAGGCAGGAACACATAGAAAAAAAAGAGGGGGGACACTGCCATCAGAGCTGAAATAGGCTATGGATGTGCCAAATAGAAAAGCCATACACTGTGATGACAGAGGACTGTTATCTGTGAATGAGCAATATTTAAGGTAGGGTAGAATTACTCTAGGACTCTGGTACAAACCTAAATATTCTGTTTCCAAAACACACACACAGGTGTTGGAAAAGTTTACTCTTACAGGCAAGCCATAACCCAACTGCTTAGGCAGGAAGACCAGCCTTTGAAAGCTGCTTATCTAATGCTCCAGAGGGCAAGCCGTTTGCCTCATGTCCTCAGGTGCAGCAGCTCTAGAGAACTAAGTGCTTTATGGACCACTATCATAGCTGTCACCAAATAAAGTAGCAGAAGACTGGCTGTGCTTACATCAGGGAGCAAAAGTGAGCAGCTACTTGGGTGTGCCTCCTAGCTCAATGTCAGCACGTACTTCTTTTCCTGCCGAGCATCTCTCTGCTCTCATGCTTAGAGCAACAAAAAGGCTGATCAACAAAGGAGGTTCACAGAAACTGAGGCAGATTAAAAATATGGAAGGAGGAAGATATGACAGCTCCGCTCAGGAGATTAATGAGAGGCAATGGCATGAGATAGTGGGTGTGTAGGAGATTGATTCGAGGATGACTAAGGCTCTATCAGACACTGCAGCGACTTTAAACGGTGGATGGGCAGCTGTATCTTAGAAATTAGGAAAGTTAGTAGGACAAGTATAACAAAGCAAGCACTGCATGGGAAAACAGAGTGCAGAGCGTGGACTGGGACTTGTTAAGTGTTTTAAGTTTCAATTCACAAGTCACTTCCAGTGTGGTAATGGCATGTTAGGACAGAAAACAAATACCTTCAATGATATGGATCCCCCTGCAGATCAACATCATGACCACTGATGCCAGGAAGCCAGGTCCGTACTGTGTTACTTCTGCAGCCAGATTTCCCCAGTCATTTTACCACTCCTACCATCACCAGTTACTAGGTTCAGTGCCAAAAATCACCACCATTTATGTCAGCAGTCCTGCCTCTTACAACATTAGTCTTGATACCACTGAAATACATGCCTCTTACAACATTAGTCTTGATACCATTAGTCTTGATACACGTTACTCTACTGCAATGAGACTGGACTCAACAGCTTCTGAACAACTGCCACTAGGACCATGTATGACTCCTTCTCTCCTGATTTCTTAATAATCTCATTATTTGCCTTTCTGATCAGAACCAGGGGTGATGATCTGATATGAAAGAGAAGGGTGGCTTAACAGGGTCCCTGTTTCACTCCCAACTCACTGTTCTCAGGCAAGTCTTCCATGAGGGTTAATGAACCCAAGTGAGGCAGTTAGACTGGCTCCTCTTCCTTCACACCACCAAAGCGGCACATCCAGAGGAGACACCAGCTGCACCTCTGCTGCTCTGGTCATGCCAACACAACAGTGGCATCGCCCACATCTTCCTCCATGTGCTCCACAAGGTCTGACTTTTCCAGTGAATTTTGAAAGCAAAAAAGGTGCATATGAAGGGAAAAGGGGTCTGGAAAAGAGGACTGCTTAGACCATCCATGGCAGAGCATAGGGCCGCACTGGTATGGGAGATGCTGTCCAAATCAGGTTCAGGTTGAGGGTATGTGAACCTTATTATGAAAGCAGTTTATTCTAGTCTGTTGAAATCTACAATATGGTTTATTTAGGTGATTATTAAGTTAAACACTTAACTGAAATCAACCACCATTTCATGAAACTATTTAAGACTATTTATCTCTCCACTACTTCAGATTTCATAACATTGAGATACAGAGAAATTAAATACCATACCATTTCTAATTATAGAAATAGACTGTATTTTAAACAGGGAAAATGAGATCGTTAGTATCATAGAAATAGTAACTAAAAGGCAGATTTAGAAAACAAATGACTAAGAGGTAATCCCTGATTCTTAGGTCCTTTCCTACCTGGCTACAGCAATGGCCTGAAAGCGTCTGAAGGCCTTTTACAGGCCTTTGCTCTGACTGAAAGGTGACACGATGAGCAAGCTGGACTCAGAACGGACACGTCTGAGGAGCTGTGCGCTAGGGCTGCAACAAGTGCAGGAGGCCCTGAGCTACCTATTCTCCTCTACAGCTTTGGTCACGTTGCCAGGAGTAACAGGCCTGATCTACTTGATTCAAGGTCAGATTCTCTTGTACTCGTTGCCTTTTGCTTTGCAGTTACAGCCCGGCGCAGAGTCACTGGGGCATCAGCACAGCTCAGTGGCGCATGTGTGCACTGACAAACGAGACACACATCTGGCCAGATGAACGAGCAGCCCCTCTCCATCTCCTCCTGACCTCCTCACGCTGCAGCTGGATACAGCCCTGCAGCTGGGATGCCGCACTCTCCACCCCTGGCCTCTGGAATTAGTGGAAATTCAAACTTAGTGGATTGTTCCCTAAGGAGAAAATTAAGAGTAGAGAAAGAAACAGGAAACCAATGATAAAGAAATGAGAGATGGAATTAAGTAAAATATCTGGTAAATAGGAAACCCCGAGATTTTTGCATGCTGAAAAATATGCTGCAAAATCCAGGTCCATAAAGATGCAAACAAGATCAAGGAGGAGACTTATAAACATTCAGATAAGAAGCAAGAAAGGGAGTAAAGGGAGTACATGGCAGATGATAAACAACAGAAGGCTGAGGCTTTATGGCCTCTGTGCTTCACCATCCAAAAGCCAATATTGTCACGGCTGGGTACATGCTGAAGTGCTAAGAAACAAAGGAAGGAAGGAATTACAGGCAGAATCATAAAGTGGTATGGTTAAAGGCAGAAACAATAGAATGTATTCAAGCAAACTGCTCATCAGGAAGGGGCAGAACTGCCAAAGGTGGTACTGGACTGCAGAATCACAGGCTGGGGGCTGAAGGCACCTCTGAGGATCACCTAGTCCAAACTCTGATCACTACATGGTCTGAGATCTGAGTGAGACGGTTTGAGATAGCAAAGAACAAGAGGGAATCAACAGAAAATATTTGAAAAGAAGGGAAAAAAACTAGATGAATGAACTGACCTTAAACATCCAGCACATTCCTAGAAAAATTAGTAATACTGCTTTGTGTGAGTGCAGAAGGGGAATGTTTCCCCATGCAGGCTGGACAAAAGACAGCACAAATTCCTTTGACTTCTTGCATCAGCAGATGGGTTTATTCTTTAGGCATCATCAGTTCTGCTGAAGATGCACAGAATTTTATACCTCACTGAAAACCAATTTAGTACCAATTTCACCATTTTCTCACCTACACTCATTTCTGAGTGACCTATTCATAACAGACCTCATAAACTATGTCACTTCTGCGTTCAGCCATGAACCAAGGCAGCATTACAACAGGTTGCTGTTAAGAGGAAAGATCATTCTAAGGTGGCCCCCTAGAACAGAACCTGGGATCTTTTTCCCTCCACAGTCAAAAAAATAGCAATTTTTAGAAAACGTATTTACTCTGAAGTAGATCCTGAGAAGGGAGAACCAGTAACAGTGAGATTTTTCAATACATTGTTTTAAGAGATTCGTATATAATAAATGTGTGAACGTATATACGGCTCTCGGGATTAGGGCAGGGTGTGAGCATGTTTACATATAAATATACATATACACATATGTAAATACACACATAAATACTAGATGGCATATCTACATAAATATATAAATTGACTTACAACTGGTTTACACTGGAAAACAGAATAACAAGCTCACAGGAGACTGAGACTGTCTGGGAAGGAGCACCGCAAAGGCAGATCAGCTGGATATGAATTAACAATGTGACAGTGTCTAAAGAAAGGTAACTGATGTCTGAGGTTGTGTTAAGAGGCCTATTGTGTGTAAAACAAGAAAGGTAATTATTCTGCCCTGCTTAGCACTTGATAGCCCTCAGCAGCAGCACTTGCCAACTGTCGGGAGCGTTGTGTTTCAGAGAGGCAGGAAAGTGGAAGCAGCTGAGAGCAGAGCCCTGGCCAGAACAAAGGGTTATAAATCCTGCAGGAAAAGGAGGAGAGAACAAGACTTGCCCAGCTTGTTGAAACAAAGAGAAGTTTGCAGTGAGGTAGAATAAAACATGAAAACAAGAAAGGAACTCAAAGGTAGCACTTGATGCTTGAGAATTTTGAAGTACTTTATAAATGTGTGTTTAACACCCTGGTCTCCCTGTGATGCAAATTTGACTGAAACTGCTCGGTATGTGGCTAAATTTAAATAGAGAGTTTAAGTGGCTTACCCAGCATGGCAGGGGAAGTGCTGACTAACTACTCTCCTGAAGCTTTACTGTGAGCTGTATCACAGATTAAAATATGCCCTGTCCGCCCCAGAACATAATGGCCAAACAAAAATGTGAGAGGTTGCGCTCTTCTTCAAGCCCTCTCTGCTGCTCATACCTCACGGAGTAGGTTGCTGTCAGGCTATTAATTCTGTGAGCAATTGGACCAGGAACAAATTAGCAAGGAAATTTTGCAGTCGCTTTCATTGTAAGTATTACTGCTGGCTGTCTACTGTAATCAGCAATGTCTGTTTCGCTCGTGAGATGTGCTGATTTTCATCCTTCTTCTCTTGCGTGCTGTGTAGCAGTCTGTGAGGAGCAGGCACAATTGCAAGCGGAGAGTGGGAATTTTACTGGAGGGGAAGGGAGGTGCTGTTTCCCAAATTCCCCCTCCTGCTCTCCAGCTCAGCCGTGCACATTATTTGTGAGACCGCAGCTGCCCCATCCTCTCATTTGTTTCAGGACTCTCTGGTGCAAACGCTTTCCCTCCCCTACTATTGATATTGATCTGGCCAGCTCTAAGAGACCATTTCAGAGAGTGCTTAAAGCATGGGTGCACCCGGACCTGCTGTTTTGCCTGAGCCAGGAGCCCTCCAGCTGATGGTATGGGGCACTCTCCAGCTGAGCCTTTTCCAGGAACATGACAGTTTTGGGAAGGCTGCTGCAGAGTAACAGGGGTGTTTTCACAGTGGCGTGCCTGTGTATATCCATCTAGCCCCCCAGACTGACACATGGGTGCTGGGATGTGGTATCAGTCTCTTCTAAAAGTCATCGATGAGACTGAAATCCTGGGATACTACTGTGAAGTGACTGAAGAGGTAAGGTAGCCCTTCCTGTGTATGCAGCCCTTCCATGGCTGGCTGCAAAAATGTCTCCCAGTTGATGGCTCCAGACACCTTGTGTTTAGGCCCCAGTTTGCTAAAGATGAGAGCTATGGCTTTGGTGGAGGGGCTCCCTTCCATCACGCTGTGAGAAGGCTGCAACCAGTGCTACGGGGAAAGGAAAGCTGAGCAGATGAGTGTCCATAGCTCAGTTCCACACTCCTCCTCTACCTGCAAATTTCTGCAAATTCCTGTTTTGTGGATTGGTGTACCACCACAAAGTAGGCAACAGTGGCCTTCTGCTTGCTGAGGAGCTTTTGCAGTGACCCTACCTAATCCTTTAGTCATGTAAGGATAGGCACTGAGATTTCTGGTGCTGTTTTCTGTACTGCTCCTGCCAGCAGGGACAGCACGGTGGTTTCCAGGAATCAACGTCATCAACTGGGTGAGCGATTCAGCCCTGGAGCGCACTCTGAGCCAGCAGCTCCCGAGGTGTAAAGAGGAGAAATTTGACACTAGGAGTCACCTAGAGCCAGTCATCTTTCCTTGTCTGCAGATGTCCAAGTCAAGGATGCTGAAATGTCCAAGTCAGTTACTCTCTTCTCACAACTGGGGTGATCATGAAAGACAGGAGGGAAGTGGTATCTCACCTTTGGAGTAAACAACATCCGGGAGGTTTCTTATCACTGGGTACTGTAAAATCAAGTAGAAATCTCACTACTTTGTTGACCTTATTAGATTAGGGCAAGATCAACAAGGATCAAGACAAGTGATTTTTACTTACATTGTTCATTGCATTTTGGATACTGAATGGAGAGGAAAAATATTTTCTGTCTGACAAAGAGGAACCGCTTCTCTGTTACTGCAGTGGACTTAGGATAATCCACGGGGCTGCAAGCAGCCGGGCTCAAGGTACACAGGGTTTTATAATAATATCCTGCCTCCTGGAAGCTTGCCCGGTCTAGTGGGTCAGATTGTCAGAAGCCTCTGGGTGGGCCACACTGGCTGGAGAGGAGTTGTGAGATCTTATCAATGGAACCAACCCTGTTTGGGTGTCTATGCCTAGCACAGCTAGTTGCTATTTCAGCTGGGGCAAACAGGCCTGCACTCCATTCCTCCTAGAACCCTCAAAGTTTTGCTGTCTGAGAGAGTCTGCCTCTTTACTCCATTGTTGTTGCAGATAACCAGTGCTACATTAAAAATTAAGAAATAGATTCTCTGTTTAAGTATTCTGATTTATGAACTCAAGTCTATGTAGGCTCCAAATATTTTAAAGGTAAAATGATTTTAGTCATAAAAATGCAAAGTGGTACTTAGATGATTCTAGCAGACATCTAGTGTGTATAATGGATTCCAGCTTTATACCACTGCTGCTTCCCTGTTCTTTTCAGTCACCATCGTCTCCAAAAGATACTGAATCATTACTAGGAATGTTGCCATCATATTATTGCAGTGACAATGCTTCACTATTCTTCTCAGATCGCCAGTAAATTTGTTTTTGCACTGACAAGACAGCTACTGCCATCATGGGATAAAATTCTGACCGTACTTGCACTAAGATAAATTAGAAACAACTTTACCATAAACAGTGACCTTAAACTCACAGTTTGCAAAACAATTAAGAGGAAAGAATCTTTCCCTCAGTGCCATCAGTGTTGCTAGCATCATGCTGGTTACTTATTTCTGTCACCAAAGGCATGGACATCTAACTGCCTATGCTGCGGTAGATGCCAGTACGGTGGTGGCAGGGTTAAGCTGAGTTCTTGGTCCTCTTTGTATTAACATTCCTTAAGAAACAGAGTTCAGTCATACGTTTACCTCCAGAATACTAAGGATTTTTCACACAAGCCAGTCATTCACATAAGGCAATGGAGCATTTACTAATCTTATCACAGGACACGATGACACTGATTTTGATTAATTCCCTGGTACCTGTGGTTTCTTCTGTACAAAGAGCCCTGATCCTCAGAAGAGTAACATTCAAATAAATCTAAATCCTGAGAATAATCTTTCATGTCTTCACCATAACCTACTTACCGAGGCTCACTAATAACATTACATAAATAATATGATCAGAATTATTGCCCTGAACTTGCCAGTTAAATTTTATTGCCAGCATCCATAACCAGGGTGTCTCCCAGCCCCACACTCCCAGCACTATTCACTCGGGTGAAGGCAGTGCTCTCCCACCTGGGCATCGTGCCCAGGGCCCCAGCCCTTAGCCACAGGACCGCAGCGCGCTCCTCAGGGCGCCCTGGGCCCGTGCCAGGCTGCAGGCTCATTAAGGAAACACAAGGCCACAGCCTGACCAGCTTCTGCCCAATTACCCCAATTATTTTGGGTGCATACCAGATCAGATCCCCAGCCCCTAACTCTCACAGGAAACAAGAGTCTGATTGCAGTAGAAAACAGAAAGTTCCCTCACATTTAAAGCCCATGAGCATCTTGATTCCCGTGCCTGCAGGTGCTGCTCCTGCCAGCATCTCCCTGACAGTCCCTGCCCATGCTGCTGCCCTCCTGAACTGCTCAGGGCCATCACACACAAACCAGGGCCTTCTGCACAACCTGGGCTGTCCCTAAAACCAGCTTGCCCTGCGCAATGCTGGGTTTTGTGTTCAGAACCCTGGAGATGGGCTCACATCACTTCTCCCCACAGTGCTGTGCTGCTTGTTGGAAGTGGAGGGGAAGGTGGGGTGGGCCCAGGGCAGGCGCACCTTGCACGTTTCTCTTACCTCCCTCAGGATTTTGAAGGACTCTGTCAGGGCTTTGTTCACAGCGCCCACTCCTTTAGCCTGCAATTCGTCTACCAGCTGCTTAAAGTGCTGGCAAGAAGAGAGACAGAAAAGTAGTGATGAGTTGCAGTGATGAACCTGCAGGTGGCAGGTAGGGCACTTCTGTGGAGAAAATCTAACCTAGAAATTGGTTAGATTTTCATTTGGTTTGATTTGGTTGTAAATAAAACCCTCAGAGAGAAACCCATAAGATGGACAGCATTCTCCCCCAGAAAAGGCTGCAGGATCCCTTGAGAAACTCTGTTGAGGCATCACCCTCTGGAGCTGAACTAGGAAAGAAACTTGGAGAGAAAGCTAGTTGTTGAACACGTGGAATGGGCCATGTGAGGATGTACTACTTCATCATATTAATTCACAGAGGGAAAGGAGGAAAAAAAAAAGAGCTAAAAATATGAGTGAAGCCAGAGGGTGGTGGAGCAGTCAGACACAGACAGACCACCTCAGGGCTGCAGCTGCTGAACACTCCTGGATCAGAGCAGCAAAAGCCCAAGTCACAGAAAGCCCGCTGGGAAGGTACCCTGGCAGTGGGTCAGGCCAGGCTGAGCACGCCTTCACTGGAAAAGGGCTGATTTTCCTCCTTTCTGAGGGCTGAGAACATGGGGTTGCAGAGAACCTTTGCCTTCTGCTTGTGTTTTTTTCCATGGCAGGTTCACCTGTGCTCCAGCAGAAGTGGTGCAGTGTGTACTGGGGCCTCAGGAAACTGATTGTTGGCAGCTGCCCTGGTATTACAGCAGCTTTGCAAAGGCAAAAGCACAGTGAGGAGTCAGGACACAGCACTGCATTGGAGCCTGTTCCTGAAATGCAAACCCACGTGCTTTTAGGAGATGGTTGTTTCTCATCCCTGGATTTTCATGCCATAGCATCCTAAGCCTGTGTTCTTATTACACTAACAGAGCGAACCTATTGGTATCAATAGGAGTCTGGTACTCACCTCTCTGTTATCTCTGTCTGCTTGGACCAGGATACCCTTAAAACAGGGCTCAATAAAATGAACATAATCATTGTACTGCAAAGACAAAATGAAAAGGAAGGGGTTAAAATGGGGGAAAGGGGTAGGGGAACACAAAACCGGGATTTTTAAGTGGACGTTCAGAAGGACAATAATGAGTATTATGCTACTTTATCCCTTTTCTCTTTAGAATTGTACATAGAATTCAGGGCAATTATAATATTGATAAATCCTGTTTTTTTAATTATGATTTTTTTGCTAAGTTCTCTTTGGGCACATCCACAAGTACAATAACTATTTTTTTTCCACTCAGACATCCCAGAGCTCTGCATACCCTACTAGCTTGTGCCTCTGACCTTGATTCCAGCACTATTTGCACATGCTTTTGATTTCTGGAGTCTCCAGCCATCAGCTGAACCTTGCAAATGACTTTAGCTTAAGCTCTGATGTCTCTGTCACATGGCTGAATGATGACAACGAGCAAGTTACCCCATATCAGCTAACTGTAATAATCAGTGATGTGTGCTGCTAGACAGGATGCAAAACATGCCAGGATAAACCTCTTCCACTAAGGTCCAGATGAGTGTATTTTACTGTGGGCTACGAAGGCACAGATGGTTAGCAAGGCTCTGTATATGAATAGGAGTTTAGATCAGACTACATAGTGTCTGAGTCAATAGGTTTTCGTTGTAGCTCTAACAAAAAAAACCATATTATATGATCTTTCTGTATTTATTTATTTTTTAAGATCAGAAGACCTTTCCAGGTCCTTCATGACTTCCTTTCCATTCTCTGCCAACACTGTTCTCCTCCATCTACGCACCCATATAAAGACAGAGCTGTCACTACTGGAGTTTCCAACTATCTTATTCAATGAGAAGCTCTCAACAAAAACTAGACTGTATCTTGGTGATCATGCCCATACAAACTTGTGTTGGAAAGCCTGAGGAGAGATGCTTGAATTTGCTTTGAAAATTATGAGGAAAGCTGCCATTTGCCTTTAACCTGGCACAATCCTCCCACTCCCAGCCCTGATGTGGATCATGTCAAAATTTTGCTTTCTGTTGTCAGTGTTGCTGGTCCTCTGCAAGTAACAAGCCCACCCTCATACTGGTCATGGTCATAAAGAGAGAGAGAAGCTCCTACATCACCTGACCTAACACCCTACATGGCTTTGCAAATCAGCCCTGCACTGTGTTCCAGCCTTCACTGGTGCACAAAATGGCATATGGCAGTAATTTCCTGACCTGGAAACATTATGCTGGGGTTTATACCACTTCTGACCCAAAGCACAGTGTCATGTTCTGCTTTGCTATGTCAGCTTACTAACCCGGGTCCCCGTCAGCTCAGGTATCCCTTTACAGCACTTTGCTATCTGTTGCAGTCACATCCTAAGCAAAAAGATGCAGCTGACATCCTAGATAGAGGCAATGAGATGACTGAGCAACCACCCTACGACCACATGAAGCTGACCTCTAGGGGATATTCATTTTAATCTCTCATCCAGCCAATCCTGTGGTTGTAGTTATACCACTGCAATGCCTGTAGTTTGCTAAGGGGACACAAGGGACAAAAGACAACTCTGCACTGGAAATGAGGCACACTTACCGCAATGATGTTGACAAAGTCATTTTCTCCCAGGGTATCTAAAATAGTGATGATGGTGTGTTTGGCAATGGTCATCCGCAGGCCCTTCATGCTCCCGCTGACATCCACAATAATTACAATGTCTTTGGGAGAAGTAGCTGCTTGGATGTACCTTTAGAAGAAGAGCACTGCACTGAAGCAGGGAAAACACAAACCCTAGTATCACATGTACCACAAGTGCAGCTATCTGGCAGCGCTGGGCTGGGGATCTGATGTGGTACCCCATGCAGAAAGGTGCAAGCTTGGGGCAGGGCCCTACTTCGCTGCCCCACTGGCACGACTGTTTCTTTTGCTGCATTGACAAGTGCTGGGCCTACGGACATAATTCCAGATGCTGCCGAGAGTGACAATTGCTCACCTGTCCTTTAAACATGCTGAATAGATTGAATAAGTGCCCCACATTCCCAGAGTCTGAAGAGCCCGGACTCTCTGGTTGCAAAACTGTACTGAGGATGGGACAGAGGAAGGAAACATTTGTGGTCATTTCCCTCTGGCACATGTTAATGCCTGTACAGAAAGGTGGCACTGCAGGTGATAAGGCAGACCCCCTAACCTGGCAGTGCCTTAGTTCACGTACCCCTCGGCTTTCCCAGCAGCAGCACGGGGCAGTAGCTACTTCACCAAGATGTCACCAGGCAAGGTCTGTTCCCCTGCTGTTTTGCTACCTGGTGTTCAGATTAGGGAAAAGGATGGAAAAGAGGGAGCAAAAAAGGCATTAAGAATGCTTTGACTAAGTTCCTCCAAAAGTCTTACCAGCCACGATTCCTGCAGTCAAAGGAGATGACTCCATTCTCATCTGGTAACCATTTTATTCCTGAAGGGAACAGCAAAAGGAACAATCAAAGCACAGAAAGAGGCATCTTCTCCCTGCTCCCCAGGCACCAGCACTTCTTATTCATGCTGAGACCCTGCAAGGACATACAAGTCTGGCCAGCAGTAGCAATTGCCATTCAGCAGAAATGGAAGCAGAGCTGCATGGTCTTTGGCAGTTCTCAGGAAACTGATAATTAAATTTCTGTTCAAAATACATCCAGCATTGGCTGGCACCTGTAAAATCTATTCAGATTTGGGGAGCAGTTACACTTTAAGCTTTTTGCCCTTCTGATGGAGTTCTCAGCAGCATTTTCTCTTTAAGGAGATGCAAAGGATAAGCACAAAAAAGCAGCAGATATGGGGACATGCCCCTGATTCTTTACTGAAGGCTCTGTCACTGTCATCTCTACTTTCCTCCTCTAAGGCACATGACAGGTCACACAACAAGGCCACAAGAGCCATCTGACAGAGGGGAGACAAGGCCAAGTTACAGCTGCAGAGGATCTTGTGGGCTCCTCCAAGCGTGGATCCTCCCTCTCGCTCCGTGACCTTACATGCCGCTCACAGCTGGGGAGGGCACAGCAAGTCAGGTCGCTCAGCACATCTGGCACGTATGGTCTTGGAGACAGAGAGAGCCTGTGGAGCTGTAGCTAAAAATCACCGGAGAATGAGACTGGGAGCTGCTGCATGACTTCCAAATCCAGTCTGAGGGGTGTGAAGACCCCATCATGGTGTTTCGTGGACTTTCTTAGAGGGCAATCTGCCTGAAGCACACGGAAGCAGAATCAGCAGCAGGCTCCTCTGGGATATAAATGCAACATCGCTGGGAGGTTAGTCCACATAAAAAATAAGGCAGGTTGTGTCTGCCATGGATGCTCTTCCTTTACCTAAGTGGCAAAGGTGGAACATCCAGTCTTTTTGGTCACTGTGCATGACCAAGCTTCCCAGACTGGGCTCTTGAACAGCACATTCCCCTTCCTGCAACACTCATGCTTTGAGCTGGAAGAGCAGAACAGATATTCTCTCTTTTACCTGGATAAAGCCTGAAGAACCCAGTGGAGCTGCCAAAGTACTGCCAGGTCAGTGTGGGGTCCCTTTCAAAATTATCCACAAAAATAGGATTCAAGGCTTCTGACATGTAAACTCCATTCAGAATATCAGGGTCTGCATGGAAAAAAAAAAAAAAAAAAGGAAATGGAAATGGAAATGGAAATGGTGGGGGGGAAGTGTGCAAAAAAGAGGAGGAAGCCTCTCATCCCAGATGATAGAAAAGGAAGCTGGGGACAAAGAGCCCTGGAAAAACTCATGCTTGTGCTCTGCAGAAATCCAGGCTCCCTTACTAGAATCACTTGCCTCAAAATGACACCTATGGCCTTGACACACCGCTAAGGTTTCCTACAAAGAGTTTTAAAATTTATGGCAGTTCCCAAATCTCTACAGGACACATTGCAGTATGTCTTAATTCCCCAAGACGGAGGAGCCCTGTGATTTGCATGGCATCTTTTTCCCGTTTCCCCTCATGTTTCTTTGATTCTGCTCTTTCCTTGCCTTCCCTTTCTTTCCATTTCTTACACAAAGCCTGAGCTGTTCTCACTTGCCCCTGAACTTGTCAGAATTAATATAAAGCTCCAAGATTGCATGAACTCATAGGAGGCCACGTATAGGTAGTATCTGATGTTGACTCAGTGCCTCAGGAGATCAAATGGAGCAGCAGGAGTGGGATAAGGGAATTATAGGAAAGTGGTTAATCGTAGGATTAACCGCATTATTGTTGAACAGGATGGGGCTGCGACCCACCACTTCCCGTTCAGTCACTTTATGAAAGATAGGGACAAAATTGAATTGCAGCTCCCCAGTGATGAAGCCAAAGTAATTCACACAGGAAGGGGAGCCAGAAGAGCGGCAGAGAACGAGCCCTGGTCTCCTGCTGGCATTTGCCAGGGAGGGAGTGACTATTCCCAGGCATTGTACAGACAGGAGGACAGCTGGCTGGGCAGTGCCTCTCCCTCCAGGAGCGGGCAAGGACAACGACTGCCTCTTGCAGCAGCCCTTTGGCCACCTACATGCGCCGCAGGAGGCACCAGCCCACGCTATGTTCACCTGCAGCCAGCTCTGCTGCTGGTAAAACTGACAATTTACAGATTTACTGTCAGCTCAGTGGTACACTACTCCTAAATCCAGCAGCAAAACTAAGTTGAATAGTATTAGCACTCATCAATTCAACCAAACCATCCAAGGCCCCACAGACATCACAGGGGTCAGAGCTGCATCAGATGAAGGGCCGAAGGAGGGTTGCTGACAAGACAGATGGCTGCTCCAACTCTCTGCACTCCTGTGGTTTTGAATCCTAAGTTAGGCTGTTCTTGACCAGGGTGGGACACCTCCATATGAAAAGTCCTGGAGTCACATGGATCTTTGTGCACAAAAATTTACTGTCTGAGGCTGTCAGACCAGATGTAAATAATTTAAAATAGTGAGAGAAAAAAAGCCCCTCTATTGTCCCTCTAAATAATGTAGCAGCTGTGAGCACAATTGTCAATGCCTGCCCTGCCTGGTCCTGAAGCTTGAAAATGGGCTCAGTCTACGAGAGAAGTAATGGAGCTTTTTTTTTTTTTTCCCCCAAATGTTTGCAAGAAGAACAACTGATTGACAGGCTATCAAAAAGCCAGTTCAGGCAGCTTCAAATGTTGATAGGAAATAGCAACAACCTAAGGGCAATTGTCACCAGTTGCCTGACAGGAAATAGCAACAACCTAAGGGCAATTGTCACCAGGTGCCTCAGCTTCCAGGTGAGACTGTGGAGGCCTGCCCAAGATGGGCCAGGTTCTTGTGTGCAGACTGCAGCTGTGTGAACGTGCAAGGGGGACAGCTTTGTTTTCATAGAATCATTATGGTTGGGAAAGACCTTTAAAATCATCGAGTCCAAACATAAACCTCTCAACACCCTGCCTGCTAAACCATGTCCCTAAGAAGTGCCTCATCTACACGTGACAGAGATGTTGCCTCCCCCATTTCCCGGGGCAGCCTGTTCCAATGCTCAATTACTCTTTCCATGTTGAAATTCTTCCTATTGTCTAACCTGAACCTCTCCTGGTGCTACTTGAGGCCATTTCCTCTTGAGGCCTATCCATAGTTATTCCGGAGAAGAGATCAACTCCCACCTCACTGCAACCTCCTGTCAGGTAGTTGTAGAAAGCGATAAGGTCTCCCCTGAGCCTCCTTTTCTCCAGACTAAATAACCCTACCTCCCTCAGCTGTCTCAGTCTGTGCTCCAGCCCCTTCACCAGCTTCCTTGTCCCCCTTTGGACACACTCGAGTGTCTCAATGTCCTTCTTGTAGTGAGGGGCCCAAAACTGAACACAGTATTGGAGGTGCAGCCTCACCAGTGCCGAGTACAGGAGGACAATCACTTCCCTGGTCCTGCTGGCTACACTGTTGCTCATACAAGCCAGGAGGCCGTTGGCCTTCTTGGCCACCAGGGCCCACTGCTGCCTCATGTTCAGCTGCCTGTCACCCAACACACTAACACAATTTTCTGTCAGTTGTCTTTTTCTCTCTTGTCCCATCATCCTTCAGTGTTATTACTCCTTGTTAGCTTCTACAGCAGCCGATTGGTAGTGAGAAAGTAGAGTCCAATGGAGTCCATTACCTTTGTTGTAGACATTAGTGGGGAGCTGGATATCACTGTATGTTGTGTTCACCAGTAGATTATTGAAATGCTCGTTTGGCTCCAAAATAAATTCATCTCCGAGTTCCACGTAATTATCATTCTCATCCTTCTCATTAATCAGGACAGAGTTGTAGTAATCAAACTGTTGATGAAGACAATGGAAAAGAGAAAGACAGCAGGAGAAAGAATAAGACAGATTATTATCAGTACTGTCAGAAAAAAATATAAAAAGGGGACATCTGGAGAATTTGGCCTTCAAATCAGGTCAATATGATCAGCAAATCAGAGCCATTATCAACTGAAAAGTGACGAGCTAACCAAATGATTGGTTTCTGTCCAATTTCTCACCGCCAGGTGCCCACATGTGATGAAGCAACGTCACAACTGACATCAGTACTCAGACTGGAAGACCCTGAAGAGCAAACGGGACACGGTGAAAGATTGCCATGGTTCCACAGCTCGGAGATATTTAAGTGATTAGCTAAAAGGTGAAGTATCTTCCTGTGTCTGGCTCCTGAGCTTTGTTACAGCGTGCACTGATTTTGAGCTTACTTGTCCTGTTTCTGTAGTTATATCTACTGTAGTAACTCTTAATGCAAATGCAACCAGGATAGCCCCTTTGCTGTGCTGCTCCAAGCAACAGGAGCTCATCAAGAGTGAAAGAAAGAGCAGAAGAAGAAGAAAGGAAAGAAAGGAAAGAAAGGAAAGAAAGGAAGGAAGAAAGGAAGAAAGGAAGAAAGGAAGAAAGGAAGAAAGGAAGAAAGGAAGAATGTCTCCCTTCATCCTTACTTACCTCTAGTGAGGAATTGTACTCATGGTTCAGATCTGCATCTTCTGCTGCCTCCACCAACCTCTAATGTAAACACAAAGAAAGATGAGGGCTGCTGTGGGAAGCACACAAGAAGTTTTTCCGGCAGCATCAGTTATTTCCTAACCACACTTAGAGGACAAGGACCACCTCCATCCACACAGAAAAAAGCTGTAGGGGCTATAAACTTTCCTGATTCCCCCTTTTCCTGCTGGCCTGTCATTCTGTACTCCAGTGTTATAACCTGGAAGACATACACAGTGATTTCTTTCTGAACATATTCCTGTCTACTAACTCCAGAGTTCCTAGTAACCTCCTGAGCAATCATAGTCATCACAGGACACACACATGCAGATACATGACACATTTAGACAAAAAACAGGCAGGGATTTAATTTCATTTTCCAGGGGAGTTTCAAAAAATCCATGGGAAAGGCATTTCAGAGCAAGCCTGATGTCAATACCTTGTCAAAGGAACAGGCCTGATGGGAGTATCAATCTGCTATTGTTACTGAGACAAAAGACCACAGTTTGATTTCTTACAGGGCTCAGTGATGCTATGGCCGTTTATACACTTTTGCCATTTTTGGAAGCCAAAATAATCACTGGTATTCTCCAGTCTCATGCTTCAGGGCACTATTTCTCACTTCATACAGACCAGGAAGGAATCCAGCCAAACATGTACAAGTTTTCAGAGTTCCACAATTAGTGGCAGTCTCAGCAAAACTACTTTTTTTGGTGCTTCACAAAGAATAAGGCAATCCAAACACTGTGAAAGTCTGGTTATGAATTTAATGTTATGGGCCAAAGCCCTCAGTCTAAACATGCCCAAATTTAGCTTTGAGATTCAAATGATGTGTTTCTGGATCATTTTTATGCATTAAATGCTTTAAGCTGTCAGAGCTCTGTGACTACAGAAATAGACTTCTAAATATAAAGGAGTACATTAGATCCTTGAATGCAAGAAGAGGGGGCTCTAACAATTACCTGCTCTCATCTTCAATACAGCAACAGTTAAAGAATATTTGTTGTCTCCTCCAACTTTGCCCATGCACACAGCTGGAAATCCAAGTGTGTTACTTGCTGCTCATGTTCAAGGGCTGCAAGAATTTTCCCCCAAGCCACACAGAGCTGAAATGAGCTAGTAGTCTTCAGTGGCCAGAGAATATTACGCACAGATGAATTCCATTTGCATTTGTGCAAGGCTTTTTTTTCTTCTGTTCAAACATCTATAGAGCTAAGCCTCCTTCTCCCAAAAGAGCATTCATTCCCTCATATTTATTTCTAGACTTTTTTTTTTCCTTCTTCCTTATTTCTTACTCTGGGCTAAGAGAGAAACCAGTATTCCCTTGTCTGCACGCCCACAGCCTCCCACCAGCGTCTACTTAAACCTCAGAAGGCGCCAGCTGCAGCAGAAGGCGTTCAGGGGTGAGGAAGCCCTGGGCAACCTCTACACCCACACACCACAGGCCCAGGATGGGTCAGCACCTGCTGTTGCAGGGCCAGCAGGAGGGCCCGTGCTTCCTCCAGCCCCATGGTCCTACCTCAACAGCTTCGACCTTCCTGCGGAGCATGCTCTCCATCTGCTCTGAGAACTTCTTCACCAGCTCCAAGCCGTCCACCTCTTTAATCTTCAAAGTTGGCTCCACATCTTTGTATTTCTACCCGAGGGAAAGGAGAAAATCTTGGTGAGCAGCAGGCACAGAAGGAAAGGGATCAATCTAATTTTGCTGTTCTCTTTGGTGGAGAGAGATGTGTTGAGAGGACTGGCCCAATTTATTCCTTCCTCTTTGCACTGCCTCCCTTTTCACCCCATAATTAGAGCACATGCAGATAATTGGCCATAACATTGGTTCCTGAAAATCAGGGGGGAAAAGGAAGGCCAGCTTTTTAAAATCTAAGCATGTTGTACTTACATCATCAGTAGCATTACATGCATCACAGACCTGAAACTGTCACAGCCACAGGGACAGATTTACACAGGGCTGAAGGGGCTGCGTGCTGTCTTTACATTGCCCTCCATGTCATTGCCGTCCTGGGGCACCGGTGGGAGGGTCACGCTGGAGAGCATCCTTTCCTCTCATGGCACTGTCCTAGCCTATCTGGACAGCTCTCCAGCAAGATGGGTCAGTGGGCTGCTCAGTGCCTTAGGCAAGAAATTGCCAAGGAAAAGCCAGGAAGACAAGAACTGTGATATTTATTTAGCACACATGAGCACATTTTGGCCAGGAATGGTGCAGAGGTGATTCCCAACAACTAGGAATTGCAAGCATGGAAGAGATGTGGCAATGAGGAGGGGCTCTATAACTGTAGGGGTAGCCATTTTTTTTCTGACTTTTTCAATATAATCTGTTTCTGACTGCTTCATATAATGCCTAACATTTAAAGCCTGAGAGTACTCCCAAGGTAGGTGCTCTGCCTCCCTCAGCCTGACCTTTTTAGATTGGATGCAACAGCCTTTATTTCTTCTCAAAGAAAACCCCAAACAGATTGAGATAGGCAGAAAGAAAGGGAAAACACACACACAAAAAAAAAAAGCCAAAACAAATCTGCAAAAGGAAGCAACACAATTAACCTATTTCAGAAAAGAGAAAGCCTCATCTCCCTGACAAAGAGCGTTCCCTGGAAGTGCAAAGGCAAGTGATAAGATTTCCCTGGTTGCTCATCCCCATTCCTCTGTGCAGCACATACACATCCCCTCCATCCCAGCGCAGGAAAGTTATTCCATCCCACAAGTCTTGTCACATTCCCTTCGTATTGTACCAGCCCCACAGCAACCTCAGCCAGAGCTGTGCTTCTCCTCTGGTACAAAGAAGAGGTGAAAAAGCTGAGGGGACCACAGGGACTTTCCGGACACCTCTGAATGGGAAGAAAGCAGGAGGCAGTTTGTGTGTCTTGGGGTGACACATGAAGCTCCTTTGGCTCAAGGCGCTCATTGACAGCCAGGGAAGGGGGCTGTGCACGAGCAGAGGTGGGAATGCCCGAGCTCAGGCAGAACCAGCAGCCGCACGCGGCCGTGGCGGGGAGGAGCAGAGGCAGCCCGCAGGAGCGGGCGTGGCCCGTGACGAGGCGGCCTGCCCCGCTTAGCTCCGTGTCGAGGTGTCGCGGGGAGAGACGCGATCGCTGCCGCGCTACACTTCAATCAGGGCCGCCTTGGTGGGAGGAGGGTAATCCCTCCGGGGAAAGCGCCTGGGGGCTGGGACTCTGCACCAGCAAGCACGCTCTTCACAAAGCGGCCTACCGCCGGTTACCTCGGGTCCTGTCTTGAATTAAAAATAGGGCTCTTCTCAGTTATTGGTTTTTTTTTTTTTTCAATGTGCCTTTGACATATTGACAAGTGCAGGCTAATGGGGTAAAAGCAATCACGAGCAATCATGAGCAGTCTGCTAATGTCACACTCGCATCGCACCTCTGGTGGGAACCAGTCAGAACGGGGAAAACACCACAAAATAACTTGCTGAAAAATTTTAGCTGGCTAGAATCCATGGGAATCACATATAGGCCAATATAATCCAGTACTGAGAAGAGACTAAACCTGCATGGGCTGCTTGTGAATTTGCAAACTCAGAAGTCTTTTCACATTCATCAGATATTTTTCTTCCTTACATAGTAGGAACAATTCATTAAATTCTCCTCCAACAGAGAAAGGGGTGGCGATTTAAAAGCAGAAGATCCAAAATTCAGTATCCTGTATTTTATCTGTGACCTGAGAGATGGATATGTCACCAAACACATTTTCTTGTTCTCACCTCCATGAAAGGTAGCCCACTGAAGGCACATACAGTGCGGCATTACTCACTGCTGATGAAACTATGTTAAGAGTGTGAAAAATACTCATCCCATCCTCACCCAGAAAATGTCTTGACTCTGGTGATTTGCCTGTTCTTTGCTGTGTAATTATTTGTAGCACTTTCTAATAATTACATAGCTGGAGCCAAACTTTGCTGTCCTTTCTCAGTCCTATCCACCACTGTAAGCGTTAGGACCTCAGTTACAAAAGAAAGTAGGAATTTTGAAACATGTATCATGCATTAACTTAGTAGAGTAAAAATAAAATCACTGAAGCCAACTGGTGGTTTCTTTGTTTTTTTTCTAATTCCTACACACACCCCCTTTTTTTTTTTCTTTTCTTTCACTTGCAGGAAAACCCTGAGAAGCCCTGAAGCACCATGAGGCCTTCCGAGTCTGGCTGCAGCCCATGGCCCCAGACCCCTGTTGCCTAGAAGACAACAGCAAGAGGGCTACAGCAAACAAACCAAACAAGCCACAGGCTACCAACTTCTGGTGAACAGCTCTGTGGAATATCAGCACCCTTCTGCTCAGTCTTTCCCCTAGTCCCTTTGCTCTAGCCATTTTACCCGCAGCAGACCTAGACCACTTCTAGCATTTTAGTACAAACCCATCATCGCTGACCTAGGCTACCAAGCCAAATTGGTGAGCGAGACACCTGGCTTCATAATATTCAGTAGACTACAATGAATGCTTCAGCCACCAATGCAAAACAGCTCTTACGCTACATCTCTGAAGTTTGATTTGATGCTATTCCAACTGCCTGGGGACTCAGGGCCACCTCAACACTCTCCAGTCTAGGGGAGGACTTGCCTTTCTAGATTCAAGAGATGTCTACTGGTTCACTGGGTCTCTAGGGGAAGTACAGCTCAGGAGGAAACTCAGCATTTGAGTTCACAACATGCTATTTTGCTTCTTTGTAGGGGGAGAGGGATAAAAAAATGCCAAAAAAAACCCCAAATCACCAAAGCAATTTTATATTAAAAATTATTAAAATAGAAGGTTTACCGGCACACAGCACTCAGGTAACTGAAAAATTATGACTGTCAAAGCAGCAATAACTTAGTTACTTCATACTTGTTAAGCAAATGGAGAACATGAGGTCAAATGTGAAAAGTACTCAGGTTGGATTTTCTGAAGGACGGTGCAACCACTGACTTTAGCAAACAAACACTGAGGGAAGAATACAAGTATGAGCCTCTCCATTGCACTCCCTACCTTTGTGCTGCCCAAACTAGCACACAAAGAAATAAATCATATGAAAAAGGGGCAATGGCCTCAAATTTAAAAAGCAAATAGAGAGCACAGATTTGTGGGTCTGTAGATTTTGGTGCAAGTTGCTTGACTCAGTTGCCATGTGTGTGCCAGTGTGCTGATCTACAAAGAGCCATTTGGGGTCTATTAAGAGACATCTTAAGGGTCATGGAAAAGTAGCCCTTTTGTAAGGGATTTGTCTACAGTGCTCCAAGGGATGGGAATCAGACAGACCTCCAAGACAGTTCCTGCTGTAAGGAGCTTACTTGAGAGAAGGTGTTTGACTCAGTGCTTGCCAAGGAAATGGAGGCTGAGGAATGGACTGAAGAAATGGGTGACAGTTGTTCTTCCCTTGTTTCCCCAGTTACCAGAAAACAGGGAGAACTGAAAGGGTTTAAGGAGGGAGATTTGAAGGGTAGAAGGCAAGCTGGATTTGTTTAAACTGCTTTAGTCTGACCACCTTCAGTAAGTCAGGGCTGGGGAAGACAAGCATTTAGGAGATGACTCCTTCCTGGAGAGCATAAAGAGAGCTTGATGGTTCAAGGCTATCTATCTTTTCTGCTGGAAGTGGTGACAGTGACTCACTGAAGGACATTTCCTCTGAGTCATGGTGATGCTGCATCTCACTCAACGGTGTCCAGAGACTGCAGAAAGCACAACCCCTCTGTGCTACATCCAGCTCCACTGTGTGCAAGACCAAAGTGGATACTTTCCCCTTCCATCAGGGAAATTGTGAGGACATGAGCTGCAGCAGAGTGTGACTGCTTCGGGGCTAAGGGTCTGTCAGGTCAGCAGGGAAATATAAATCTCCCTTGAATTACCTCAGCACGAATCCTATCTTGGATTTGATTAGAGTCAGGCTTCTTTTTGGTCAGAAATCATGTTTCCTTTTTCCAATGAATTATAACAAAAGCCCTGGCAGTTGTGAACTTTTTTCGAAGATTTGGATGTCACAACTGTTATTCTTAGTGGTACTATAAGTATAATTTAGATGACCCATGTACTCCCTTCTCCAAAAGGATTAAGATTCAAGCAGACAAAATACAGTGTGGACAGAAGGAGGTGAAACGGCTGGGTGCAATGTCTGCAGAGAGCAAAAACACCACAGCTATCTTGACACCCACCTCAGTGCCACGGTTGTCCTGGCTTCTGCTGTTGCCTTTCTAGGCAAGTATTTTCTAGCTAGTATTCTCAAGCTAAGTCCTTTTCTCCTTATTCCCATTAACATTTGAGCTTTAAGGAATGTGAGCTCCTTTAATCTGTTAGTAGGAATAGCTGCAGGAGCAGCACAGGCTGGCTGTGCTGAAGCAGTCAGAAGGTGTCAGCAGTATTTCCTCACACGAAAGGGTGGCACCCTTACGAAATTCTAGAAAAGCTCAGAGTTTTTGTGCGACAGTTAATACTTATACTCTATCACACACATATCTGTATCAAACAAACCCCATCTCCTGCCCACTGGACCTCGGGTCCCAGGTTCCTTTGCCTCTGACACTCTGTGGTCTCCATGGAGGAACAGACAATGCAGAAGCATTGTCAAAATTGCTAAAGGCCAAATTTTTGCCTGATATGTTATCACACAACACAGTTGCTTCACAACTAGGCCATGATGTACCTAGGTCAGTACTGACAACGTTTTACTGTGTAGTGGCACGTTCCCCCTATAAATGACTAATAAGCAGTATAGGCCTTTGCAATAAATATTGAAGGGGTTTCTCTGCCAAATCTAGCAAAGGCAATGCCACAGGAGCCTCCCGCTTCCTCCATAGCATGCTAGGAACAGGGAATTAGAAAGCTCACTAGCAAGGCAAGTCAAACCATCTCTTTCTGTGCTAGGACGTGGTTATTGTTACTATTGAGAGGACAAAAAACAGATAACTAAAAAGCCTAAGAGACAATGCATGGCTTATGCTGAAAAGAGGAATCAGATAAAGAAGAAAAAAACAAAATAAAGTGCATGGCCACAGGAGATTGAGAAGGATATACATCCTCTCAGATATGCCTGGCAGAAATCAGACCTCTTGGGCAGTGCTTAGGAAAGGTTGATTAATACAGACCTGCTGGCAGTGAGATACAGATGCTCTTGCCCATACAGAGTGAAAGAGTAGCAACTCAGAGTACGTTACTTGTGTCAGAGTTAGTTAATAATTACTACTATTTTACAGTAAAACCACACCAGCTATTCATCTCCAATTTTAGGAATCAAAAAAGTAACAAGGCAAACTCTCTACTGCTGCAAACGGGAATATTCAGTTTAAGTCCCTAGAGATGCACCCTTTAATGCTGGCAGAGACTTTAGGCTGGTGCTGCTCAGTTTTCACTTAACAAACTGGGTGCCCCAGGCAGGGAAGGGAGACAAAGATCTGCATCCAAAGGCCGCAGCTTCCAGCCCTGCCAGGACATCCATCCCAGAGATGCCGCCCAAGATGAAGGGAGAAAAGATGGCTTCAAAGGCAAGATTTAAAAAGGGGGAATGTGGCGTGATGAATGCCCGGGGAAAGATAAATGAGGCAGCAGAAATAAGCAGAAATACCAGGTGGAGGACCACAGAAGAGGCAGAAAGGCTGGGTCATGAAGCACAGATGAGGAACAGAAGGAGAGGGAGGGACGTGCAGTTAGGAAGCAGCAGAGAGTCAGTGTGGGAGATTTGGGCAATGATCAGGGAGAAGTGTGAGGAGTACTGCTAAAAAGCATTTCATTTTTTTTTAATAAAGGGTAATTTAGGTGGCATTTGGTCATGGCTAGTAAGAGCAGGAGGAGTGTTAAATCAGATTTTCTTTAGTTCAGTATAGTTGAGGGGTCCCACTCACTTCCAATGGACATGAAATCCCATGATTTTGAAAGAGAACTATATGTTTTGCCATTTTTCCACCCCAAGTCTTCTGTAGAAAAGGAAGTCTGGAAGGCTATGTGGGAAGAACATACAAAGGCCAGGAAATCCTTGCAGCTTTTGCCTACCTTCTGTAATAGGAGAGACCCCGAGTACTTGGTCACAATGGAGTACAGCTCCCCACCAAAGGCATCTGCCCAAGATTTAACCCTGAAAGGAAAAAAGAAAGAAAACAGCATAAATAGGTAATAACCTTTAACTCAAAGGCAGCAGGACTTAATTCCAGGGAATAAACAGGGAAAACCAGTCTTCCTGTGTATGAAAACCTCCATATTTCTTCTCAACCACTACGTGACAACAATAATCCTTTCTCCCCAAACTGCCAGTGAAACAACTAGCAAGGTAGGAAGTGGTTTGGGACATTCTCCCCAGGCTATAGTCAGCAGGCAGCAACAGTGAGTTTTGACAGTCTCGGCCATCACTTGTTCAATTGGAGGGTATAGTTTTCCTCACCTAACTTTAGAAGTGAGAAAGTTGTGTGTTTGGTCTTACATTTTATCATGATTTCCTGAGCCGTTAGTAGAATGAAACAAATAGATATCTGGAGATACCTTTGCTGATTGTAGAAAGAGCCTAGGATGATGGTCTAGACACCTTATTTTAAGACTGTTGAAGAGAAATAATTCTCAGCCCTACAAGAGTTGTCAAGATCCACCTCTTCATTCCAGTTCCTCGAGTCATACAGGACAGAGGCTAACAAGCTGGATGAAGATGATGCTCTCAGCTTGATAATGCCTGTGTAGATCTCATCATTGTAAAACACTATTCTTATTTATGCTGTCCTGTAAGTAACTGATAGCAGTAGTGCATGGAGAACACAAGGATGTTGAAGAGCAGCCCAAACTCCAAGCCATTCAAATCAGAATAGATGGCTGTTGTAACTGGCAGAAAGCTTCATCAGAAATTGCCTGCATAATTCACTTTAGGCAGCTCCACCTACGCACAGCTCCTTTAATGAGGATTCACTTAGGAGAGATGTATTTAAGGGAATAAATGTTCTTCTGCACTTATTGGGATATGCTATCTATTTACAAGGTAGAGAGTCTTACCTATCATTTCCAGTACATTTCTCCCAGCTCAAAGCAGACTAACCTCAGGGCCTAACTATCCACTGCACTGCACCATTCTGGGGCAGAATAACACAGCTACTGTTAAGATGAGCTCTAGAGTTAAGCCTGTGCAGTGATGGTGGAAGAAGCACAACTAATTTTAGTCTAGAAAAGTTTATGTGTTTAGTTTCCTTTATTGCAAACAGGGGCAGAGCAGCAGCAATAGGGGCTGATTTAGACCACACTTAAGACTCCTGCTCTTTACCACACCTATCTATCTCCACTAACTCCAAAAAGGGGGTAACTACAGTAGGTCCCTTTATAATCACTCCTTAATGAGGGATGCACTTCTAACTACCGTGTGTGATCTGGTACCAAGTGAAATCAGCAAGAAGAACTCAACTTTATTTTTATTTTTAATGTATTTATTTTAGTGGAGAGGGGGTTGTGTTCTATATCCTATTTTGATTGCTAGAGCTTTTATTTCTTTGTTTCATTTAAACATAAAAATTTAAACATAGCTATTTTCAACATTTTACTGTCCCATATCAGTTATTTTAACACTAGAATAGAATAGAGGAATAGCACTAGAATAGAGGAATAACACTAGAATAGAAAAGCCTAGAATAGAGAGGGAAAAAAAAAGAGGAAAACAGAAAAAGTATGAGACCTAATGAAACTTTTTCCTCATTCTTGTAGTTGCCAACTTATTCCCTGAGACACAAGGTCTAAGAGTTTATAAGCTGACCTTTAACTTGATGCCCATCTAGAATGTATTGATGTTAGTTTATAACTCTTACATGTAAGATGTTTTGTGCTGATATTGACTAATGTTCTTCATGTCTCCTCCCCTTTTGCTATAGAAAGCAAAAACTTAAAATGAGGCTTGGCATAGTAATTCTAGCAGAAATACTTGTTTTTACCCTCTTTGCTGAAAGGAATGAGGTTTTTCAGTTTTGTGTTGTGTTTGTGGCTCTGCATGTGACTGTCCTCCCAGCCCTAATAATTTTTCTGTCCAGCAGGGTAAAAGAGTCAGTGATATTAAGTTCCAACAAGTGTGGGTAGATGAGCAGATTCAGCAGAAAGATGCTGTTATTGAGGGAAAAGGGGTTGCAATATGAGCTTAGCAATCATCAGTCACTACAGAAGCCAACCACAAGATGCAATTTTATTGAAAGCATCTCTGCTGCTTACAGAACTACTTGCTTCTGAAATCCTTAAGTCCTGGTGCTACACGACCACTCAGCACTCCTGGCTTTCATAAAAACAGGAAAAGAGAAGTTAATTTTTTAGCCTTTGAGGTTATGGCAAAAGAAGAGTAAATATGTGAGCCTTGAAACCTCCAGTAACAGAAGAACTTGAGGGAGAGAAAAACAGTTAGGATTTGTGTAAGTAAGTAAGTTCCCCATTGCAGGACCCTCATGGCTGCTTCTTGGCTCCCACCCTGGTTCTGGGGCTGATATTTCTGCAGAAGTCCTCGAAGCAGCTCTGCAAAGTGGCAGGCTGCAAAAGCACAAGCGCTGGCAGAGGCAAAGGCAGAGAAAAGGACCAGAGGAAGAAGGAAGCACAAGGAGAGGGTTAGGGATGGGCGGTTTTATAGTGGTGACTGCAAAATTAGGGGAAATGGAAGAGGGCACAAAGGTCACAGGGACCTTTTTCAGCCTGGTGGGGCTGAAAAGCAGATAATTAAAAATGTATAGTACAAAAACTTGTTTCATGGAGATGAGAAGAAGGCAAGTGAAGAGGCAGGCATACCGGCATTTACATGTACAAAAGGCAATTATTTGCCATGGAAGGGAATGGCCTTAGAGTCCTGGAAGGTTAAGGGCAGCCCGCCTGCTGAATTTAAATGGGCTTCTTCATCTTTTCAGAAACAACGAGGGAAAAGGTCAGTCTGAACCTCGTCACGCTGCAGAGAGATTTCATCCAAGGCTGCTTGCTCGCAGACCTCAGGAGCAGATGTACAGGCACGACAGAGGCAGCTGAAAGAGGCCACCCCAGGTTGGTCTGCACCTCTCCCACCAGCATCTCCTGCTGTTTCGAGTAGCCCACCAAGCAGAGGCTGAGCAGCCAGCCCCAAATCCACACCAGTTTTGCAGCTGCCTGTGCTGTGACCAGTTTGCAAGCAGAGCAGTGGTCAGGAGAAAAGAGGAGGTGGTTTCTGTGCTGAGCTCAGAAATAATAATGGACTGACTAGATCTTTGCACCACAGGAGTTAAAGCTGAGTGTGTTTTGCAAAGATTTGAATAAGCTGGTAAAGAACTGAGCACGCTGCCACAAAGCCAGGCATGACACAGGGAGCAGTGCAGGCCTGCTTAGCTTTGTGTCACTTAACTGTGATTGAATCCAGCTGGTGTTTAAAAGCTTCTAGTTTTGTGTCCCCAGAATGTCCTTGGGTAATCTATAGAGGAGGACCGTTTCCTACTCCCTTTTGTCCCCTAGCGAATGCATTCCTTTGCTGAAATTTATTTCAAAGAGGCTTTTTTTTTTTTTTTTTTTTTTTTGCTTCAGTCAAATTCAGGAGTGGTTTTGAAACACCAGGGACTACTTCAATTGTTGGACTGTTTTTGGTACCAGGGGAAAGAAGATCTTTTTCCATTGTGTTTTTTTTTCTTTCCCTTTTTTTCTTGTGCATGAATAAATTCCAAATTCTGTGAAGTGACATAACTGTTTCCTCTGTAGTAAAGTGCCGCCACATTATAACCAAACACATCAGAAAAGGATTTGAGCAGTGATTGCCTGCCTGTAATCCCTGCACTCGTCTGCAGTGGCAAAAACAACAGAGAGGACAGGCTGTCTTCTTAATGCCACAGATTTTAAGGCCAAAAGGTAGAAATATTCAGTGTTTACTCTGGGCACAGAAAGCTGCTTTTTACTGTACACAGTTTGAAATTATTAAAGGTTGAACTTTATTCTATAGAGAAATGAAAGCAAGAGGGAAATATGCTTCTTTTGCATAGCTTTTGCTATTGCAGGGAACTGCTTCTTTTGCTGCAAAGTTCTCAGATGGACTTTTAAAGTCTTGTTTCCCAACACGCAGTACTTACTGACAGAAGCACTTAAGGAAATGCAGATTGCTGTAAATCAGAGGCAGCCGCCACGGCAGCAAAGATGATTTCACAGAAAGGCAGAGGTGTGGGGAAGGCTACAGACTGCCCTATAACCTGTGCATCCTTCTTACGAAGTTCACATCAGAAGCCCTGAGCTCAGCTGGGATTTGGCAGCACAGCAGGCGGTAAGGCCAGTGGCAGTTTCCTGCGATCCCCTCCATAAAACCCTTGAGAGCAGCAAGGAGTCAGGCTGGGGTGCATCAGGTGTGCCTCATTAGCGAGCATATGTGCAAGGGTCTTGTTGGCACTTTTTGAATACAAAATGCTTTTTTAGTCTCAGGGAAGGACTTTGGCTCACCTTGGGTGGTGTAGTCCACATACCTCTTTCTGAAACTCAAAGACACCGTGTCTCCTGTCCAAGCTAACCCTGCTGTCCTACATGGACGGACCTGTCCCAGCCCTTCTCCTGCCCCACAACTTTTGCCAACAGCATTGCTGACAGGTTTTTAATCCTTAAAGGATTTAATTTGTCTAAATCAGCTTAATGAGGCGAGGCTTTTATAAACTCAGTTTGTTGAGACCCGTTAGCTTCCTGGGGGGCTGTGGGCTGGGGCTTGATGTCCATGTTGCAGCAGCAGCAACTTTCCAGCAGCGACTGTGATGGAGCAGCCACTCGCACATCCCAGCATGTGCAGAGCTACGGGGCACCCTGGCGCCTTGCAGACACCCAAAGAGCACATGTGCAAAAGGGGCATCAACATTTCCTAGGTGTTGGCCACTGCCTGTGCCCAACGGCAGCGCACATTGAGTAAGGAGAGCAGGAGAGCTGGCGCTGCACCATCCAGACCTGGGACGTGCCCAAGAGACGTGTCTTCACCTGGGGCCCCTGGCACTTGATGCGGCCACGTCCCCACCAGCGCTAGGCACCGCGTTGTCCCTTGCAGGCTGCAGACCAGCCCCGGGAGGCTGAGGGCAGGGGGTGCCGGGTGCCAGGGAGGAGGAGGCCGCAAGGGGACCGAGGAGGCCGCGGCGGGGGCGAGCGCTTACGTCTCCAGCGGTATCTTCGTCTGGGCCTTGGCGGCGG
>NW_010578559.1:257566-302168 GCF_000705375.1 Tinamus guttatus | reverse complement strand
TTCCCAATAAATCTAAGTAGAAAGCCCAAACCAAACCCTCCAAATCACTCTTATACCAGAGTAAGGACAGGGGGAGAGGGCAATGGTATAAATAGCTCCAACTATGCTCACTGAAACCTGCATCCTACTTCACCCTGAAGAAGCTTTCCTTCACAGAAGAGGCTAGAGAATTGTGCCCACAGCGTTACTCAGAGCAAAGCAGAGTGTACATTCATTTGCGCATTACAGATGAGGCTCTCTGTACCATGCAAGGAATGTCTCCCCAGCAACTGGGACTGGGTTCCTAACTCGCACTTCAGCACCAGATGCTAATAAAAATATAATTTCTTTCAGCAATTTAAATAATAATTGATTTAAAACCTTATTAATGTGTTTTCTGCCAAGTGTAAAAACATGTTAAAACAAGAGCTAATACAAGCAACCCAACAATTCTTAATACATAGTCTGTGGTATGATAAGATGAAATCACTACAGAGTAGAGATAAGTCCATTTTATTTTCTTTTGTAGAAATGGATCAATGAAATCATTGTGCTCCACGAACACACTGAAAAAAGTAGGACTTTTACACCAGGTAGCCTCCCTCTTAACAAAGCTGTACATGGCTTATAGTAATGCAGATTTGATCTTGAAGAATAGAAACATGAATCCAGTGCCACCTGAAGCTATGCTGATAGCAACAATCACAAAGAACCCCCTCCCACCCCAATCCACCAAAGGCCTTCCAGCGTCCCATTTCTACAACTAGCTAAAAATATTGCTGTTAAGATAGAAAAAGATTTTTCTACAAAATTTGGGGTAAAGTCATGGCATTTTTTCTAAATAGTTTCTAAATTGTTTTGCAGACAACTAAACAGGGTGATGGAAGTTCCTACTTACAACTTTCGGTTTCAAAATTTTGCCAATATTTTCACAGGGCTGAAAATAGTCCAACATTGCCACCATGCGTTCAGAAATGAGTACTGTTCGTTTTGAAAGTTGCTTATGGCATCTCTCTCAGCGAAAATCCATGTAAAATACCTAGTCGATGAATAACCACAGCATAATTTAAAGGAGGAAACCGAACTTTGAGAACAGAGCCCTTATGCAGGAGAAACAACCCTAAGCATGGGCTCATAAAAGAAAAATAATTTAAGATATTTTGTGATTAAGTCTTCAGTATCGTGACACTCCCCTCCCTGAAGGCACAATCCGATTCCACCCACCTTTCTCAGTACATCATATACTTCCCAAGAAGCAAAATCTACATGTATGCAAAGTGCCTAAAGACCATCCATTTCGGTTTAATTTTTTTGTAAGACAGAAGTTTTTAAAACATAACATTACTTGAAAAATTTGAATCTTTTCCCTGCATTCAGGAAGTCATTGGAATTTAATTTAAAAATCATCTTTCACATAGGCTTTTTCATTGCCGCCTTTCTCACGCTGAAGAGATATGCTTCATAAATTATATTTAAGAAGTTGTCATCATTCTGAAAAACAAAACAGATCATGGTTACTGCAAGATAGAGGTTCTTTATTAAAGCGATTACAAGCTCTCTCCATTTCATGCAACAAATACTTTTCAACCTTTTTCTATATAAAAAAGCCAGGTGTATGAAGGCTTGTTTCCATCACCAAAAACAATACATTACTTTCAAGACTTGCCAGCAGCCCTGCAAGAATTTTGGTATATGAAATTATCAATTATTACTGTGGCAAACTGGACTCTATCTCTGTAAGAAGTAAAGAATATATAATGAAAGCAGATTTTCTAGACTCATGGTGGATTTAACTGGTGGATAAACTACTCTTAGGATACTGCAGTGACAATACATCCTTTTAATTTCTTCCTTTTGCTCTCAGTTAACCTGGGGTTTTCTTAGTTTCCTCTATTACTTCAATAGTAATGCCAAGGTTGTCTGAAGGAACATTGATAAACTCTGGTATTTGATCCTATTCTAAATCCTACCTGGGCAAATCCTTGCATCTTGTTTAGCTCTTTTAGACTTAATGCTCCTAACTGATGCTGCTCCTTTTGCTCTGATGCTTGTTTAACTTTTTCCTTCTGAAGATCATTTTGCAAGAACTGGTCAAATTAAGAATGAATGTCATAAGTAGCTCACATGAATACATGAAGATAATTAAAATCAGGATGTTCCTTGAGGAAAACCAGGACCATCTGAGATTGCAGTTACAAATCAAAAAATAAGAGGTGAGAAATTGTCAGTCAGTATCACAGTATTAAACAGCAAACAATTTCCAGGAAACTTGCTTAACCCTTACTATCACCAGGAATAGCAGGGTCAAATGCACACTTTGCGAGTACAGTTTCTCAGGTTAAAATCCTATTTATTTCCCTTGTCTAGTTTTTTTTTTTTTAACTTAATATATGGCTTTCCTACTATCCACATACATTCCAAGATATTCCAAGTATATAAAGACAGGACAATTGGTATTTTTCTTTTTTTAATCCCATACTAAAAATACAGCAAAAAAAATGAGAAAAGTCTCCCACTTGTTAAAGATACTATTATCTTTCTGGGTCTATAAGTTAAATTGAATTTTAAATGAGTCACTTCAACATTCCAGTAATAACTTTTATTTTTATTCCAAAGTCATACAGGTTCATAGTTCTGGCCTACAAACTGGAATCCTAAACCTGTCTCTAATTCCTTTTGCTTATACTGAGTTCTTCAGGTCTACAACCTCAATATTTATTCTTCTAGGCAGTAATCACATGAGAAGTTAAAGAAAAAATACTCATAATCAGTCATACCATCCCACATCAGTAAACAGTTGCCTCTTATATAACACTACTAATGCTCTGTCACATTTAAATCTGAGTAACTGTATCAAAAAGAATTTTAGCACTCAAACCAGAGAACTGCATAGAATGGACTGAAATAATATATTTTTAGATTACCTAACCCATATTTTAATTTTCCTCAGGCTCGTCCTGTGATTTTGATTTCCCATCTGGATTCCTTTTACTGTTAACACGCATCTCTGAAAATACTTGGCAGCTAGGATAATCACCCGTTATTTAGCCTTAGCTAAAGATATAATAAATATCTCTCTGGCTTACAGGCCAACCTTTTGAAGGCTTCGACCATCTTTGCTCTTTTCCTTCAAATTTGTTAGCTTTCCTGAACACCGAACTACATCCATTAATCAAAATGCATTTAAGCCAGCGGTTTGCAGAGAGAGGCTGTCACCTTCCTGCTCCATGACCTACTGCGCCCTGAACATACAGCCGTAAGTAGCACAACTGCAAATGTGTTTTAATTATTCATATAGACTCTAGGCAGATGGATGCAATTAGGTGCGTGGGCGTTTAAACCAGAGCAGGAACGCGGGCGCTAAGCAAAGCAGGAGCAGCGTGGCCACTCTACCTGAATGAGGTGCAGAAGTGTTTCCTGCAGCTGCATCTTGGTGACCGGCCTTGGGTGCAGCGGGCGCGCTCTGCGCGAACACCATCGGGGACATCAGCAAGGTGGGCGTCACGGTGGCGGGAATGCGCTGAGGTGAGATCACCTGGCCACGTGGAAACACAGCCGGCAGTTAAGGGCCTATCTGGTTATTTATGTGCGAATAAAGACGATGGGAACGGCAAACTGCAGGAGCGGTAAGAGGTGCACAAGCGGCTGCCGCTCCCGCTCAGGACCACTTGTATGTTCCATCTCCAAACTAAAAGGGCTCCCATCCAACAGGAGAATGCAGAAATATATTCAAATGTGATTAAGTCTAGTTGATAGGCAAATAGTCTGAGTGCCAGAACATGTTATTACAGAAATTATACTCTTAATAGCAACGCTATGGAAATACAACACTGAAATTTTCTACACAGATACTCCAAAGTCCCATTTTTAATAATACATATAAATGCAATTATTGAAGATTCACACCTTATACCTAATATTAAGAAGTATTTTCTGGTAATAACTTCCAAACTACTTAAAATAACCTAATTTAAAATTTTTAAGGCTTATACAATTTTTACTCTTATATCTTCATTTTACCCAAGGCGGAATGTAAGGGAAAAAGAGATTGCATGACTTAACCAAAGAGCCACAGTGAGCTGGTGGCACAAGCAGAACTCACCCATAGTTGCCTAGCTCGCATTTAGTTCACAAAATCAAAAAAGGCCCTCAAAAAAAAAAAAGGGAGAAAACAGGTGTTTCTGCAGTTCTGTGAATTTCCTCTGTATTATAGCCATATCCACCTGAAAACAGATTATGCGTCAAAGAGGTTTTAAATTTTGTGATATATTTTGGATCTCTGAAACACGCAGGACCAGAAATACTAGGAGATACAAGCCATCATGGAAAGTTTATCCACTAAGTTTTTAGAAATTAGAATATTCTCCAGATAACTCTATTAATAAACCTTAACCAGCTATCTCCTCACTATTCAAGTAACCAATCTTTTCCTTAAAGAATAAAACATAAAAAGAATCAGCATGAGCACACCAGCTCTACTGTTTGAGACTGGAACATGACTTATTGCTACTGTGCAAAGGATACCAAACAATTTCATTTTATCTGACTTTTGGGTTACATTTAAATCTTGAAGTGAAATTAAGTAAAATTAGAAAAGGAAATAGGGTTTATCCTATTTTCTTTCTTCTGAGGGTTATCTCCTTGCTATGCAAAAAAATGCAATTTATTAAAGAAAATTTGTACTTCTGCAGCTTGTTTTATCCTTACTTGCAATTGTTTTGCTCAAGATATTTCTGAGTTAGGTATAGTACCACATGAAAAGGTGCTATAACCTTGATCCTTTTATATAAAGGATCCTTTTATATACAGGATCAAGGAGGATCAAGATCTTGTGCTGGTTTATACTAAGTTTACGAAAGCAGAACGTGGAATTACAATACCATATATAGTTTATGCAAAAATCTCCCAATAATAACACTTTTTACATAAATACTGCTTTTTCACTCTCTCAAAGATAGAGTATTACTTGAAAATGACTACCTACCTACAGCACATGACATACAATCCATAACAGAAATGAAGTCTGTGTTACAATGCTCCTGAATGAGCTAAGGTATTTTTAATTCACTTTAGGTTTCCTTCAAGCAGTAGATATATACGTACACCTGCACTTGATAAAAAAAATGGTTCTTTTTAGAAAAGAACCAATGTACATCCAAAGTGCTATAGCTCTGTGGAGTGAGACATTGAAACGCTGCACGGATGTATTCTTCCAAATCTGCCTGAGGAAGATCTACTACCTCCAGGCACTCATCACAGCACTTCTGTTCTACTCAACCATGCAGATCAAGTGACTTGGCCAATTTTGCTTGTGGTGAATTAAAGGCAAGTTAGCTTAAAACTGCTGATTTTTCCTAAAGTGATTTAATTAATGCTAATACAGACTGCTCGGCAAGGGTAGGAAGCTCCATGAAAGTTCCCACCCTTGAACAGCGCTGAGAAACTGTCCCAGCCGCCCAGCTGACTCGGAGAAAGCGCACGCCAAGGACCTAAATGACACATCCTTAGAAATCAAAAGACATCTTCCTCTAGTCTGGCAGAAACAAAACCTGAGATAAACTATGCTCTTAATAATACATAATTACAACTGTCAAGCAGATACACGTGTTGCAGTTTAGCAGATATCTCAAAAATTATCTGTTTTTCATGGATGGAGCAGCTGTTTGCTGGGATTTGCCAAGCGTATGGAAGCTAAACGTAGTAAGCAGTACTGCCATCTACTGCTGACACTCCTAATATCTGCAAGGTACCACTGCACACCCAGTTGTCTCAAAGCAGTCTTTATATGTATCATTTTTCAGCACACAGTATTTGCTTCTGTGTGAAAGCTTCCAAATGTATTTTTTGTTAACACTTCTGCTCACAGCTTCTGCCATTTTGAAAAAAAATACATAAACAGAAATGTTTCTTTTCAAAATGTAAGAGGGAATTTTCAGTTAAGATTTAGTTTAGCTAAACTTAAACCAGTGTAACGAGAATCCCATCAGAAAATCTGGGAGCTGATCTTGGCGCTACTACTGCAATTCCTCTGGGACCGTTTTGCTGAAAATGCTCAGGAGTGGCATGTAGCCCTTGGGCTATTCTTTCAGCTTTGAGTAATTTCTCACAAGGACACAATACCCCTTCCAAAATGCTCCTCAACAACAACTTTCTCATGGAATCTCTCTTGAGTTTCTCGATTCTCCAGTCTCCCCTGAATCATCTTCAGCGTTCTCAAGATAACATTTCAACCTCTGAATCACTAATAAGAGAGTAGCACACTTGCATCAGTTGTACAGCAATGAAATACGAACAATGACAAACGTGTAGCATGTCATATTCCTTCTCTGTAGGAAGATCTCGCTAAGATATCTCCTTTTTGCCATTCTGCATTACTGGTGGCAATGAGATGACGTGATAGCTGCGAAATCCACATCATGCTATGAACCAAGAAATGCCCTGGCTCTCCTGTAATGCCAGGTGGCGATCACCGTTGCTCCCTAAACATGTGTGATTCCATATGCACCACCAGCTTCTCTAGAATATCGGCAGGCAGAGTGGATGCTGTGGGCCTCCAGCTGTTTTTAGTGAGCATTTTTTAAAACTAAGAACATTTAAGCTATGAATGGTTTGGGAACTATAAAAGACAGTTGTTGGCTACAACGCTGGTGCTAACATTGCTTCATCTTTCTAAGTTTAATTTAGAAAAATTTAACTAATGTTTAACAGCAGAATCTTATATAATTTTCCATGACAGGTTTAACTTACTAGTTGCCTTACTGCTGTGCATCTTTACAATCTCATGCTGAAACTGCAGTCAAGATAATCTATAGGTAATGGTGTGACTCTTCCACCAAATATACTGTGTACCGCACACGGATTCAGGAGAAACAGCATATGATGTGTAAAATATATTGCTCTTAGAAAACAGACAGTCTGCAAAATAAGTGGCCTTCTAAAACAGAAGAGATAAATTTGTGTCAAGGTTATTGCAAGTACTTTTAAAACTGTAACGCTGATTAACAGAAACACTTAAGCACACGTGTTGTCTATAATCAGGACAACTCATGTCTAATTCTAAGCCTATGTTTTGAAGTCTAATGCAGATTAATACGTTTTTATTGCAGCTTTAGCACATGTTGCTCATTGTCCACATAAGGATCACTTCTCAGAATAGGGCTGGCATCAGACTGAATGCTTCCGAGTATTATTCTTTAGCTTTTGCTAAAATTTTATTTTGGTGACTGGTTTCTTCCTTTCCACGTGGGAGATCACAGCTCTTATACCATATGGAGATGCAGCAGAAGCCAATTTAAATTTGGGCTTGTAATGTGTCAGTTGTGGAAAAGACTATTGCTTCTATTTTCTTAGTATTACTGATGGATCTGGGGTGTTCCTTTAAAATGATTTTTTCCAACATCATGTGACACTGTCCAGGTACATTTCTATGTCTGTGAGACTTTTTAGAATTTGCCTTTCCTGCACACTAATTTATAGTAAAAGATGCAATACCGGATAAATAATTAGAGAGAACAAAGCTTTTGCAGCATTTGTTGTCAGGCTCTGCTTCAATCAATTTTGCATAAGCATGTGCAGACACACTTGTGCCAATTCAATTTCACTCAAGATGTCTGTCTGCAGGCAGGACAACACTTAAACCTGTGGTCTATAGCAAGGATGTGATTTTAAATAGAAATATTTAATTTGGCTAATTCATGGCATTCTATAAAAGAAAGCTAATTCCTTCATTTTTAGGCTTTTTTTTTTTGACAGTCTTCTGTGTGCAAACGTGGCCTTCCTCACTGCAAAGCTTTAGGTGTCCTGAGCTATAATTAGTCACACTTCGATCATTTTTCTATAATGCCTTATAAACAATTCTCAATATGTTAAAGGAACTGCATCTAATACTGTTTTGGTAACAGCTGCGATTTTATCAGTCAGCAAAGCTACTCATCTCTACCATGATGAGTCTTCTTGGTCTGGTCTCAGCTATGTAAAGTAAGATCAAGAGTCTCCTTACCTGACCCTTTTTTTCCCTTTCCTTCTTTTTATATTTTTGAGGCAAACTTGCAGCAATACCCTAGTGAATGAGACTTCCTGCAGTGAGCATTTTTCTCTTCTCAAGCCATTGTTCTATTTGTACCTTTGCAATAAAATAACTGGAATTGTGACACCCTTTCCATATTCCATTCTCTTTCTACTTTGCAGCTAATGTCAGCATCACTTTCTTTTACAAATATACACAAAAAAGTGTTATCAGCATCTATACCAATTCTTTCATTTGGAAATACCTCAATATTTTTAGCCACATTTTATTACTGTGCTCTGGCTTATAACATAGAGGTTAGCACTTGCCTCATTTCCCTTTTACCTTCTAAGTAGGCATGGCTCATGTCTCCATGCTATCAGTACATTTCCTGGTGAACCAGACAACTTCTTTCATTTATAACAATCTCCAGAAGTAACAAAAGTAAATTATTGTGACTCTGGATCCTCTTTTTATTCATTAGTACTCCACTGAGAAGCCAGATACCCATCTGTAAGCAACTGCTCCTGAAAAATTTGATGGACTAATCCACCAAAAACCTTTTCACAAAGGTTCAAAGCTGTGCTGCTTTGATTCATGAATAAAAATTAAGATGGCTATTTGCTATAATGTAATCATCATCTTCTGATCACTCTTACAGAATTAGAAATCTTAACCTATCAGTGCTAGTGAAAGATGTGGCTGTTAGTTGTTAAGTGGCCATTTCAATTTCTTAGATCAACATTCTACAATAAGGAGGATTTCTGCAACAAGCTGAAGCAGTTTGTAGTTTTTTATTCAGCTCGTGCATAAACTGAAATGAATTAAAGTAGCTTTTGAACTTTACACTAAAAGGTGAATGCTTATTTACTCGGGCAAGTAACTTGGAGTCACCAGTACAATGCAGGCCTTGGGGATAGCCTGGCCACAACAAAGAAGTTAAAAGGGGCTTAGATGCTCATCCCTAAACAGGACATTGGAAGACAATCAAGTGTAGCACCTCCTATGGAAAGACAGTGGGCCTGGGGGAGGCATTTAGGCATTTTGTAATTGCACACAAGGCTCATTATTGATGTGCAAGAGATTCACCCTTCACTATTTACAATACCACAGCTTGGCAAAAGAGAAATTACTTGATGTCACTATAAAATTGTGAATGAATGGAGCATGTAAGATAACACAGGAAGATACTGGTCAAAAAGATCGGGGACTATTCTTATAAAACTCCAAGATGAAAAGACAGACAAACTCAAACTTTTTCCCGCCCCCACCCTTTTTTTTTAATTCTACAGTTACTTATTTACCTGAAAGAGAGAGCTCTGTTTTTCTGCACCTGGTGCCTTGTCTATCCAGGAATCCAGTGGTTTCAGTGTACTGGCGTTCTGTGTAACAACAGGAAACTTAGCTGCCAAGGTGGGTCTGCTGGATACGTGCAATTGTTGTTCTTGTTGCACTATTTGGAGTTTTTTCAGTAGCTCTTGAGGTGAAATCACCCCAGAACCGGTTGTTTGATTGCCAGAGAGAGAAAGTGGCTGTCTAGGAAGTTTGGACTGTTCTTTACCAACTGGCTGGGACTCCACAGTCTGGCCTGGAAGGGAACCATTGAAGTACACCAAAGGTGGCTGGGTCAGACTGTTTATCTGTGCTGCTGGTGCTCCAGCAGCCAGGACCTGTTGCACTGGCGTCCATTTTAGGGACTGATCCCGACTGGCCCTGTAATTTCTGTAATAAACTCCGAGTGCCAGCAGTATCCTGGACTACATGAGATGTTGCAATGCCATGAGAAGTCACAGGTTGGAAGAGTCCTGTGAAAGTCTCACTCACAGGGTGCATATTGCCATTTTCACACAGTCGGCTCTCAGGAAATTCAGCAAGTGGATGCAGGTCTGTTCCACGCACCATAAGCTTCTGAATTGCTGGGCAAAGCTGTTTCTCTGCAGAGGGTGAATGTCTGCTAGGTTCTTCATAAGACAAGGAACGTACCACCCCCTGCCTAACAGAAAGATTCTCTTGATGCTGTTTACTATGTGGCTCTGAGACATCTGGCTTTTCTTGTTTTCCAAACAGTGCTGTCAGAGACAAGTGTTGTGGTTCAGAATCCATATTCTGTGGAGGGAGAAAGAAAAAGAAAACAAACAAACATAGTTCTCTGTTGCATGCTAAGTCACATTAAGCGTCTACAAAACTTAGCCAGCAATATTCAAGCAACAGCTGAAAAAGCTATGCTTTGATCTTTTCTCCTAAGAAAAATCTTAATAACTGTGACACAGGAAGGGCAAGGAAATAGTTGTCAAGCTTCTATTGTGGTGAAAAACAGTGAATCTGAGAAACAGCAGCAGCAGTTTCACTTCAAACACCACGAAAAGCATCTTCCCTTTCAGCCACTACTACAATATTGGTAAGAGACAGAAATCCTCTGCCCTGGTGTGAAGGTGTGCCGCGTGTTGAACAGCTCACTGCAACAGCTGACTGGATTCAGTTGTTAGGATTTTGCAAGGTCATGTAGCTTGAAGATATATCAAAACATTTTTCTGTATTTAGAATAACTAAATTCACTAAAAGAAAACAAAACAAACTGTGGTCTGACAATTGACTAGACTAGCTTGGAACCAAAACAGCACCCCAAAATTGAAAGATCAGTATTTCTTTGTTGCATCAGCAGAGTATGTATGTCTCTAATTTTAATGCTTCCATGTCATGTGGCATGGGGAGCAGTGTCTTTAGTGCAATTTTGCATTAAAATAATTCCTTACCAAAGTTCCACCTCAAATACTTGCACTGACCTCCTGGCCTAAATAAGCATTCCTAAATGGCTACTGGGTTACAGTAGCACAAAGCGGAACACAAGCAAAACACTTTACCTTGCCTTGCTGAGATATTCGCTGGTGCTGATTTTCACTAGGCTTCACTGGAATTGGTTTGATTAGGTTAGGGTTGTTATAGATAGCAGAGGAACTGGTCATTTGTTTTGGCTCTGAGCAGGTCTTACACTGCAACAGAGAAAAAACGTATTTTTTTGAGTGAGACAATATCTTTTTTCCTTAATTCTCTAGCATATTAAAATCCTGGAGTTAGGTATTTCGTAACCAAAATTATCACCAAATAACAATGAAACCAAAATAACAAAAAGTTTTAGCACCATTTATAAGAAGTTACACTACTGAAAAACTAGCAAGTAATTTTCTAAAAATACAAAGCACATGCACAAATAAAGACTTGACTCCAAGATTTCTTGTTTAAGAGATTTCCCCTCCTGGTTTAAGTCTCAGGTGTCTCCTTATTTTTTGTTTTTCCCACCCTTAGCCCAAAGTCAGTCCTGCACCTGAGACGCTAAGGAACAGACATGCTTTTCTGCAGCAGTAGGCAACTAGTCCTATAACTTGTAGGCATAAAAGTAGTTTAGGCACATGGAGGATTTATGAGGAGATAAATAGCATATTAAAAGACTTTGTTAAAAAATGGCATTATAATTCCTAAACTTCTTTACACAGATACACCACAGTATGAGAACTTGGAGGATACATACACCATATGGAAAAAAAAAAACAATTAAAATGTTTAGATCAATCTGCATTTGTAGAATCAGTGTATTTCCTTATCAAGCATGGCAGTACTAATCAACTATGAGGAGACAAGGCAAACAGAGACTAAAATTGTTCAGGGACAAAAAATGACTGCAATATGAAGATGGAAGAGCATCATTTAATTTAGAAAAGAGACACGGAGTATGCTGTGTGAAGGACATAGAGAAACAATAAATGGAATAAGAAAAAGTGAATTAGATTATCTCATTCATATTATACATAAAAATAAGAGGATAGTTGATGAAACTAAAAAAGTAACAAAGGCTGTTTTCAATGGAAAAGGAAACAGTGAAACAGTTGAATTCGCTTCCACAAGATATTATTGATACCAGAAATTGGAGAGGTTTTTAAAGAATTATTTAATAAAATTTAAGCTTATCTAACAAGAATATGCTTAGTTAATTAACTGTTTGATGAGTCTAAGTTTTATGCCTCAGGACTAATGAGTCCTGAGAAAAAAAAAACACTTTGCAGATGGTTGGTACGGAATGATCAACTTTGATTTCTTGTTCCTTCCTACAAAGAATCCAGTATTATGCATTAATGACTACTGCACTAGACAGATTGCTTTTCTCAGGAAGTAGTGCCACTGACGTGATTATGAAAATGCTAGTATATTTTCTAGAGCTTTGTGATAAACTCTTCAGGGTTCAAAGTTGTCAGGTGAGAAAATAATTTGACCTCCCCCTCCCCCCAATATACAGAAGTGTTTGTAGTATCCATTTCTAACACCTACCATAATAGTAAAATGTGAAAGAAAACAAACACCAGATGGACAGTGAAACAGAGCTTCAGTTCTTGAGGGGGTTTGAGGAGGCCTGGTGACAAAGGTCATGGTACACCGTGCCTTCTTCCCTTCAGCCTTTACTGCTAAGACCTGCCTTCCAGAACCCCAAACCTCTGAGACATGTGGGGAAGTCTGTCACAATAAGGAGGATCTGTTAAGCGGACGCGCTGGACGTACACAAGTCCATGGGATGCATCCATGAGTGCTGAAGGAGCTGGCCATGGCTGCGTGACAATTCTCAATTACCTACGCAAGGTCACAGCAACTGGAGGGCTGCTCGTGAGGACAGGAAGACAGTATGTGTCACACTGTCTTCAGGAGAGACAAGGAGGAGGATCCAGGGAACTACGGGCTGGCCAGCCTCACCTCTTCCCCTGTGAAGGAGATGGAGCAAATAGTCCTGGAAGTCACTTCCAAACATAGTAAGGACAAGAAGGTGATTGGGAGTAGTCAGCATGGATTTATAGAAGACCAACGAGATAGCCTTCCATCAGGTCATGAGATGACTGTGTTAGTGGATGAAGGAAGAGCAGTGGATATTGCTTTTCTTTTACAAGGGTTGCAATTGTCTCCCTTAGCATCCTCATAAACCAGCTGATTTGAAACAGAGTCTATTAAATGGACAATGTTGTGGATTGAAAAATGGCTGATCTGCAAGGCTCCAAGAACTGTGAGTCCAGCTGGAGGCCAGTCACTAGTGGTATCCCCCGGATATCCCCCCTGTTTAATATCTTCATTAATGATGTGGATGATGAGACAGAGGGTATGAGCAGCAGGCTTGCAAGGCAATACAAAGTCAGTGAAGAGACATACAGACCAGGCGGTTGTGTTACCATTCAAAGGAACCCTGACCGGATGAAAAAAACCCGGGAATCTCATGATATTCAACAAAGGTAAACTGCAGAGCAATAACTGAATGCACCAGTACAGGCTGGGCATCTACCAGCTGTAAAGCAGCTTCGCAGAAAGACCTGGGGGTTCTGGCAGACAAGTTGGCCATGAGCCAGCAATATGCCCTTGCAGCAAAGACCAGCAGCATCCTTGGCTGTGTGAGGCAGAGTGTTGACAGCAGGTCGAGGGAGGAGATCCTTCCCTTCTGTGCAGCCCTGGTGACACCGTATCTGGAGTACTGTGCCTAGTTCTGGGCTGCCCAGTACAACAGAAATGGGCATACTGGAGCTGGTCTAGCCGGACTAGCAAAGGACTACAAGGATGATTAGGGGTTGGAGCATCACTCCAATGAGGAGAGACTGATAGAGTTGGGATTGTTTAGCCTTGGGAAGAGGAGGCTTGATGGAGAGCTTATCAGTGTATATAAAAACCTGATGGGAAGGTAAGAAGAAGATGGAGCCTGACTCTCAGTGATGCATAGTGAAAGGAAAGAGGCAATGGGCAGAATATAGATAGGAAAAAAAATATATACACATATAGGAAGGGATATAGAAAGATAGGAAACTACATTCAAACATAAATAAAAGGTATTTTTTTTTTTTTTAAACTGAGGTGATCAAATGCTGGAATGGGACGTCCGGAGAGGCTGTGAAATCTCCATCTGTGGAGATATTCAAAACCTGACTGGACATGGTCCTGAGCAACCCACTCTAGCTGATCCAACTTTGAACAGGGGAGTTGAACTAGATGATCTCCAGGGGTCCCTTCCAGCCTCAGTGATTCTGAGATTCTGTTGAGTTTCTGCTCCAAAATTATCTTGTGAGTGTTAGGACGTGACAGCCTTCTGCCATGAATTTCTGAAGACATACTCTCACAAAGCAGAAGTATAATTCCATTGGCACTTTGCTTTCTTCTATTGCACTTGGCTCTCTTCTAATACACAGCAATTTCTGGTTCAAATTCTGCTCTCAGAAATAACTGTAAAACATTCAGAGACAATCATCCTACAGTTTATCCATTTGGTTTAAAGAAAAAAGAACTTGCATCTTCTTTCCTGTTGTATCACTACTGTATAAAGTAAGAAATTGCCTCAAGCACTAGATTTGAAAAAAACATGACAAACAAGACATTGACTTTGCCAGCAATGGAGAGCTTCACAAGAAAATTAAATCTAACTAAAATATAAAATCTCACAGTGAGTGCACCATGCCTAATCTGAGTAGGTCACATTGAGTATGGAAATCTATGAAGCACCAAATTGAATTGAAGCACCAAAAGTTCCACAGGAACTTAAGGAAAAAAATCTTAACAGTGAGGGTGACAGAGCACTGGAACAGGCTGCCCAGAGAGGTTGTGGAGTCTCCTTCTCTGGAGATCTTCAAAACTCGCTTGGACGCAGTCCTGTGCCACGTGCTCTAGGTGACCCTGCGTGCGCAGGTGGGTTGGACTAGACGACCTCTAGAGGTCCCTTCCAACCTTAACAATTCTATGATTCTATGATCTATTTAACCTAACTACAATATTTCCACTCTCTGAACAAAAAACTACAAATAAGTGACCCAGAATGAAGTATTTTATTTTCCCCAAAGTCTCTTTACCCATGTAACAGTGCAGAGCAAGTTCCAGTCAACAAAAATATTTGCTCTATGTTATGAGATTTCACCATCTACCTGAACCATGCATAGACTGAAGAGGATGTTGCAAAGGAAACACAGACAACGGGCAGGCGTTGTAGCTCAGTATTGGAGTTCTCCTGAAACAGATACCGTGTCACTTCTCCATCTCCTCTATCACTCTCTCTGTGAGAGTCAGATGCTTGACTCTCACAGAAAATATGAGCTGCAAAGACCTATCAGGTACAAGGAGGAGATGTGAAAAGGACTGATACAAGGAAAGGTCAACCAGGACTGTATGGGACTTAGTCCAGAAGAATTCTGTAGATGGATGGCTATGCTGAAAGGGATAAAGAACTCTAAAGTTGTCAGAGAAGGAATGCAGAGCTAGTTGGCCCTGGAAACCAAGGACTTTTATCTAACTGATGTGAAGCAGCCATAAGAAGACATCAGTGTACAGTCACATAAAGGTGTACAGAGTGCTCTGAAGAAGAGGAATACAAAGGAGGACAAGAATTGTCACACACACACAAAAAACCAAACCAAAACAAAAAAATTAAACGAACAAACAGAGTAATAGCTGCGAGGATTCCCACGGAAAGCTCTGCTTACATGAGACAATAAGAACAAATACAGACTGTTTAGGAATAGGAACATTGGCTCTGCATCATCTAGGCCAATTATAACACAGTGCCCTCTGGAAAGACAGAACTTCTGGAGAGGTGGTAAGATAGTATCAAGGCTTTCTTACAGATAACAAATTAACACAGAAGTGTGTGCCTAAAAACTTACAAATTACATTCCTGTTTGAGCAGGTCAGTATCACTGGAACACTTTCATCGAATCATAGAATGGTTAAGGCTGGAAGGGACCTCCATAGGTCACCCAGTCCAACCCCCCTGCACACGCAGGGCCACCCAGAGCACGTGGCACAGGACTGCGTCCAAGATCTCCAGAGAAGGAGACTCCACAACCTCACTTTGCTGATGGACAGTAAAGAACTCGACAAAAAACTTAAACAAAATTCAGAGGCCAGGCCTGCTTACTGCTAGAAGTGATGCTCATATCAAATGTTGTGTGTCCCTAGTAATGGACAAGTAAGCTTCAGTTATTTTGGGCACATCAACAAGCCAAAGGATGTCCACCTTATCATGTGCTCTGATCTGTCAGATTAAGAGACAGATGGTGCAATAAATGCACAGCAGTTAGGGCAGTGCATTTCATCATGCTTTGTTCTGCACAGCTCTTGAACTGTTTATCTCTCTAGCTACTATTATGAGGTTTGCTAATACCACACAAGGATATATTAAAACCCTCTTTTTTTTTTTCCCAAACATGTTTTGGTGATTTAGCAGATTAAAGCTCCACTGATAAAGAAAAAGGGGAGGGAAGGCTAAGCATTTCATTTTTTCCCACAGCCTCTGAATGTGCAAGTCACTTTTGAGAATGGGCTACATTCTTCAAAGTTACTCACAGTCCTCAAAATTACTGTGGGACTCAAAATTCAGCAAACTCTTTAGATGCTCTGAAAACTGAGGCTCTTATTCTGTGGCTCAAAAAACTTCAAAACCTCCTCTTTTCTGAAACCACAATTCTGAATTCTTTTCTGAATTCACAAAGGAGAACAACAGATTTCATGACCAATTTCAGCACATCTGCATCGTAAGTCATGAGACATACCCTGGCAAGGAAGCATATGTCATAAAGCAGCCAAATAGCATGACTGAAATATAATGACATTAAATGCAAAAGTGGGTTCTTATTGTCTTTATTTCATGCACTCTTCCTAATTTTACATTACTAGCAAAATGAAAAGAAACACAGGCCCAGTCCTTAAGAGGTAAAAAACTCCCATTACTCATGTCCCAGATGAAGAGGAAATTCTCATGTTATTTCCTTAGCAACCACTTTTAAGCAGAAAGATTAGATGGTATGAACAAGATGCAAATTTACAAGAGATCTGCAGATTCGGGTTTTTTTTCTTTGTTTTTAAATCTGTTGCTTAAACTCATCTTTCAGTGTTGCCTTTCCTCTGTCTTGATTTTTGGTGTGTTCATCTATATGTGCAAGATAATTATCTTTAGACCTACCATCTTTCTCATAGCACATAGTACAGATCCTAGCCATTCTTCTTTAGAGTATTTAAGTGGTTAATGAAAAATCCTTGAACATTTCAGAATATATCAAATCACACTCTTTTATGCAAACACTAAATACTTATTCGATATTAAAACATAGAACAGACACAAGTTTCTAAAGCTGTTTTTGTCTACTATAAAACATGAATTTCACCTCTTTAAGAAAATATAAAGGTCTGTATTTTGAAACAAACTATGATCCAAGAAAAACAAATACATTTCACCAAAGCAGTCTATTATAATCTTTATGAGGTTCTTATTAGTAGCCACATTTTAGAAAAAACATTTTTTTTCTCTCTTCGAATTGTTTATGTTTAAGATGCAGATATTTCTAGACTCAAAACACTTATGAACTCATTATTACATAATAATACATATGAAAGACAGGAAGCAGCAGGAGCAATTGTAGGCTCTGAAACAATCTGCAACCTATATATGAATAATTTAAATTATTATATTTTTATTCCCTAAAGTAAGCTTTTTTGATTGCTCAATAATACAGAACATTATTAGTCCATTAGTTACATCCTTGTTTAGAAGCCTCAGAAGACCAAACCAGCCCATGGCTGAGATCATCCTAGGTTCCATCAGTGTCCAAAACTTGCTAATGGCCACAATTAAAAGCAGTATCTCCAAAGTAAAGGTATTTCATAGAGGAAGTGATCTGTGAAAGCCACATAAATTATCAGAGGGTTTGAATACTTCATCCAGAAATAGGACACAACTTTAAGGAACTTTAAAGTACTATTCAATCAGCAGGGAGCTGATTGAATGGGTCTATGGGTCAAAACCAAAGCCAGAAACATTCATGCCTCAAGTTTCCATTTCTTTTTATCTCCTAGGGAGTAACAAATAAATAATCATATACATATTTTCCTTTCAGAATTTTTTATTCACAGCATTGTTTTCTCTTGAATCTCTAGCAAATTCTGACAAACAACTGACAGAGTATACTGTCTGAAATCAGACCGTCAGTTCTACTTTGAGGAAACCTCTTCAAAAAAAACCCCCAAAACTATTATGTGTTAAAATTAAAAGTGTCAAGCAGGTTGGCCTCATTTTACCACTGAAAGAAAATGCCTCATTTTACAGAGAGCAAGTCTCACCTTGGTATACTCATCTTTGGCTTTGGTAAGCATCCGTAAGATATCCACTTCTTTGTTATTAGCAGAATTCATGATCATTGGGGATGCTCCTGTTCCTGTGCCCTGCTGTGCTTTGAATTGTTCCTGTTGAGTTAGGCTGAAAGTGGGAGGTGAGAGGAGAATATACAAGACAAAAACAACAAAAAGATAAAGTTTTAACTACTACTACTATTTTATCGTAATTAAAGAAAACTTGAGTATTTTCATTTTCCCCCATCAAATTCAGTTAAAACACCTATGTTAAAAGATCTATACTAAAAGAGTTTGATAAAGCATGAGATACATGTTCTTAAATTGCTGTAAATCACTCAGAATTTCTATGCTCAGAAAAAGAATTTATAGCATTATTCAGTTCTACTGGTGGTAGAGGATGGCAAACGCACACAAATCAGTCATTAACTACTAGCAAATGACCAATTTCCTGCCCCAGCTGCTTTATTATTATTGCAGAATGCTGAGAATTATAACACACAGCCAACTGGCTGAGCTACAGGGTATTTTTTATCTATATGCAACACTGCTATTATAAACCACTACACATGGTTTACAATAGCATGAATCCTCTGAAAACTAGTCTTTATTGTAGTAAATTACCAGTTTGAGAGAACCTAATCACCACCAACTGCAACTTGAGCTAGTTAACTAAAATTAGCTGTCAAAAACCTGGACTTCCTAGGGTTCATTGCTTATTTCTGTAAATTCTTCCCCATCAATTATTTCTTGGGTCACAACTGACTCATTTTGGAGCTATAGGACACACAGCACAAATGAAAAAAGCAAAACCAAAAAACCACCAATGTCACAGTCTGTGTTTCATAATGTTTTGTCACTGCAAAATGCAGAGCAGCAGGTATTTTTTCAAAGGGAGACATAAAGGAACTATGACTAAATTCCCAACTCGTACTTCGTTATGAATATTATCTGGCACATAGTGGGAGATTGGTTGAAGCGTTTTGCTACGGATCCCAGTGTGTGAGCATGAGCCTTGCTTGGGCTGTGGGACACGAAGAGGCACATGACACTTTGGCCATGAGGACGGATGTCACTTCCTCAGCATGCTTCTGACTACAGAAACACGTTTGTTAACCAGGCTGTTAGGACAGGTGACCTGAAAAGGAGAGATTCACAGTTTGGACAGTGCCTTTACACAGCTTTGCTAGTATCTCATGCTGTCAGCTTGACTGTATCAGTCTCCTAGAGTTTTTCTTGGGATGACAAAGACCTGGATGTACATAATTTTTCTTCCTTTCCTTCAGAAGGAAAATCAGAATAGCTGTGATGTAATGTGTCCGAATCCTGCGTTGCAGAGGCAACTGGTAAATCCAGCCTTTGCCAATTCCTACCAGGTCCCTTTAAAACAGCCTCCACATTACACCTCTAAAAAATGAGACTGCACATGCTGATACAGTCTAAATGACTTAGCTCCTTGCTCCTTCAAATAAGCATGAAAACCTGGAGAATATAATAATCAAAATGGGATCATTGCAACTAAGCCAACCATTACACCAACCAGAGGGCAGAGCAGGAGAATGGGCCTTTAACAATTCTGAATGTGTGGAGAAAGCAGTGACAGTTAAGAGACTATTCATGATATTGTAAGATTAAAATGCATCTGAACACACACTTCTGTGTGAAATTTTCTTCTCTGGTTTGATTACAAAATTTAAGATTAAAGCACTAACATAAAATAACTTTATTAAATAAAAAAGAGTCCTGAAGTCAGAGCTAATTAAGTGAATTTTGTACATATTGCTAAGAAAGGAGGAAGCAGGAATTCAGTCATGATGCAGAAACAGAAATTGTATTATTACAGTATGTCTTCATGATTGCCCTCACTTACATTTATAGGAGAAAAAGAAGGTAACACCAGCATTAAAAAAACTCCCCAAAGTGAAAATTATATTAAGCCCCGAAAGAATACAGTTCTTCAAAACAGATCTCTGAGGCATCAGGTAATAAATCAGATGAAAAAATACTGCAACATAACAACTTACTTTTGAATATATAAAATGCAGCTGTGTGACAATTTTACTTTCAACAGATTCTATAGAAAAAAGTTTAAAGTAGAGAGGTGTGACCATCCTTGTAATATAATGTGCATGTATGTACAGAAATACATACATAAAAAAGCACAGAAAGTCTTGTTTACCCATCACTTACTTTTTCATGAGCTCTGCAATTCTTTGGCATTCTTCCTTATCATAAAACCAAATCCCATATATGGACACTGTAAATGCACATCAAACACAAACTATGAGCATCTTCTCAAACAGCAGTTCTATCTGACAGCAATTCTACCTGGTAGATACTTAAAGGTAACCTGCAAAGGAATATTTAAATATATTTCTGTCTTTTTTTCCCTCCCACCCAGCTATAAAAATGAGAATTCAGATCTTGCAGTAAGAGAGATAGATAGATAGATAGATAGATAGATAGATAGATAGGAAGGAAGGCAGGAAGGAATGAAAGAAGGAAAGAAGGCAGGCAGGCAGGCAGGAAGGAAGGCAGGAAGGCAGGAAGGCAGGAAGGCAGGAAGGAAGGAAGGAGAGAAAGAGAGAAAGAGAGAAAGATATCAAAGGCACGTGTCCAAGGATGTACGAGTTCTGGAACCTACACTGAAGGCAGAGATTTCTCCTTTTCTCCAAAACAGTAAACCATCAGATTTTTTTCTTTAAATCCTTTTCCTCTGCCAAGTTTTTCAGTTGTCAAATCCATCCATTAGACCTCTAGTGGTTAGTAGCAGAGAAGTGTTGCACACATATATAAGCAAGCAAGATTTGTTTATTTTTGAACAACGTTCAGGCCTTTCTTACACCATATACCGCAGATGTTGTTAGAGCAACATAAACACACCTCTTCCTCTCTGCAGTCTGCCTATCACGTTGCCTGTGACCTTCACCTCCAAGCAAGTAATCATGTGTAGCCAACGCCAGGATTAGCAAACATATATCTAAGTTCAGACTTTAGATTCTGGCTCCTGCAAAGGAAGTGCCCACAGCTTTGCTCAGCAACCACAGTTTTACATGTATAGTAATAGTACAGAATTCTCACGTAGGCACGACTAATGCCACCACCGCGGCGGTGATAACCACAGTGGAACTGCAGTTAGTGCAGCTCTCACAATCATCATCAACAGGGAGGTTGTTCTGCTCACCGTCATGTCACGTAACTTTTATAAGATCTGGGAATAAATTTTAAATACTGTCTGCCCATGTTCTCCAAATGATCTGTCCACGCCGGTCAGGGTAACTGGCCTAGTTTTAACATGCAAGACCCTCTGCTGCAAGACAGAGAGTGCAGAGGCACTTGAAGGACCAATATGCACCTTCCCCTTTCTGTCACTACAACCTTGGGCAACGTCCTTGCTCCCATTTATATGATATGGGAGCAAATGGGCAACTAACTGTCCCTCTGCGCTCACCCTGCAGCGGGAGTTAATCTCAGCGATACGTCGTGATTCCTAACGCATCTTCACTCGCAGCAGGGGTTGATTTTCATTTGAGAGGAGACAAAAAGAATGGAGTAAATGCTTGAAAACATATGTAACATTATTTCTGGTCATGTAGCATTTCTTCGGATTAGAGCAAACCCAAAGTAATCACTTCATCAATTGCAAAGACCCGAAAAGGCAGCACACCTTGTGTGAATTGGCTTTATCCAAGTCTGAAAATAAAATGAATGTGCAGTTCTTTTTAAGACACAAATGTAATATTTATCTCTAATCCCCCTCAAATTTTCAACCATTTGTTGTATTTTATATACCTAAAAACAGTTTAGACATTTATGAGAGCATACTGGTAAAAAGCATAAGCAAAGAACAGCCATCCTATAGACAGACCAAAAATAACTTTTAAAAGATGTATAGTCCTTTTCATGATTCATTTAAAAAAAAAAAAAGTTTTGTGATGATTTCTCTTATTTAGCTAAAAAATGGCAAGTAACACAATATGCTCCGGACGGTGTAAAATCCATGCATAAATGTACAACATATGTGCTGGCATGAACTGCACAACTCATCACCTTCTTGTAAAACTGACATTAGCATTAAAAACTGAACTTAAAACAGAGAGCAATATTCCAACACATGGCACAATGCATATCAAATTATAAACTGCAAGCTTGGACAAAGTGTGTGAAGGACTTGCAAAGATCAGAATACTACTATGCTACACCTGACATCTTTCTAGCTAAACCATATTTGAAAAATTTGTTGTTTTGCTAGATGTTGTCCATAGTACAGGCACCATAATTCTTGAATGAAGCAATGTAACTGACTGAAAACCTTATCTGTCCAGACAAGTCAAAACTGTATTAATAAAACACGATTATTCTTTATTATAAAAGAATCTCCAGCATGGACAATTATTGATGAAACAATGGTTAACTGCTCCATCCTTTCTTAATATATTTTTAAAACATTTTTGTCACAGCTAGTGGCATCTCCATTATACACGATAGGTTGAACAGATTTTCTTATTGGCAAACTGACCAAACAAGTCACAGGCTCTTCATGAAAATCTGATAAACCTGAAGTCAGTTTCTTGGGAATATTGCTCTGGCCATTAAAAGTTTAAATACTGGAATTAACAGCAGGACCAAGGTAGTTGGTCTCAACTCAGAGACAAAGAACAAGTAAGCTGTCTGACTGCCACTAAAAAAAGAAAGACATTTTGTATTTTATAAAAAGGACAACTCATTGTTTGAAATGCATTTCAAGTTCAGATCACAGAATCAGGATACTGATTATTATGTCTATCCAACCAAAGGAACAAAATACCGATGAATTTTTTTTACTGAATGTTTTAGCCAGAATATTCTCCAGAGAGCTGTCATAATTGGATAATTAACCTAGATGTTATCTGAGTGTCAATCCCACCCTATTGACTTACACACACACACACACGCACACGCACACACACACTTTCTCACCTCAGTCAAATGGTACTTCCAGCTCACAGTAGGAAGCACACACGAAAGAAAATCGGGACTGAAACCCCAGACTAATATTCTCTGAGCTGACAGCTTAAGCATTTAGCAATGAAGATGTAAAATCCTTCACAGGGACACAATCCTTCGCTCCATCCAGAACAGATGAATAATTCAGTAATACACTGAGAAAGAAGCACAGAGCAGCTCAACCTACTGCAGCACAAGGGACTCCCTCACCTGCACGCCCAATTCGTCTTCATGCACAAGAGAATGAGGTGCCAGTGAAAAGGTCACAGTCTGTGTGGTCATCAGAAGAGAGATAAACCTGAAGAGCACTAAGCCCATGTGCTCGTATCGAGGGCACCACACCTGCACTAACCTTGTCGTAAAGTTAGGCTGCAATATATTCCGTTTTAATCCACAGTTAAGGAAACAGAAATGGAAATTACGATGATAATGTGTGCTAACTGCCATTATCTTGATTAATTAACAAACAAAAAATGGCAACTTTTGTATTATATGAATGTCCACAGTTAAAAATCAAGAATAAGACAAAGTATTTAAGATGATAAACTGTAATTATTAAGTTAGTAACTCAGTATGCTCTTCACTAAAAAGCGATGAACACTAGTTACACTGTAACACTAGTTTCACTGAAAGCTTCCTACAAGTATGAAAATTACATATTTCTTACGAGGATTAGATTTAAGTAGATTATTTATAGGCAGACTGTTTAGGCTCTCTGACAGAAAAAGAAATCTAGATCTACGTAACACCTGCAGAGTGGCAACTGCACATCCAAGAGGTTCACATGCTCAAACATAATCAGGAAGCAGCAGAGCTACAAAGGAGACTCTTCTGCTGCAGCACAAGAGAGGAAACGTTCAGCCACCAAACGCCGGCTCTACCTGCAGTTTTCCAGGGAGATACTGCTGGAAAGCAACCAAACAAACATCAGCCCCAAATGCCTTCTGCTCCCCGGCTGGGCCAGCTGCACGAAAAGGAGCTATCAAATCGGAAGACCAGTGAGGACGGCTAATTTTATACTGACAAGCTGCTATTCATCTGTTCATCCATTTTCGGCAGTTCTGAACTCATGTTATTTACTAAAAGAAATGAGATTTAGTAATGAATCGACCATATTAAAGGGGAAAAAAACAAAAAACCTCACCAAGGTTATGTTTTTAATGAGACTAGGCTAAACTAGAAGGATGTAGCGCAGGTATCAAATCAACAAAAAGTAGTTAGTATTGACCTCAAGCAAAATAAATGAATTAGTTGAATCATCTAACTAAATTTATTAAATTAAATATTCACGTGTATCAGTCCTTAGAATTGTTACAATTTTAAAAAGGTAGGTTATAAATCAGAACTGAAAATTTTAAACAAGACCAGTGAAGCTCATTTAATAGTGCTCAGTGATTTAATTTCAGAAATTAAATTATTTAATTTTGAAATCATAACTTCAGAGCCAATTCTAAAGCTTCCGTCTCATAATTATAATTTTTGGCTAAACCTATCTCCGAACGTCACAAATACTACAGTACTGGACACTATTAGTATAGCAGAAGTTGACAGCTGCTACTTATCAGAATCACAGATAACAAGTTGTAACCTCTCAAAATTAAAATATTTATTTATTTCTAATGAATTTGTTATCACCTTTCATAATTCATGTTAAGAATTAAGGACCCTATTAAAAGAAAAGGAGGTTCTTTACGTTATTGTTTTTAGTCTTCATTTGCATAGCTTCAGTTTCCAGCTATTAGGCTTTTGACCTCTGTATGGAAGTTTTCATTAGCAATGTTTTGGTTTCAGGGTATTTACCTGCAGTTATTATTTTAAGCTAATGATACACAGACTACAATATTAAAACATGGATAACGTTTTAAATATGGAAATATTAAAACTTCCTACTTACAATTCCCCTTTAACTGTTTTAAACTTGCAGCCAAAAAACAAAACAAAGGGAAAAAAGGCAAACTATTAATTTTAGCTTCCATTTTTTTTCTTGGTGTCATGCTTCCTAGGATATTGATGTAGTTTTAAGTGTGGACTACGCTCTCACTCCTGAATAGGTAACCACACTTGGCTACACTGACATGCAGTTTGTCTCTGCACATCTCACAAGAAAGGCAGACTGCTCTATGCTGATGATCATTTCTCGCTGCTATCTACCTTTCATGCAATATTTGACTAATCTGCAAACTATTAATGATAACTGTGCTTCCGATGTTAAAACACTCCAGTGGCAAGAACCATTTTGCGGCACCTATTCAGAAAGTACCCGAAGCAGATCATAACCGTAATAATACTTATAGATTTATGAGTTCTTCAACTCAAAACACCATTTAAAGTATGCTAAATTGTGTCTTCTACTGTAATGCCAATATGACTTCCTCGACCACGGCATAGTCTTTATGATATGACACAAACATCTTCAACTCAAAACACCATTTAAAGTACACTAAATTGTGTCTTCTACTCTAATGCCAATATGACTTCCTCGACCACCTCGCATAGTCTTTATGATATGACACAAACGGCAGATCATAACCGTAATAATACTTATAGATTTATGAGTTCTTCAACTCAAAACACCATTTAAAGTATGCTAAATTGTGTCTTCTACTGTAATGCCAATATGACTTCCTCGACCACGGCATAGTCTTTATGATATGACACAAACATAGGATATTCCTTCCACTTTGCTCAGGCCCAAACAGTGAAAGAAACTTTCTGTCAGAGCTCTACATCATTTAACACACAGTAAAGCAAGTAAGTCAGGACTGCAAGAAAGGGAAGAGGATGTAAATGAAGCTGTGGCTAAGGCAGCCCCACATTATTCTGGGGAGCGGAGGAGCATCTCCAAGGCAGACAAGTGAATGTGACAAGACTCCATCTGAAGGGGCTGCCATCGCCGGGGTATGTTTTATTTGCAGGTATTTGGGAAAAATACAATATTTAGCAGTTCTGTCTCTAACACAGAACTTCATCAGTTTGCATGAACAAGCAGAAAAAAGCCAGTTATGAAAGGGAAAAGAAAGTCTCCTCAGAGATGGCTTAATGCAAAATGAAAATGATTCATGGAGAGTGAAAAATCCTTTTTTCAGCTTGACCAGTCATCCTAAAGTAAAGCAAGGAGGGGAATATTCAAACAACTTTCTCAATAAAACCAAAACACAAAACAGAAAGCCCCAAACCCCATTCCCCCAAAGCAGATGGTTAGAGAGTGGGCAGTGATTGGCAACATTATTAAAGTCAAGAATAGGTTCCTTGCCACCATCTGTTTAATTATGCCTGAAACTACATCTTAAAATCAACGCATGAAACCTTTTTTTTTTCTGTTAATAAAATGGACACTGAAGTATCCTAGTGATCTTCTGCCACTAATGAAGGGTGGGTGACCAATTCACAGACTTCCAGATAAAAAAGCCAGAAATCATTACCGATCATATTGGGGGGGAAAAAAAAGGCAGTTCAAACAAAGATGATAATTTCTTTATAAAATTATGCCTGAGGTTCTACTCTGACAGGCTGATTTGAGACATATTGTTAAGAAAAATCTATAGGAAATCCCATAAAGAAAAGAACACCAACTGAGCAGCATGGACAAACAAAATAGGCTCATTGGAATGTCCCTCGAATAGTCTCGAAGCTAAGGTTATGTTAGCTTGGCAAAAAACTTCAATTTTCATTGATACATTTATTACCAAAAAGCTCAGCACATGTAAGAGTCCAACAACAGATTATTTACTTTTTGGAAAAGATCCCAAAGGGCAACCAAATTTGCAAGATTTTTCTTAAAGTTGACTCTTGTTGTTGCTACAAGAAATTTTCAGGCACGACATAGGAATAGAGTCAACACAACGACGCACCTGGCTTAGTGCAGTTTTTCTCTTCCTTTTCCTAATTTCTAGTCGCGTTCCCTGGCATTGCATCATCAGGTCCAAATAACTTTTAAATCATAATGATACGTGACACTGATATGAAGGCAGGAGGTCTGTAAATACAGGGCTATCAATTTCTTAAATAAGAAGTGGTTCCTAATAAAATCTGTATTGTTCTTAAAAATAAATATGCTTTTCTGAAATAAGAAGTGTTTTTCATTATTATTTCACAGTAGACTCCTAAAACATCCCCATTAGACTGGAACTCCACTGCCTTTTCTAAAAACAATGATTATATGATTACACAGTTTCTCACTAAAAGAGCTTACAAGCTAGATGAGATTTACAAGCAATATGCTACTATTTCCATTTTTGTATAGAAAAATGACAAGACACTGAGTTTGGAAGGCTACACGTGGATGTCTACCAAGGCTAAAAATCAAACCCAGATATCCTGAGTTTGCAGCAACTTCCCTGTGAAAGAAATCCATCAGAAAATGGCTGAATGGGAAAAGAAGCAGAACTCCTCAATGCCACAGCAGCTTACTAGGCCTCTGTTGCCCCCTATAACTTTTCACGGCAAACCATTAAATAGATCTTCCATGCACACTGAAATAAAGTCAGGTTCTCATCTACATAAAGTGAACTGAATATACACACAAAAAAACCTACCACCACTCAAATCTAAACTAAATATATATCTGTAACTTCCATCAGCAAAGTAAAAACACTATTTTCCACTAGGAAACAAATCATCTTAAGATTGTATTTGCCACCCCTTTAGCACTACAGATATAGGTTTCCTGACAGAATGGTAGAAATGAACTTTTACAAGTTATGAAACCTGAAAAGCCAGAAGCTCTACTGAAGCCTCTGAAGTGTTTTCTCAATAATATGGTTTATAAAGTTCACAGAATAGTTCATTATCAATGGAAGAGTTTAAACTAGACCCTTGATTATATGCTTATCACCCTAAAAGTTAAAGCAATGAGAAGAACTCTCCTTCTCAGCAGAGGTAAAGGAGACAGCAGGAAGCATCACTACTCTTCCAACTTGGGAGATATAAAAATAGTTTGCTTTTATTTTGAAGGCAGCTCTCAGTCATACTCTTCATCTCCTCTCTATTTCACCTTTACTTCCCTTTCCACTAGGCTACAGTACATGGCAAGTTCTGTTACGTTGCTTAAGGATTATCTAGTGTTCTAGTCCAATGGGAATGAAGGCTGCTCCAGCATAAAGGACACATTTGAAGGGCTGGTAGAAGACTCAACAGGACTTGACCACTGCTGTTTTCAAGGATCTATAATCTAAGAATATATTCTTCCACGTCTCTGATGCACCTGCTAAAGAACATTTCTAATTCCACAGCTACCTTTGGGTTCAAGGTTGAGTTTCCAATTCTGCTGATGTTAATTTTTTCAGTTAAAAAAAAAAAGAAGAAACAAGGGAAAATATTTTGACCTAAAGTAGGTGTTCGACACCATATTATGTTATTTTATCCTGAATCTTGAGTTTTTCCTATAATCAGTCTGATGAGCTCTTATCCAGAACAGTTCAAGTCACACAAAATTATAAACAAGTTGAAAAAAGGCTTCATTATGGAAATAAGCAACTATAGATGTTGTTTAAAATTCTGACTGTTGTGATCTCATCTCACTCATTTCTCCATTATGTAGTGGAGATCTTCAAATCCTAACTAATGGAAATATAATTGCAGATCAGGATGAAGCTCTCAACCTGCACAACTATCTTAGTTGTCCGAAAATACAAACTTGTTCTTGTAATATGTGGCATCTAAAGAATATCATAACACTGACAAAACTAAAAAAAAAAAAAAAGGTATTTTTCCGTTTGTATTTTAGAGGCAGTTATTTTCACCATCTCACTATTTTTCCTATGCAATCAATTCATTTCTGAAAAAGTTTAGAAGGTAAAAAATCCCATAGAAATAAGCAAATGTCAACCACTTTTTCAAAATTTCACAATTCTTAGCTCCTCCTTACAGCATATCTATGTCTTTGCTTTACAGCATATCTTATGTTTTGCTTTTAATATGGCTACTTGCTGTAACCTTTTCAGATTTTTTATTTCATACCAAAGACTTCTGCTACAGTCTCCTGTTAAGTCATCTTAATTTACTTTAGCCAAACTATGATGTTTCCATTGAAAATTACATTTTACCCTTTATGCATATTTGAATTTTATTAGGCATATTTTAGGACCTATTTTATTCTTGTGAAAATTGCAATTTAGACATTTTTCTTTCATAAGCATACAAATGTCACTTCTCTGAAAATAATGCTACTTTTTTCCTCTGATTGCTATAATTTTGTGTTTAAAGTATAAATTTAAATTTAAAAATTATTTTCAATTATTAAATTTAGTGTTCAAATTACTATAAACTTCAGCATTTTATTGACTCTTCTACCTTTTTTGCACAAAGCAGTGCATGCCTCTGTGTATATGCGTAGACGCATGTGTGCATGTCCAGAGGGAGAAACAAAATGTGCCTTCTGAGATCAAGCTTGTCACCATGAAAATATGATTAAACAATACATATTTGTTTTAAATCTGTAATCCCACAGATTAGAGCACTCGCAAATGCATACTTAGCAAATTCATATTATATTAGCAGTCAGACATTTTAAAATACTGAATCAATGGGGGGTGATACAATTTTTGCACTGCTTTGTGTGCAGAATAGAGATATGCTTCAATTCGAGTTCAAATTTGGAACAAGGCATTGGGAGATTTTTGTTACAGTGACTCCATTATTTTCATGCAAGAAGCAAAACTGTACCATTTCTTTCTTCTTCTTTCCTTTCCCCCCCTGCCCAAGTCAGCAGTGTTTTACCAACCCATGCAAAATCCTCTAGGTATAAAACCTACCAGTAATTTTCACATTCTGCTTCCTCATTCTCATTATGTGCCCTCCTTTTGCTTCTAGCTTGCTCAGTACAAACTTGAATCCTAACCTTGTTTTCAATATGGTTAGATGTACAAAAGATTCACGTGACAGAAATCAGAATAAAAACAGAACAGAGATGACAACTGAAAAGCAAAAAGAAGTAAGGCATTGGTGGAAGGCATATGATACTTTACATAAAATCCAATGTTCTCTCTCCTCTTTTTCTAATTAATTATTATAAAAATTCAAGAGCCTTCCTACTGAAGGATGCCACAATACATTAAAATTCCTGTGTACAGGATTTAACACTATTTTTCTAAGGAAATAATCCCCAAATTTGAAAGAGAAGTAGTTGTTTGACAGAGACAAAAGAATTGGTGCAGCTCATCAAACTGCAAGTCCATATCCTGTGCGAGACAAGGACCAGCACCAGATGATTCACAGGAAGAATCTTCCTCTCCTCTTCCCTGTCGACATCTGACCTGAAGCAGATGTGTCTTACATCACTTACTTTTTCCCCCACCCCCAGCCTATTGGATGTGTGGCTGTTTTTATTCATATGAATAATATCTCTACTATGCAAAAGGATTACTGAAACAAACTCTAAAAGACCTAGGAGCACATATGTCTTAAATAATGAAACTAGCAGGTACAAACTTTTTTTGGGGGGGAAACACTAATTTTAAGCAATGCATTATAATGTGAAGACTTTATATCCTGTTACATTCTACTAATGCAAGCTCTGCATTGCAAAACCAGTAACTGGGCTGCGGCCATAACCATTAAAGCACAGCAGATGGCAAATAGTAAGCCCAACACTGTTACTAGTTTGTACGCCTTAAGACAAAAAAGCAACACTGCATTTGCAGCCTTAGCGGAATTCCACTGGAACAGTTGTACCGGGTTCCTATATAGAACACATTCCTTGTCCTTTAAAGGGTATGCTATCTTATACTTGAAAAGGATTTCTTTCCCTTTTTTTTTTTTTCCCTCCGCTCCCGTAATTGAAAAGTACTGTTTAATACCGACTTAAGACTTGTTCTTATGAAGGCAGAGCTGATGAGACAGTCAAGAGCTTACAATAAATCAACACCAGGCAGAAGCGAGGAGTTTGTGCATGCGCTGGAGGATACAATCCTTCACATTAAGAGAAGGTTACAAATATTTTTTTATATATACACACACACATAAGAGAGACTGCGAACAAGCAAGCTCACATTCCAAGAGAAGTTTTCTGGCTATGTCAGGAGTGCAGTCCACGTCCTGCTAGACAAACCTATTTTTTTCAAGCACAAGAGGATATTATCAGAGAAGTCCGTGCTGATATACAGAAACCAGAGCTGGTCGGGGCTTGCTGAGGTGATGAGCTGACGGGTGGATGGTGCCCATTATCTTCACTTCTCAATCCAAGTTTTCCTGAAAAACCACTGGGGGAGGAGAAGGCTCCGACTGAGCATTAGGCACAGAGCACAAGGAAAGGATTAGGAGCGAAGAGTAAGGAAAGGAGGGATAATGCAAGAGATACTGCTGAGATTTCAAAGAGCTGGAAAATAGTTTCTAGATGAAAGCACTGACTTGTCAGTAGTTCTAAGCAACACTGAAGCTCTAACTTCTCTGCAGGACTATTACATTAGATATTTCTAAAGCAAGAAGAAACAACTAAAAGGAATTTTACTTAGTATACACAAAAAATCTATTCCGGATCAGCTCCTTTGGAATTCCAAAATGTTTCAAGCCTTTGTCCGGCAAGCGTATCACCCGCTCGGCAGCCACTCACCAGGGGAACCCGACACGAAGTACAAGGGGAAGCTGGTGCATGAATCTCAGCTCAACTGCTTCTACATCAAACCTGGAGGTAAGAGAGCACTAGCCAGCAGCGTGCATGCAACCTGCGTGGGTATCTGGCTCCTGGGACAAGTGTATTCCATTTTTAATTAAATAGAAGAGCCTGTATCATGTATGAAACAGCATCAATAATGCAAAGCAATAGTTGGGGACAATGTACTTTAAAGTCCTGCATGTGTGATCACACTATGACATGGTATAGAGAGCTCTGGTGATTCTCAGGTTGCTGGAATCAAACAGATGGAGAGCTTCTCTCAGTAACATACTGTCTTTTGAGCACCTAGCAAACATCACTTTCCCACTCCCCTTTGACTCTAGAGTGAAAACCAAAGGCATGGGAAGGCGTGCAGGTATGAGCAGGACGCAAGCAAGAGGTTTACTGGAGATAAAGAGGATGAAAAGGTTAAAACATTACCTGAAAGCTCAATATATTAAATGCAAACGTCTGCATGAAAAGTGGTTAATCTGAAAAAGGGGTTATGCGAGTAGTTTTTAAAAAGCAACTAATTCTGCAATATTTTGTTTGCCTAAGTATTTAGATAGACCAATATGCATTTTCACTGATGTGGAAACGTCTCCTATTTTATACTATACAAAGAGGTCTGTACAAAGGAGACGGTGTACAGGTTGTCACATGAAAAAGACCCTCTTAAAAAAATCTGTTCCAACTTTGACTCTTGAGCTTTACTGCATCATATGCCTATCTTATCTTGAAAAGATGTCCGGAATTCCTCGTGTTGGCAGTACACCCTCAGCAGTAAATGTCCAGATAAGTTAATATGCTACTTATGTGCTGACATCCATAAATGGGAAGCTAAGGCTGTGGTGAGCAGATACACGCAGTATTGTAGCCTTTCCATTCTATTCAGAAACGCATCCACAGCTGCACATACTTGATATATGCTTTTAGTTCTGTATGTTTCCCCTACCAATTCATTAGCCCAGGCAGATACCTTCTACCACACACAAAATAATCATCAGCCACCAAAAACTACAGAGCGTTGCTATCTTTAGCCCTTAGGCTGCTGCTTCTCACATGACATACAGTGCCACTGGCTTTCAAGCTGGACTCCCTCATTCTACGTAACTGGAAAATCTGGTAGCAATACCACACTTTTCCTCAAAATTTTGACCACTTTCATTACACAACAGAAATACATGACTCATTTGAGCAGAAGATGGCTGTGTTCACTACACTTACAGTTGCAAAACCTCTCACCATTATAAACACACTTTAGAAATGCAGAGCTTTCTAAATTACTGCTTTACAGTTGAAGACTTCCAGACCTGGAACTAAACCTCAGAGTATGTAGGGTGAGAAGAAGACAACAAAAACAAGCTTTTAGGAAAGTCTGAACAGAATTCCTATACTTTGGTGCTGAGTTTTAGGGAGAGACAAGTGACATGGTTTTCCTCATCAAGTTTTTATGTCTTAAAATTAGATCCTTTAGAACAGGCACTTACAATTTCAACTGAAAAAAATATATGTTATATTTAGTTTAAGGGAGATCGTGAATAATAGGAAAGCCCAGAGAAAGGGTGTGGGGGCGAAATCACTTTAAAATACTTAGTGTATTATATACAGGGTTTTGCTTATAAGAAAAATAGCAGAATATTAGTTTCTTCTGTCTTGTGATTTGAACCCTAAAAATCTAAATCTAAAAACCATACAACTATATGTCCTTTCAACACTAAGTACAAAAAATTCCAAGCACTCTGAAGCAGAACCAACCCAACACCTGCTAATCCTAGAATCCCATTAATAGTTTAGTTTTAGGGGCATCTGGAGGTCATTGAGTCTAACACAGCTCAAAATAGGGCTAACTTCAGTTAGATAAAGAGTTTGGGAAAGTAAACAATATGATGAACTACAGATTGTTACCAAAATGTTTCTTCTGCTTTTCTAATCCACTTTCTCATCCTATTTATATATTTCTATACTAATTTGCATATATGCATCATACCTTTTTCGGCAGTAAATTATTCTGTTTTCCTCAGACATTACACAACATTAAAAATCTAATCCTATTGCCATAGAATCAAGCAGAGTTTAATCACAGACTTCCAAAAGAGCCAAGTATATTCTTCCAGAAGAGCTTGTATATTCTAAAATAAGCAAGCAAACTAAGCATTAGGTAGCAAGATCAACAACCCTGATCTCCTGATTTTACAAGTCTCCTGCCTTTACCCAGCACTGCTGCATGTCCAGTGGCACCTCAATGCAAACTCGGGCTAAGTTATGCCCTCAGGTTACCATAAGTTTTTTTTTGTAGGTCTATCAATAGACATTAAAGATTTTTAGCTATCGCTGAAATTTTTTTAATTTTCAGAGAGAGACAGAATTGGCATAATTTAACAAAGCCAGTGAAAAAAAAAATAAATCAATACCTATACTATTGCTGAGAGGTCATTATTTTCTTTACCATTTTAAGTAACTTTTACCATCTTCTACGGACATTAAAGCCACTACTAGAGTGAACTATAGAACACGAAGGACAATGAGATATGGGAAACACAGCAGTAAGCAGTAAGCTAGTTTTGCAAACCAGTCCAAGGACAGATAAATTCTGAGTGTAGCCGCAATGAAGACACATAACTGAATGCAAGACAGCATCTCAAAAGCAAAACAAACAAAAAATCCGTGCACAAGACAAATCTATAAAACAGTTAAGTTACAGACAAACTGTAAAACAGATTTAGAAAAAAAAAGTGTGTACAACATGACAAAGCCGATTCTGTTAGAAATAACAGCCTTAATTTTCTGTTTTAAAAATCCACTTTACTGCAACATTAATGCATTTTCAGTGTGTATATCTTTTCCTTTAAAAAATAATTTTAAAAAAGCTATTCTTAACAGTGCTAACATTCAAATGTACTCAGCCAAACTGAGGTTTCACTTTAAGGTGAAAAACGTTCAGAAAAGACACTCCTGACCCTGCTGCTGTTCCTGCCTCCCTGACAAATTTCTATAATGCTGAGCAAAGGAGAGACAGTGGAATAGGAAGAATTCTGTGATTATTTTTAAGAGGCATAAATGTCTCCCAGGGACACCTCTTTAAGCAAGCTACAAGCCTCTGTAACTGAAAGGGCAGTGGACTGTCCAGACAAGTTTAAGCTTTTTTAAGGGCTTCTGCCAAATTTGGTTAGCAAGCAGGAAGCTGACACAAAAACCCCTTTAATGAAGGCCCCTCTGCCAAAATTACTTTGGATTTCTATAGTTTTATATATTTTCAGTATCTAACAGTTTTCTTCCAAATGTATAGACCATTTTTTCAAAGGATATTAAACTAAGGAAAAAGTTTCTTCAACAAATTGGGCAGATGTAATATCAGTCCAGAATAATAATTTCACTCTCAAACTTAACCTCCAAGAAGTGCTTTTCAGGCTGCACTTTACTTAAAGCTGCACCATAAAAGCACCATATAATATATAAAAATCACCAACTCACAAAATTGAGAGGAAAATAATTCAAACTGAATGAATTTAAAAACATTGGTCAGTATTTGCTTCAAAATCAATGACACAAGTATTTTGGAAAAAAAAATCAAATACCTGTTTCAATTTACTGTGTTCATTTTGTTTCATTTTCATTATTTGACCAGAATACTGTGTGTTGGTTCTCCATTTTAAGTTGACATTTTTATCAAAACCAAAAAGTAAACAGAAACTCTGCAGCCTTATTACATCATAAAAAGAGAGTCTAAAAGAAGAAGAAGAAAAAAAAACTATTATTTCCCTTGTCTCGATGGAAATAGCTGAGCAAGTTTTTAACAATCACTTCATGAGACTGAATCCAAATATACACAGAAAGTAGATCTAACTAAGAAATGCTGGCTTCTTTCTCAAACAAAAACATATTTCAGAAGAAAGAAGAGTTTTAATAATACTGAATTCTAAAATACATAAGGTAGAGTATCTTCAGAACAGATTTCAGGGGAAAAACATTATAGCAACCAAAAGGAGATTTTTTTTTTCATTCCTTACTCATGTGTACTCAAGTTTTGTACTGTTCTCTCCTGTTTTCCTCAGGAAGGTAAAATTCCAATAGCCTTTTAAGAAAATATTTCTTAGAAGATAAATGTGGTTATGAGTCTACCTTAAGGATCAATAGATCTTCACAAATGTCTACAGAAGTGAGGCACTTATTAGCCATTTAGCATTTAATAAGAAGGGTGAATGGAAAAGAACCCCACTCAGCCTCCAAAAAGATGAGCTCTTCCAATTGCAAGGGCTTGGGAAGACCATGATATAGAATCCAAGAATGAAAAAAGTCTATTTCAGCAAAAATCTACAACATTATCTTTTCCTTCATATTGCCTTTCCATTTTACCTGCCCCTAACCGACTTTCAGGAAAATTTTCAATTTTCCTCCTTCAATAATTATGACATAGAGAAAAAATAACCATGAGGTTGGTGGTGGGAGGAGAGGTAACTGAGGTATCTCCTGTGGACAACTGCCAAACTTCCCGTATCTACGGCAAATCTTGGCAGTATGGGAATCTGAGAAAGTGATATTAAACTCACAGGGTTCTGACAGACATATGGTGGCTAGTTAAACCGACAGCTGGAATTACCTTGAGGCCCTGTCTGTCTGTCTGCCTGTGTGTCCCTACGCAGTTTCACCAAAGGCAGGCCTGGCTGCTCTGTCTGCGTACATTCCCCAAACCCAAGTTCAGCCAGTCCAACACACCGGCCCTGGCTAAGAAACCACGTTTGGTTCCCATCCTAGGAGATGACTCCACCAAAGGCTTTGCTAAGCAACACACACATGAAAAATAACCATCTGTGCCCAAATGGGTAGAGTGGCTAGTGAGATACAGAATATCTGTTGAACCGTCACTCAGTTTCTTCCTCCAGAGGCTACAGCAGGAAAACACCCAAGTAACTTGTATCAGATTTTGGGTCCCAGGTGGCATACCAACTTCTTGCAAGGTACAATCGCCTTGAAGTTCTTTCTGCCAGCCAGAACTCTAAAGGTGAACAGAGCTCTTGAGATTTCCTTAAGTTCTCCCTGTTCTATAATATCCCAGTAAGCAGTGATAAGATGAGAAATCAGTGAACTCAAGAAATAATTCTCTAAGCCAGCATAGATGTGTATACAACTGGTACAACACACTTCAGGAGCGGTGGCGACCAGATTGTTATATAGTTGATCACTGCTAAAAGGAGAAACTGATATTATTTTAGCCAATAATTACATTTATGCATTTCTTTAGTGCTATCTCATATTAACCAGGATGATTTCTAGAGTAACAGGTTCCACACATCGGTTTCCACAATAAATACCACCAAAGATTAGGAGAAAAAGAAGTTATTATTAATTTAAGATTAGTCAAATATATAAGCCAGGAATTTCTTTTTAAAACTAAAATCATTAGATTATCTAAGCAACAACAGCAAAAATCAAAACCACTGCCTTTATTTCCTTTCAGAAAGATGAAGAATCTGAAACCACAGTTAACTACATAAATAAGTGTCATATTGAAAATACTTATTTGACCTATAAACCTTTTGTTTCTTGGTGTACTTACAAGAAGATTTCTGTTGGCATCAAATACTGTAATCTGAGCCTCCCTTCTGGCTTTTGGATGAGTAACCCTAGTTCTAGCCTTACCTTAACAGATACAAACTTCTCTGTTAAATAATGGATCAGTGCAAACATTAACTGGCAGGGCTCCCAAATCCAGCCAGAAAAGTCCTGGGATTAGACTGTAGGTGCCTGCACCGATGTTTTTAGACAACAGGCATTAGACGACGAAGACAAAACAAGATCATATGGAAAAAGAGAATTTATATAAAACCCAATAAAATAAAAAGATCAAAATGCTCCCTTTTTAAGTTTTCATAAACTTTAGTTTTATAACAGATCATTTTGGAAAGCCTTTTCTATTGCAGTCATACAGTGGGTGCAAAGCAGTGTTTCTAAAATATGACAAAATTCTGGGGACTTCTCCAGTGCAAAAGTAACACCCTTTTGTTGCCAAGAGCAGTTATTTTCAATTGTGTGATACAACCAGCAGTAGATACTCAGTTTTACTGAAATAAAACCAGGTTCAACAAACGTTCATAATTCTGCAACAAACAAAGGACTTGCTTATTCTTCTGGATGATTCATTTTGTATGCTTTTTCTTTCTGAAATTTAATATTTTTACAAAAATCAAATACAAATCTTATATGAGAAAAGAGCTATACAAATTAAAACACAGAGGAAACAGGGCTAGTTATGTCATATTTAAAAAGATTTCTACGACAAGATAGAAGTAACCAATTCGAACAAAGATTAGAAAAGGCAACCTGCTTCCAAAATACTTTCAAACTGCCCAAGCTTGAGCCAGGTAAACAACTATTACCAAATAGTCCTCTATTAGTATCCAGAAGGTGGAAATAAAAATGATATCATAATATTGATGCCTAAAAAGAACAGGCTTTGGATGAAAGATACATTTAATCAGGAAAAAACCTGAAGCCTCAGTTTAACAAAAAAGATAAACAGAAAGTTGTAAAATAAAGCAAACAAAAATGAAAATATTTATCACAAAATTTCAAGGTATATTTTCATTCAGGTCTGATGAGACCTTAGTGAAGACAGATATTTAATGGAGAGGAAGTTACTTATTTTATATAGTAAAAACTTTGAAATATATGATATGGGAGGAAATGACTGAAGTTAGCTGCATCTTAGTGGAGAAAATACCAGGTAAACTACCTGGATAACATAAGGAAACCTGGAAGGGTCAAACAAAGTGGTAAATAACTTTCCTCTACGGGTCTATAAACTCAGTTTGTTTTGAAGACATGAAAGTCTGAGGAAAAAAAATCTTCTGAAGTATCAACAGCTTCAGCTTTCTTGGAGAACTAATGATAAAACCTTTTCAAGACCATTTTAGAAAGATAAATAACCAGGATTAACATGCATCCATACACATGGAACACAGCTGTTACTATCTGATACCTGAAAACAGTGGATTTTTAGTAAAACAAACATGAATCTTGTCTCACATAATGAAACATTCAAAGTAACAGGAATAGATTTCTCCACGGTCAGATGCAGCAGTTAACTGTAAAAAAAATAGAATCACCAAAACTATGGCTGAAGACAACTTCAGAAAACTAGATGTGCAGTAGCTGAGGTTTTGGCATTATCTTGTTCATGCTTATCCTCAACTGAATCACAGAGCAAAGAGTATCATGAGGCTAAAAAGACACTAGTTCTTGTGGTTGAGAGATTCTAAGGTCAAAGAAAAAATGTTACTTTCCTACTCATGCTGGCAAATTGTCAGTGTAGGTCATCTCTGAAGACAATCTTTCACCTTCCCTGCTTGCATTCCCTTAGTTTGTCTGATAGGCTTGTTGGATTTGTTCTTTAATGTACACTGAATTTTCCTTTGAGGTCGTGCCTCCTAGCACAGAATGGCCAATCTACTGGCAGAAAGGAGTATTAACTGATCCATGGAAAGGAACCCCTTGGTGTGTTTAAGTGGCTGGTCTATTTTGCATGAAAGGTCTTAAAATTGAACACAGAAGGGTTCAGTAAAATTCTTCTGCACCAAAAAGCAGCAGATAGATAGGTACCAACACACTGTTCTAACTTTGCAGAGGCTGACTGGCAGTGGATTTTTCAAAAAAAAAAAAAAAATCCAGCTTTGAGTTGCCAGATGGAAATCCTGTCATACATGAACAATTATTTAGAAAGAATAATCGAGAAACCTGGATTTTTTCTAAAAATCTAATTTCTGACATCTCTTAGGGAGCTGTGTATACCTCAAAAACCAAGTAAGCAACCTTCTCTGCTATAAAAAATAGCTCAGTTTATATGTGATGTTCAGGCTAAAGACTATCTTAGTTCTACTATGTCAGCACAGAGAGTTATAATAAACAAGTTCTCTCTATTTATTCTTCATGCGCCTCAACAAAAATAAAAAATTTAAAGCTTTAACTTCAAAAGGCAAATATTGGTATATGCATATACAAATTCCTACTGGGAATTTAAAATGAGATTTATACATATATATATATATGTATATATATATATATACATATATATATATATATATATACATTTATACATATATATATATATTTGTACGAGAAACTGATCAGAATCAGATGGGATAAATGGGTCTTGTGGTGCTTAAATGCACGACTTAATGCTGCCTAAAATCCTTGTGCCTAGTTTAGTCTAGCCTGGAGGTGTATTTCTTTTCAGATTATCTAGGAATTTTAAAGGGGGAACTTTATCTCCTCTTCAGCATCTCAAATATTTTCAGAAATAGAATTTTCATTTAGTCTATTTAAAATATTGACCACTACTATTTCTGCCACATGGCACATATGAGCAACAGAACTCCCTCTCGGTATATTTTCATATATCATATTGAGTTTAGGAAATAAAAGTCACCCAACTGCAGTGCTTTGGATGCCAGGACTTTCCTCAACATTTACTTTGTTCAGAGGGAACACTCCAGATCACAGGTCAGGTCACATTAGAATTTTTGAAATCTGCTTTTATGCACCAAGCACAGAGTACAGATCACACTACAGCTCTACTTCCAAGTAAAATATAAACTGTATATTTATAAGCACTTATTCACATATAATTGCATGCCGCAATGATTCTGTGTATATTTTTATGTACAGCATTTTCCTGTCTTCCACGCATTTCTGAGTTTGCCTGACATTTGCCAATTGTTACATAGAAGTCTGATAATTAATTAAGACAAGCACAGAGCCAAAGGACTAGCTTTGTCTATCATCAGGGTTTAAAGGAGGCTCAACTCTGTATTAGCACTATTTTTAGGTCAGTTACCCTTAAGAGTAAAGGACCCTTTCTCCAACTTGCTGCAAGAACAGTATATTGGACCTGGAGCAGAAGCAGGTTTTCAGTTGGCTCTGTTTGCCTATCTTGAAGCAGAACACAAGATCAGGTACCAAGATTGCTCCAACCTTCAGTGGATTTTCCTTATGACAAGAAACACTGACTGAAGTATACTCAAAACACAAACACTATCTGTATGAATATCTACACCCCTCACATACACTTTACCATAAAAATCTACTATTTGTCAATTAAGGGAAAGATTACATGTTAAGCATGTTTAAATGCTTTCTAGAGAAAAGTGGTATTTTCGGAATCGCTGAGACACTCCTCTCTTTCAGCATGTCAAACAAACAAAAAAAAAAAGGTATTTTTTCAACTACAACCATTAAGCAAATAGTTTCGGCTCTTGAAAACTGTAATCTAATGACTTAGACTGTCTTAAACAGAAAAGAGGCTCTGAAGAAGAGCTGACTGTTTAAATATTTAACCCAACATAACCCAGGCACTTACATCTGGCATTTCTGTAAAGCAGAAAAGGATCCTGCAGCTGGAAATCGAGGTCTTTAGTAATTGGTTCTGTTCGATTTTCCATGCTCAGCCTGTTCATAATTGTGAAGCCATGCCTTGGAGAAGCTGATCTGAAAATTACCAAGTAGAAATATCAGGTCAAAGAAAATCAGAAATGACTGTAATTTTTTTTTGTATAGTTCTCCAATATTGTTTTTCTTTTTTAACAGATATTTCAGCAATCTAATTTGGTTGTCAAGGAAATAAGAGTCAAATCTTGCAGTCTTCTATATAATCCTTCTAATTATTTCAAAACATTCTGCGTGAGAAATGTCCAAAGCACCACAGTTCACAATAACTGCAAGGAGGATGCAACATCTGAGACACTATCACTGGAGGCCCAATGGTTTAGTCACATCATTTTACGCACACACTGTACTAATCATATATGGATGCCCAGGTTTTACACTGAATTATAAGGGTTACAACTTCTGAACAGACAATATATTACCAAATGACACTTCATCCCAGACACTAGCACTCAACCAAACTATGGTTTCTTGCTGCAGTTGTAAACAGCAATCAGAAAGATACGCTCATGGGCCAGAGCACAGTCTGTGGTTTAATACTCAGGTAACAAGTACATAGGATAACAATCAATCCAGATGGGATTTTCGATACCATCCAAAGCAAAAAAACACAAATCTTATTAGGCTGCTTCACAAGGGTTATATGTCTAAGTCAGTTTTAGATAATTTCCATTAACGTGAGCTGTTAACCCTGTCAGCAATCTGACAGGCGATATTACTTTCAAACTGAGTTTGATACTAAATGACAAGATAATGGCTAAATGTTTGGGAAAAGATCCAGCTCCGGTAATCACTGGTGGGTGAATGTCTCTATGAAATCCAAAGCCCAGGAACCCGCACTACAGGATGGTAGGCAACAGAAAATTAAACACAAGATGGAAATCTTAAGAAGAATACTTATTTGCAACAGTCAATTTTTCACTCTCATTTCCCTTTCTTGTTTTTAAATAGTCGACTTCCACTGGTGCCAACACAGTGGGCAGTCCCATTTTTGAAACTTCTTGAGAGTTCTCAAAGATGGGATAGGAGATACATAAATCAGCTCAAATAAAGCTCGATCACAATGGTAATAAGAATGCAAGAGACAGTATCAGTTGTCTCCAACCTATGGTCTGTTGGCAACGTTTTACCTACAGGAATTTATGACTTTCTTCAAAGCCACATAAAATTAAAAGTTAAAACTGAAATTGATGGGGAGGTCAATGTACGATGCCTCCCACAGCTCATAACCTGTCAGTACTGTTCTCTGTAGGACAACAAGGGTAGAAATTTTTGATGAAAATGGAAACTTCCTCAGCTTCCCTTCTCTGCAGGAGAAAAAAGAATGAAAATAGGTGCTAGAAGTGCCAGACCTACAGGTTGTCAGTTCCAGACATATAAACCCAGCATCCCAGAGAAATAATACTTCTGTGGTACAGGACACAGCTAGGCATCGCATGGTGTTGCTAGCACAAACAAGGACCAGTTCTTTCACCTTGCAATGGTAATTTTTATAGCATTTCATCTCATCTTTTTGTTCCTCTTCACTTACATAAAAGAGGTTGAAAAAATCACTACTAGTAATTCCTGCTCTTGGTAGGAAAGAGCTTAAAAGATTAAAATCAGCATTTCCACCTCACAATATTCAAATTCCCCTGGGCCTCCTCCATGTCAGTTTTTCATTTCATATATGCAACTCTTGCCCACCTAAAAGAATCCCTTGCTTTCTCAGTGATCCTACTGAATCCTCTAAAGTGCAAAAGTTGAAGGAGAAAGTCTGTTTATCTGCTTCAAGTGTCCCTTCCAGCAACTACAGCAAGATCTGTTAACTGCTTTCAACATTAGTCACACAAAAATGCTGGAACCCTACCTTGGAAACTCTGTTGGACTGCAAAGCAGGCTTTACAACACATCTAGCGCGTGGAATATTAGAACAGATAATCTGATAGATGCTCTGAAAAGCATTCTGTTTGTAAGGTCTCTGAACTTCACAAGAATTTTTCATCTCCTCAACAGACCTATTCTTAAATAAAAATATTGAGGTGTAAGTGAAAAAAGACCCTGCAAAAGTAAGACACCTAAGCATAGGAATTATAAAAAATACTCCACAATCCATGGCACTGCATAACAAAAACACTAAAAACATCCAGAATTGTGGAGGAATGATGCACAGAAAATTAGCAGTCAGATGAAAATAGCATGAATGTTCTCCTATCCAGGAAAAAAAAAGGAAAAAAAAAGAAGTCCTGCCATTCTCAAATCTTAGTGAACATCATAATTTATTATACTGCTTTTTCAGACACTTTTTAAAGGACAAATGTTAAATTTTATTTTAAACAATGTCACGCATTTTTCTGATTCATCCATATTGCATTTCAGACTACATTTTGAAGTCTTATCTACATTCTGGGTGATGCCTCTTTTTCAGTAAAGTCTGTTTTTCTGTTTTCAATTTCTTTTCACCTTGGAATATGACAGGATTTGAGCCTGTTGCTTCATTTCATCTCCATGTGAGGAAGAACTTTGCTGTGAGGGTGACAGAGCCCTGGAACAGGCTGCCCAGAGAGGCTGTGGAGTCTCCTTCTCTGGAGATCTTCCAAACCCGCCTGGATGCCACCCTGTGCCACGTGCTCTGGGTGTCCCTGCTGGAGCAGGCGGTTGGACTAGATGATCTCTAGAGGTCCCTTCCAACCTCAACCATTCTGTGAGTCTGAGATTTGGGCAAATTAGCTAGGTTCTCCTCATCCACAGCTTTCATGTTCAGACATTTAAATATAAGACGCTTACCTCGTGTAAACAAACAGTGTTCCTTCCACATCCGTCTTCTCCTAAACAAAAGAAATGTTATAAAGTTCAGGCATAGGTAAGCCTCCAGTACCTCTGTTTTAAGAGCATCAAGTGGCATTACACCTCTCTGACTTAGGCAATGAAATAACAAAGCCCTGCCTTAAGGATGACAGTGATAGATTACAAATAGCACAGGTCACCATTCGCCACATGCAAGTGACAATATATGAAAACTATTAGATCTGCTTTTTCTTCAATAATAATAACAAGGCCTCACAGGCTGTTTCTAATCTTTTTGTACCCTGCCAGCCAGGATAGCTAATGAGACCTCAGTGTATACTGTGGCTTGATATTCTGTTCGAAGTTTGCAAGTGTCTGTGAGAAGGGCAGGGAAGGCTGGTCCAGGCTGAGGGGTAATAATATGGGAAGGAACCTACAGAAATTGTATTGCACAGGTTCCTCAGACAGGGCTGCATGCGCAGACCTTAAACCTAGCAACAACAAGAAGAACGAAACATTAAAAGCCTCTCAAATTTTCAACAACTTTATTTATCTTAAAGCCCCTTTTATTTTTTTCTAAACTTGAATCACTTTAACTTTTGAGCCCGCTCCAAAAAACTAGGATCTTCCTCCCCTCTCCAGCCCCGCTCCCCTCCGCAGCGCAGAGCCCCGGGCGCTTTTCAAACGCGCGGCCGTTAACCGCCCTC